>CAUIJW010000153.1:787500-1379308 GCA_960531205.1 Andrena bicolor | reverse complement strand
CGAGATCCGTCGTTGTACAACCGTCTTCTATATCAAGACTAACGAGATCCGTCGTTGGACAAACGATTTCGATGTTATATTAATCAAAAATCGACATTATTCGCGATTGCTTCGCGAGTACACTTCTTTTTCGCGATTTTGATAACTAATTGTATTGTGGAGGGTGGACAAACGAAATGTTGGGATGGTCAAACGTCTTCTATGTCGAGACTAACGAGATCCGTCTGTACAACCGTCTTCTATATCTAGTCTAACGAGATACGTCGTTGGACAAACGTCTTCAATATGTAGACTAACGAGATCCGTCTGTACAACCGTCTTCTATATCTAGACTAACGTGATCCGTCGTTGTCCAACCGTCTTCTAAATCTAGACTAACGAGATACGTCGTTGGACAAACGTCTTCTATATCTAGACTAACGAGATCCGTCGTTGTACAACCGTCTTCTATATATAGACTAACGAGATCCGAAGTTGTACAACCGTCTTCTATATCTAGACTAACGAGATCCGTCGTTGTACAACCGTCTTTTATATCTAGACTAACGAGATACGTCGTTGAACAATCGTCTTCAATATCTAGACTAACGAGATCCGTCTGTACAACCGTGTTCTATATCTAGACTAACGAGATCCGTCTGTACAACCGTCTTCTTTATCTAGACTAACGAGATACGTCGTTGGACAATCGTCTTCAATATCTAGACTAACGAGATCCGTCTGTACAACCAACTTCTATATCTAGACTAACGAGATACGTCGTTGGACAAACGTCTTCTATATCTAGACTAACGAGAGCCGTCGTTGTACAACCGTCTTCTATATCTAGTCTAACGAGATACGTCGTTGGACAAACGTCTTCAATATCTAGACTAACGAGATCCGTCTGTACAACCGTCTTCTATATCTAGACTAACGTGATCCGTCGTTGTCCAACCGTCTTCTATATCTAGACTAACGAGATACGTCGTTGGAAAATCGTCTTCAATATCTAGACTAACGAGATACGTCGTTGGACAAACGTCTTCAATATCTAGACTAACGAGATCCGTCTGTACAACCGTCTTCTATATCTAGACTAACGAGATCCGTCTGTACAACCGTCTTCTATATCTAGACTAACGAGATCCGTCGTTGTACAACCGCCTTCTATATCTAGACTAACGAGATCCGTCGTTGTCCAACCGTCTTCTATATCTAGACTAACGAGATACGTCGTTGGACAAACGTCTTCTATATCTAGACTAACGAGATCCGTCGTTGTACAACCGTCTTCTATATCTAGACTAACGAGATCCGTCGTTGTACAACCGTCTGTTGTATCTAGACAAACGAGATACGTCGTTGGACAATCGTCTTCAATATCTAGACTAACGAGATCCGTCGTTGAACAATCGTCTTCAATATCTAGACTAACGAGATCCGTCTGTACAACCGTCTTCTATATCTAGACTAACGAGATCCGTCTGTACAACCGTCTTCTATATCTACACTAACGAGATCCGTCTGTACAACCGTCTTCTATATCTAGACTAACGAGATCCGTCGTTGTCCAAGCGTCTTCTATATCTAGACTAACGAGATACGTCGTTGGACAATCGTCTTCTATATCTAGACTAACGAGATACGTCGTTGGACAATCGTCTTCAATATCTAGACTAACGAGATCCGTCTGTACAACCGTCTTCTATATCTAGACTAACGAGATACGTCGTTGGACAATCGTCTTCAATATCTAGACTAACGAGATCCGTCTGTACAACCGTCTTCTATATCTAGACTAACGAGATACGTCGTTGGACAAACGTCTTCAATATCTAGACTAACGAGATCCGTCTGTACAACCGTCTTCTATATCTAGACTAACGAGATACGTCGTTGGACAAACGTCTTCTATATCTAGACTAACGAGATACGTCGTTGGACAATCGTCTTCAATATCTAGACTATCGAGATCCGTCTGTACAACCGTCTTCTATATCTAGACTAACGAGAGCCGTCGTTGTACAACCGTCTTCTATATCTAGTCTAACGAGATACGTCGTTGGACAATCGTCTTCAATATCTAGACTAACGAGATCCGTCTGTACAACCGTCTTCTATATCTAGACTAACGAGAGCCGTCGTTGTACAACCGTCTTCTATATCTAGTCTAACGAGATACGTCGTTGGACAAACGTCTTCAATATCTAGACTAACGAGATCCGTCTGTACAACCGTCTTCTATATCTAGACTAACGTGATCCGTCGTTGTCCAACCGTCTTCTATATCTAGACTAACGAGATCCGTCGTTGTACAACCGTCTTCAATATCTAGACTAACGAGATCCGTCTGTACAACCGTCTTCTATGTCTAGACTAACGAGATCCGTCGTTGTACAACCGTCTTCTATATCAAGACTAACGAGATCCGTCGTTGGACAAACGATTTCGATGTTATACTAATCAAAAATCGACATTATTCGCGATTGCTTCGCGAGTACACTTCTTTTCGCGATTTTGATAACTAATTGTATTGTGGAGGGTGGGCAAACGAAATGTTGGGATGGACAAACGTCTTCTATATCGAGACTAACGAGATCCGTCTGTACAACCGTCTTCTATATCTAGTCTAACGAGATACGTCGTTGGACAAACGTCTTCAATATCTAGACTAACGAGATCCGTCTGTACAACCGTCTTCTATATCTAGACTAACGTGATCCGTCGTTGTCCAACCGTCTTCTAAATCTAGTCTAACGAGATACGTCGTTGGACAAACGTCTTCAATATCTAGACTAACGAGATCCCTCTGTACAACCGTCTTCTATATCTAGACTAACGTGATCCGTCGTTGTACAACCGTCTTCTATATATAGACTAACGAGATCCGAAGTTGTACAACCGTCTTCTATATCTAGACTAACGAGATCCGTCGTTGTACAACCGTCTTTTATATCTAGACTAACGAGATACGTCGTTGGACAATCGTCTTCAATATCTAGACTAACGAGATCCGTCTGTACAACCGTCCTCTATATCTAGACTAACGAGATCCGTCTGTACAACCGTCTTCTTTATCAAGACTAACGAGATCCGTCGTTGGACAAACGATTTCGATGTTATATTAATCAAAAATCGACATTATTCGCGATTGCTTCGCGAGTACACTTCTTTTTCGCGATTTTGATAACTAATTGTATTGTGGAGGGTGGACAAACGAAATGTTGGGATGGTCAAACGTCTTCTATATCGAGACTAACGAGATCCGTCTGTACAACCGTCTTCTATATCTAGTCTAACGAGATACGTCGTTGGACAAACGTCTTCAATATATAGACTAACGAGATCCGTCTGTACAACCGTCTTCTATATCTAGACTAACGTGATCCGTCGTTGTCCAACCGTCTTCTATATCTAGACTAACGAGATACGTCGTTGGACAAACGTCTTCTATATCTAGACTAACGAGATCCGTCGTTGTACAACCGTCTTCTATATATAGACTAACGAGATCCGAAGTTGTACAACCGTCTTCTATATCTAGACTAACGAGATCCGTCGTTGTACAACCGTCTTTTATATCTAGACTAACGAGATACGTCGTTGGACAATCGTCTTCAATATCTAGACTAACGAGATCCGTCTGTACAACCGTCCTCTCTATCTAGACTAACGAGATCCGTCTGTACAACCGTCTTCTATATATAGACTAACGAGATCCGTCGTTGTACAACCGCCTTCTATATATAGACTAACGAGATCCGTCGTTGTCCAACCGTCTTCTATATCTAGACTAACGAGATCCGTCTGTACAACCGTCTTCTACATCTAGACTAAAGAGATGCGTCGTTGGACAAACGTCGTCTATATCTAGACTAACGAGATACGTCGTTGGACAATCGTCTTCAATATCTAGACTAACGAGATCCGTCTGTACAACCGTCTTCTATATCTAGACTAACGTAATCCGTCGTTGTCCAACCGTCTTCTATATCTAGACTAACGAGATACGTCGTTGGACAAACGTCTTCTATATCTAGACTAACGAGATCCGTCGTTGTACAACCGTCTTATATATCTAGACTAACGAGATCCGAAGTTGTACAACCGTCTTCTATATCTAGACTAACGAGATCCGTCGTTGTACAACCGTCTTTTATATCTAGACTAACGAGATCCGTCGTTGTACAACCGTCTTTTATATCTAGACTAACGAGATCCGTCGTTGTCCATCTGTCTTCTATATCTAGACTAACGAGATACGTCGTTGGACAATCGTCTTCAATATCTAGACTGACGAGATCCGTCTGTACAACCGTCTTCTATATCTAGACTAACGAGAGCCGTCGTTGTACAACCGTCTTCTATATCTAGTCTAACGAGATACGTCGTTGGACAATCGTCTTCAATATCTAGACTAACGAGATCCGTCTGTACAACCGTCTTCTATATCTAGACTAACGAGAGCCGCCGTTGTACAACCGTCTTCTATATCTAGTCTAACGAGATACGTCGTTGGACAAACGTCTTCAATATCTAGACTAACGAGATCCGTCTGTACAACCGTCTTCTATATCTAGACTAACGTGATCCGTCGTTGTCCCACCGTCTTCTATCTCTAGACTAACGAGATACGTCGTTGGACAAACGTCTTCTATATCTAGACTAACGAGATCCGAAGTTGTACAACCGTCTTCTATATCTAGACTAACGAGATCCGTCGTTGTACAACCGTCTTTTATATCTAGACTAACGAGATCCGTCGTTGTCCATCCGTCTTCTATATCTAGACTAACGAGATACGTCGTTGTCCAATCGTCTTCAATATCTAGACTGACGAGATCCGTCTGTACAACCGTCTTCTATATCTAGACTAACGAGAGCCGTCGTTGTACAACCGTCTTCTATCTCTAGACTAACGAGATACGTCGTTGGACAAACGTCTTCTATATCTAGACTAACGAGATCCGAAGTTGTACAACCGTCTTCTATATCTAGACTAACGAGATCCGTCGTTGTACAACCGTCTTTTATATCTAGACTAACGAGATCCGTCGTTGTCCATCTGTCTTCTATATCTAGACTAACGAGATACGTCGTTGGACAATCGTCTTCAATATCTAGACTGACGAGATCCGTCTGTACAACCGTCTTCTATATCTAGACTAACGAGAGCCGTCGTTGTACAACCGTCTTCTATATCTAGTCTAACGAGATACGTCGTTGGACAATCGTCTTCAATATCTAGACTAACGAGATCCGTCTGTACAACCGTCTTCTATATCTAGACTAACGAGAGCCGCCGTTGTACAACCGTCTTCTATATCTAGTCTAACGAGATACGTCGTTGGACAAACGTCTTCAATATCTAGACTAACGAGATCCGTCTGTACAACCGTCTTCTATATCTAGACTAACGTGATCCGTCGTTGTCCAACCGTCTTCTATCTCTAGACTAACGAGATACGTCGTTGGACAAACGTCTTCTATATCTAGACTAACGAGATCCGAAGTTGTACAACCGTCTTCTATATCTAGACTAACGAGATCCGTCGTTGTACAACCGTCTATTATAACTAGACTAACGAGATCCGTCGTTGTCCATCCGTCTTCTATATCTAGACTAACGAGATCCGTCTGTACAACCGTCTTCTATATCTAGACTAACGAGAGCCGCCGTTGTACAACCGTCTTCTATATCTAGTCTAACGAGATACGTCGTTGGACAATCGTCTTCAATATCTAGACTAACGAGATCCGTCTGTACAACCGTCTTCTATATCTAGACTAACGAGAGCCGCCGTTGTACAACCGTCTTCTATATCTAGTCTAACGAGATACGTCGTTGGACAAACGTCTTCAATATCTAGACTAACGAGATCCGTCTGTACAACCGTCTTCTATATCTAGACTAACGTGATCCGTCGTTGTCCAACCGTCTTCTATCTCTAGACTAACGAGATACGTCGTTGGACAAACGTCTTCTATATCTAGACTAACGAGATCCGAAGTTGTACAACCGTCTTCTATATCTAGACTAACGAGATCCGTCGTTGTACAACCGTCTTTTATATCTAGACTAACGAGATCCGTCGTTGTCCATCTGTCTTCTATATCTAGACTAACGAGATACGTCGTTGGACAATCGTCTTCAATATCTAGACTGACGAGATCCGTCTGTACAACCGTCTTCTATATCTAGACTAACGAGAGCCGTCGTTGTACAACCGTCTTCTATATCTAGTCTAACGAGATACGTCGTTGGACAATCGTCTTCAATATCTAGACTAACGAGATCCGTCTGTACAACCGTCTTCTATATCTAGACTAACGAGAGCCGCCGTTGTACAACCGTCTTCTATATCTAGTCTAACGAGATACGTCGTTGGACAAACGTCTTCAATATCTAGACTAACGAGATCCGTCTGTACAACCGTCTTCTATATCTAGACTAACGTGATCCGTCGTTGTCCAACCGTCTTCTATCTCTAGACTAACGAGATACGTCGTTGGACAAACGTCTTCTATATCTAGACTAACGAGATCCGAAGTTGTACAACCGTCTTCTATATCTAGACTAACGAGATCCGTCGTTGTACAACCGTCTATTATATCTAGACTAACGAGATCCGTCGTTGTCCATCCGTCTTCTATATCTAGACTAACGAGATACGTCGTTGAACAATCGTCTTCAATATCTAGACTGACGAGATCCGTCTGTACAACCGTCTTCTATATCTAGACTAACGAGAGCCGTCGTTGTACAACCGTCTTCTATATCTAGTCTAACGAGACCCGTCGTTGTACAAAAGCCTTCTATATCTAGACTAACGAGATCCGTCGTTGTCCAACCGTCTTCTATATCTAGACTAACGAGATACGTCGTTGGACAAACGTCTTCTATATCTAGACTAACGACATCCGTCGTTGTACAACCGTCTTCTATATCTAGACTAACGAGATCCGTTGTTGTACAACCGTCTGTTATATCTAGACTAACGAGATACGTCGTTGGACAATCGTCTTCAATATCTAGACTAACGAGATCCGTCGTTGAACAATCGTCTTCAATATCTAGACTAACGAGATCCGTCTGTACAACCGTCTTCTATATCTAGACTAACGAGATCCGTCTGTACAACCGTCTTCTATATCTACACTAACGAGATCCGTCGTTGTACAACCGCCTTCTATATCTAGACTAACGAGATCCGTCGTTGTCCAAGCGTCTTCTATATCTAGACTAACGAGATACGTCGTTGGACAATCGTCTTCTATATCTAGACTAACGAGATACGTCGTTGGACAATCGTCTTCAATATCTAGACTAACGAGATCCGTCTGTACAACCGTCTTCTATATCTAGACTTACGAGATACGTCGTTGGACAAACGTCTTCAATATCTAGACTAACGAGATCCGTCTGTACAACCGTCTTCTATATCTAGACTAACGAGATACGTCGTTGGACAAACGTCTTCTATATCTAGACTAACGAGATACGTCGTTGGACAATCGTCTTCAATATCTAGACTATCGAGATCCGTCTGTACAACCGTCTTCTATATCTAGACTAACGAGAGCCGTCGTTGTACAACCGTCTTCTATATCTAGTCTAACGAGATACGTCGTTGGACAATCGTCTTCAATATCTAGACTAACGAGATCCGTCTGTACAACCGTCTTCTATATCTAGACTAACGAGAGCCGTCGTTGTACAACCGTCTTCTATATCTAGTCTAACGAGATACGTCGTTGGACAAACGTCTTCAATATCTAGACTAACGAGATCCGTCTGTACAACCGTCTTCTATATCTAGACTAACGTGATCCGTCGTTGTCCAACCGTCTTCTATCTCTAGACTAACGAGATACGTCGTTGGACAAACGTCTTCTATATCTAGACTAACGAGATCCGAAGTTGTACAACCGTCTTCTATGTCTAGACTAACGAGATCCGTCGTTGTACAACCGTCTTCTATATCTAGACTAACGAGATCCGTCGTTGAACAATCGTCTTCAATATCTAGACTAACGAGATCCGTCTGTACAACCGTCTTCTATATCTAGACTAACGAGATCCGTCTGTACAACCGTCTTCTATATCTACACTAACGAGATCCGTCGTTGTACAACCGTCTTCTATATCTAGTCTAACGAGATACGTCGTTGGACAATCGTCTTCAATATCTAGACTAACGAGATCCGTTTGTACAACCGTCTTCTATATCTAGACTAACGAGAGCCGCCGTTGTACAACCGTCTTCTATATCTAGTCTAACGAGATACGTCGTTGGACAAACGTCTTCAATATCTAGACTAACGAGATCCGTCTGTACAACCGTCTTCTATATCTAGACTAACGTGATCCGTCGTTGTCCAACCGTCTTCTATCTCTAGACTAACGAGATACGTCGTTGGACAAACGTCTTCTATATCTAGACTAACGAGATCCGAAGTTGTACAACCGTCTTCTATATCTAGACTAACGAGATCCGTCGTTGTACAACCGTCTATTATATCTAGACTAACGAGATCCGTCGTTGTCCATCCGTCTTCTATATCTAGACTAACGAGATACGTCGTTGGACAATCGTCTTCAATATCTAGACTGACGAGATCCGTCTGTACAACCGTCTTCTAAATCTAGACTAACGAGAGCCGTCGTTGTACAACCGTCTTCTATATCTAGTCTAACGAGACCCGTCGTTGTACAAAAGCCTTCTATATCTAGACTAACGAGATCCGTCGTTGTCCAACCGTCTTCTATATCTAGACTAACGAGATACGTCGTTGGACAAACGTCTTCTATATCTAGACTAACGAGATCCGTCGTTGTACAACCGTCTTCTATATCTAGACTAACGAGATCCGTCGTTGTACAACCGTCTGTTATATCTAGACTAACGAGATACGTCGTTGGACAATCGTCTTCAATATCTAGACTAACGAGATCCGTCGTTGAACAATCGTCTTCAATATCTAGACTAACGAGATCCGTCTGTACAACCGTCTTCTATATCTAGACTAACGAGATCCGTCTGTACAACCGTCTTCTATATCTACACTAACGAGATCCGTCGTTGTACAACCGCCTTCTATATCTAGACTAACGAGATCCGTCGTTGTCCAAGCGTCTTCTATATCTAGACTAACGAGATACGTCGTTGGACAATCGTCTTCTATATCTAGACTAACGAGATACGTCGTTGGACAATCGTCTTCAATATCTAGACTAACGAGATCCGTCTGTACAAACGTCTTCTATATCTAGACTAACGAGATACGTCGTTGGACAAACGTCTTCAATATCTAGACTAACGAGATCCGTCTGTACAACCGTCTTCTATATCTAGACTAACGAGATACGTCGTTGGACAAACGTCTTCTATATCTAGACTAACGAGATACGTCGTTGGACAATCGTCTTCAATATCTAGACTATCGAGATCCGTTTGTACAACCGTCTTCTATATCTAGACTAACGAGAGCCGTCGTTGTACAACCGTCTTCTATATCTAGTCTAACGAGATACGTCGTTGGACAATCGTCTTCAATATCTAGACTAACGAGATCCGTCTGTACAACCGTCTTCTATATCTAGACTAACGAGAGCCGTCGTTGTACAACCGTCTTCTATATCTAGTCTAACGAGATACGTCGTTGGACAAACGTCTTCAATATCTAGACTAACGAGATCCGTCTGTACAACCGTCTTCTATATCTAGACTAACGTGATCCGTCGTTGTCCAACCGTCTTCTATATCTAGACTAACGAGATCCGTCGTTGTACAACCGTCTTCAATATCTAGACTAACGAGATCCGTCTGTACAACCGTCTTCTATGTCTAGACTAACGAGATCCGTCGTTGTACAACCGTCTTCTATATCAAGACTAACGAGATCCGTCGTTGGACAAACGATTTCGATGTTATATTAATCAAAAATCGACATTATTCGCGATTGCTTCGCGAGTACACTTCTTTTTCGCGATTTTGATAACTAATTGTATTGTGGAGGGTGGGCAAACGAAATGTTGGGATGGACAAACGTCTTCTATATCGAGACTAACGAGATCCGTCTGTACAACCGTCTTCTATATCTAGTCTAACGAGATACGTCGTTGGACAAACGTCTTCAATATCTAGACTAACGAGATCCGTCTGTACAACCGTCTTCTATATCTAGACTAACGTGATCCGTCGTTGTCCAACCGTCTTCTAAATCTAGTCTAACGAGATACGTCGTTGGACAAACGTCTTCAATATCTAGACTAACGAGATCCCTCTGTACAACCGTCTTCTATATCTAGACTAACGTGATCCGTCGTTGTACAACCGTCTTCTATATATAGACTAACGAGATCCGAAGTTGTACAACCGTCTTCTATATCTAGACTAACGAGATCCGTCGTTGTACAACCGTCTTTTATATCTAGACTAACGAGATACGTCGTTGGACAATCGTCTTCAATATCTAGACTAACGAGATCCGTCTGTACAACCGTCCTCTATATCTAGACTAACGAGATCCGTCTGTACAACCGTCTTCTTTATCAAGACTAACGAGATCCGTCGTTGGACAAACGATTTCGATGTTATATTAATCAAAAATCGACATTATTCGCGATTGCTTCGCGAGTACACTTCTTTTTCGCGATTTTGATAACTAATTGTATTGTGGAGGGTGGACAAACGAAATGTTGGGATGGTCAAACGTCTTCTATATCGAGACTAACGAGATCCGTCTGTACAACCGTTTTCTATATCTAGTCTAACGAGATACGTCGTTGGACAAACGTCTTCAATATATAGACTAACGAGATCCGTCTGTACAACCGTCTTCTATATCTAGACTAACGTGATCCGTCGTTGTCCAACCGTCTTCTATATCTAGACTAACGAGATACGTCGTTGGACAAACGTCTTCTATATCTAGACTAACGAGATCCGTCGTTGTACAACCGTCTTCTATATATAGACTAACGAGATCCGAAGTTGTACAACCGTCTTCTATATCTAGACTAACGAGATCCGTCGTTGTACAACCGTCTTTTATATCTAGACTAACGAGATACGTCGTTGGACAATCGTCTTCAATATCTAGACTAACGAGATCCGTCTGTACAACCGTCCTCTCTATCTAGACTAACGAGATCCGTCTGTACAACCGTCTTCTATATATAGACTAACGAGATCCGTCGTTGTACAACCGCCTTCTATATATAGACTAACGAGATCCGTCGTTGTCCAACCGTCTTCTATATCTAGACTAACGAGATCCGTCTGTACAACCGTCTTCTACATCTAGACTAAAGAGATGCGTCGTTGGACAAACGTCGTCTATATCTAGACTAACGAGATACGTCGTTGGACAATCGTCTTCAATATCTAGACTAACGAGATCCGTCTGTACAACCGTCTTCTATATCTAGACTAACGTAATCCGTCGTTGTCCAACCGTCTTCTATATCTAGACTAACGAGATACGTCGTTGGACAAACGTCTTCTATATCTAGACTAACGAGATCCGTCGTTGTACAACCGTCTTATATATCTAGACTAACGAGATCCGAAGTTGTACAACCGTCTTCTATATCTAGACTAACGAGATCCGTCGTTGTACAACCGTCTTTTATATCTAGACTAACGAGATCCGTCGTTGTACAACCGTCTTTTATATCTAGACTAACGAGATCCGTCGTTGTCCATCTGTCTTCTATATCTAGACTAACGAGATACGTCGTTGGACAATCGTCTTCAATATCTAGACTGACGAGATCCGTCTGTACAACCGTCTTCTATATCTAGACTAACGAGAGCCGTCGTTGTACAACCGTCTTCTATATCTAGTCTAACGAGATACGTCGTTGGACAATCGTCTTCAATATCTAGACTAACGAGATCCGTCTGTACAACCGTCTTCTATATCTAGACTAACGAGAGCCGCCGTTGTACAACCGTCTTCTATATCTAGTCTAACGAGATACGTCGTTGGACAAACGTCTTCAATATCTAGACTAACGAGATCCGTCTGTACAACCGTCTTCTATATCTAGACTAACGTGATCCGTCGTTGTCCCACCGTCTTCTATCTCTAGACTAACGAGATACGTCGTTGGACAAACGTCTTCTATATCTAGACTAACGAGATCCGAAGTTGTACAACCGTCTTCTATATCTAGACTAACGAGATCCGTCGTTGTACAACCGTCTTTTATATCTAGACTAACGAGATCCGTCGTTGTCCATCCGTCTTCTATATCTAGACTAACGAGATACGTCGTTGTCCAATCGTCTTCAATATCTAGACTGACGAGATCCGTCTGTACAACCGTCTTCTATATCTAGACTAACGAGAGCCGTCGTTGTACAACCGTCTTCTATCTCTAGACTAACGAGATACGTCGTTGGACAAACGTCTTCTATATCTAGACTAACGAGATCCGAAGTTGTACAACCGTCTTCTATATCTAGACTAACGAGATCCGTCGTTGTACAACCGTCTTTTATATCTAGACTAACGAGATCCGTCGTTGTCCATCTGTCTTCTATATCTAGACTAACGAGATACGTCGTTGGACAATCGTCTTCAATATCTAGACTGACGAGATCCGTCTGTACAACCGTCTTCTATATCTAGACTAACGAGAGCCGTCGTTGTACAACCGTCTTCTATATCTAGTCTAACGAGATACGTCGTTGGACAATCGTCTTCAATATCTAGACTAACGAGATCCGTCGTTGTACAACCGTCTTTTATATCTAGACTAACGAGATCCGTCGTTGTCCATCTGTCTTCTATATCTAGACTAACGAGATACGTCGTTGGACAATCGTCTTCAATATCTAGACTAACGAGATCCGTCTGTACAACCAACTTCTATATCTAGACTAACGAGATACGTCGTTGGACAAACGTCTTCTATATCTAGACTAACGAGATACGTCGTTGGACAATCGTCTTCAATATCTAGACTAACGAGATCCGTCTGTACAACCGTCTTCTATATCTAGACTAACGAGAGCCGTCGTTGTACAACCGTCTTCTATATCTAGTCTAACGAGATACGTCGTTGGACAAACGTCTTCAATATCTAGACTAACGAGATCCGTCTGTACAACCGTCTTCTATATCTAGACTAACGTGATCCGTCGTTGTCCAACCGTCTTCTATATCTAGACTAACGAGATACGTCGTTGGAAAATCGTCTTCAATATCTAGACTAACGAGATACGTCGTTGGACAAACGTCTTCAATATCTAGACTAACGAGATCCGTCTGTACAACCGTCTTCTATATCTAGACTAACGAGATCCGTCTGTACAACCGTCTTCTATATCTAGACTAACGAGATCCGTCGTTGTACAAAAGCCTTCTATATCTAGACTAACGAGATCCGTCGTTGTCCAACCGTCTTCTATATCTAGACTAACGAGATACGTCGTTGGACAAACGTCTTCTATATCTAGACTAACGAGATCCGTCGTTGTACAACCGTCTTCTATATCTAGACTAACGAGATCCGTCGTTGTACAACCGTCTGTTATATCTAGACTAACGAGATACGTCGTTGGACAATCGTCTTCAATATCTAGACTAACGAGATCCGTCGTTGAACAATCGTCTTCAATATCTAGACTAACGAGATCCGTCTGTACAACCGTCTTCTATATCTAGACTAACGAGATCCGTCTGTACAACCGTCTTCTATATCTACACTAACGAGATCCGTCGTTGTACAACCGCCTTCTATATCTAGACTAACGAGATCCGTCGTTGTCCAAGCGTCTTCTATATCTAGACTAACGAGATACGTCGTTGGACAATCGTCTTCTATATCTAGACTAACGAGATACGTCGTTGGACAATCGTCTTCAATATCTAGACTAACGAGATCCGTCTGTACAACCGTCTTCTATATCTAGACTAACGAGATACGTCGTTGGACAAACGTCTTCAATATCTAGACTAACGAGATCCGTCTGTACAACCGTCTTCTATATCTAGACTAACGAGATACGTCGTTGGACAAACGTCTTCTATATCTAGACTAACGAGATACGTCGTTGGACAATCGTCTTCAATATCTAGACTATCGAGATCCGTCTGTACAACCGTCTTCTATATCTAGACTAACGAGAGCCGTCGTTGTACAACCGTCTTCTATATCTAGTCTAACGAGATACGTCGTTGGACAATCGTCTTCAATATCTAGACTAACGAGATCCGTCTGTACAACCGTCTTCTATATCTAGACTAACGAGAGCCGTCGTTGTACAACCGTCTTCTATATCTAGTCTAACGAGATACGTCGTTGGACAAACGTCTTCAATATCTAGACTAACGAGATCCGTCTGTACAACCGTCTTCTATATCTAGACTAACGTGATCCGTCGTTGTCCAACCGTCTTCTATATCTAGACTAACGAGATCCGTCGTTGTACAACCGTCTTCAATATCTAGACTAACGAGATCCGTCTGTACAACCGTCTTCTATGTCTAGACTAACGAGATCCGTCGTTGTACAACCGTCTTCTATATCAAGACTAACGAGATCCGTCGTTGGACAAACGATTTCGATGTTATATTAATCAAAAATCGACATTATTCGCGATTGCTTCGCGAGTACACTTCTTTTTCGCGATTTTGATAACTAATTGTATTGTGGAGGGTGGGCAAACGAAATGTTGGGATGGACAAACGTCTTCTATATCGAGACTAACGAGATCCGTCTGTACAACCGTCTTCTATATCTAGTCTAACGAGATACGTCGTTGGACAAACGTCTTCAATATCTAGACTAACGAGATCCGTCTGTACAACCGTCTTCTATATCTAGACTAACGTGATCCGTCGTTGTCCAACCGTCTTCTAAATCTAGTCTAACGAGATACGTCGTTGGACAAACGTCTTCAATATCTAGACTAACGAGATCCCTCTGTACAACCGTCTTCTATATCTAGACTAACGTGATCCGTCGTTGTACAACCGTCTTCTATATATAGACTAACGAGATCCGAAGTTGTACAACCGTCTTCTATATATAGACTAACGAGATCCGTCGTTGTACAACCGTCTTTTATATCTAGACTAACGAGATACGTCGTTGGACAATCGTCTTCAATATCTAGACTAACGAGATCCGTCTGTACAACCGTCCTCTATATCTAGACTAACGAGATCCGTCTGTACAACCGTCTTCTTTATCAAGACTAACGAGATCCGTCGTTGGACAAACGATTTCGATGTTATATTAATCAAAAATCGACATTATTCGCGATTGCTTCGCGAGTACACTTCTTTTTCGCGATTTTGATAACTAATTGTATTGTGGAGGGTGGACAAACGAAATGTTGGGATGGTCAAACGTCTTCTATATCGAGACTAACGAGATCCGTCTGTACAACCGTCTTCTATATCTAGTCTAACGAGATACGTCGTTGGACAAACGTCTTCAATATATAGACTAACGAGATCCGTCTGTACAACCGTCTTCTATATCTAGACTAACGTGATCCGTCGTTGTCCAACCGTCTTCTATATCTAGACTAACGAGATACGTCGTTGGACAAACGTCTTCTATATCTAGACTAACGAGATCCGTCGTTGTACAACCGTCTTCTATATATAGACTAACGAGATCCGAAGTTGTACAACCGTCTTCTATATCTAGACTAACGAGATCCGTCGTTGTACAACCGTCTTTTATATCTAGACTAACGAGATACGTCGTTGGACAATCGTCTTCAATATCTAGACTAACGAGATCCGTCTGTACAACCGTCCTCTCTATCTAGACTAACGAGATCCGTCTGTACAACCGTCTTCTATATATAGACTAACGAGATCCGTCGTTGTACAACCGCCTTCTATATATAGACTAACGAGATCCGTCGTTGTCCAACCGTCTTCTATATCTAGACTAACGAGGTACGTCGTTGGACAAACGTCTTCTATATCTAGACTAACGAGATACGTCGTTGCACAAACGTCTTCAATATCTAGACTAACGAGATCCGTCGTTGTACAACCGTCTTCTATATATAGACTAACGAGATCCGAAGTTGTACAACCGTCTTCTATATCTAGACTAACGAGATCCGTCGTTGTACAACCGTCTTTCATATCTAGACTAACGAGATACGTCGTTGAACAATCGTCTTCTATATCTAGACTAACGAGATCCGTCTGTACAACCGTCCTCTATATCTAGACTAACGAGATCCGTCTGTACAACCGTCTTCTATATATAGACTAACGAGATCCGTCGTTGTACAACCGCCTTCTATATATAGACTAACGAGATCCATCGTTGTCCAACCGTCTTCTATATCTAGACTAACGAGGTACGTCGTTGGACAAACGTCTTCTATATCTAGACTAACGAGATACGTCGTTGGACAAACGTCTTCAATATCTAGACTAACGAGATCCGTCGTTGTACAACCGTCTTCTATATATAGACTAACGAGATCCGAAGTTGTACAACCGTCTTCTATATCTAGACTAACGAGATCCGTCGTTGTACAACCGTCTTTTATATCTAGACTAACGAGATACGTCGTTGAACAATCGTTTTCAATATCTAGACTAACGAGATCCGTCTGTACAACCGTGTTCTATATCTAGACTAACGAGATCCGTCTGTACAACCGTTTTCTTTATCTAGACTAACGAGATCCGTCGTTGGACAACCGCCTTCTATATCTAGACTAACGAGATCCGTCGTTGTACAACCGTCTTCTATATATAGACTAACGAGATCCGAAGTTGTACAACCGTCTTCTATATCTAGACTAACGAGATCCGTCGTTGTACAACCGTCTTTTATATCTAGACTAACGAGATACGTCGTTGAACAATCGTCTTCAATATCTAGACTAACGAGATCCGGCTGTACAACCGTGTTCTATATCTAGACTAACGAGATCCGTCGTTGTACAACCGTCTGTTATATCTAGACTAACGAGATACGTCGTTGGACAATCGTCTTCAATATCTAGACTAACGAGATCCGTCGTTGAACAATCGTCTTCAATATCTAGACTAACGAGATCCGTCTGTACAACCGTCTTCTATATCTAGACTAACGAGATCCGTCGTTGTACAACCGTCTGTTATATCTAGACTAACGAGATACGTCGTTGGACAATCGTCTTCAATATCTAGACTAACGAGATCCGTCGTTGAACAATCGTCTTCAATATCTAGACTAACGAGATCCGTCTGTACAACCGTCTTCTATATCTAGACTAACGAGATCCGTCTGTACAACCGTCTTCTATATCTACACTAACGAGATCCGTCGTTGTACAACCGCCTTCTATATCTAGACTAACGAGATCCGTCGTTGTCCAAGCGTCTTCTATATCTAGACTAACGAGATACGTCGTTGGACAATCGTCTTCTATATCTAGACTAACGAGATACGTCGTTGGACAATCGTCTTCAATATCTAGACTAACGAGATCCGTCTGTACAACCGTCTTCTATATCTAGACTAACGAGATACGTCGTTGGACAAACGTCTTCAATATCTAGACTAACGAGATCCGTCTGTACAACCGTCTTCTATATCTAGACTAACGAGATACGTCGTTGGACAAACGTCTTCTATATCTAGACTAACGAGATACGTCGTTGGACAATCGTCTTCAATATCTAGACTATCGAGATCCGTCTGTACAACCGTCTTCTATATCTAGACTAACGAGAGCCGTCGTTGTACAACCGTCTTCTATATCTAGTCTAACGAGATACGTCGTTGGACAATCGTCTTCAATATCTAGACTAACGAGATCCGTCTGTACAACCGTCTTCTATATCTAGACTAACGAGAGCCGTCGTTGTACAACCGTCTTCTATATCTAGTCTAACGAGATACGTCGTTGGACAAACGTCTTCAATATCTAGACTAACGAGATCCGTCTGTACAACCGTCTTCTATATCTAGACTAACGTGATCCGTCGTTGTCCAACCGTCTTCTATATCTAGACTAACGAGATCCGTCGTTGTACAACCGTCTTCAATATCTAGACTAACGAGATCCGTCTGTACAACCGTCTTCTATGTCTAGACTAACGAGATCCGTCGTTGTACAACCGTCTTCTATATCAAGACTAACGAGATCCGTCGTTGGACAAACGATTTCGATGTTATATTAATCAAAAATCGACATTATTCGCGATTGCTTCGCGAGTACACTTCTTTTTCGCGATTTTGATAACTAATTGTATTGTGGAGGGTGGGCAAACGAAATGTTGGGATGGACAAACGTCTTCTATATCGAGACTAACGAGATCCGTCTGTACAACCGTCTTCTATATCTAGTCTAACGAGATACGTCGTTGGACAAACGTCTTCAATATCTAGACTAACGAGATCCGTCTGTACAACCGTCTTCTATATCTAGACTAACGTGATCCGTCGTTGTCCAACCGTCTTCTAAATCTAGTCTAACGAGATACGTCGTTGGACAAACGTCTTCAATATCTAGACTAACGAGATCCCTCTGTACAACCGTCTTCTATATCTAGACTAACGTGATCCGTCGTTGTACAACCGTCTTCTATATATAGACTAACGAGATCCGAAGTTGTACAACCGTCTTCTATATATAGACTAACGAGATCCGTCGTTGTACAACCGTCTTTTATATCTAGACTAACGAGATACGTCGTTGGACAATCGTCTTCAATATCTAGACTAACGAGATCCGTCTGTACAACCGTCCTCTATATCTAGACTAACGAGATCCGTCTGTACAACCGTCTTCTTTATCAAGACTAACGAGATCCGTCGTTGGACAAACGATTTCGATGTTATATTAATCAAAAATCGACATTATTCGCGATTGCTTCGCGAGTACACTTCTTTTTCGCGATTTTGATAACTAATTGTATTGTGGAGGGTGGACAAACGAAATGTTGGGATGGTCAAACGTCTTCTATATCGAGACTAACGAGATCCGTCTGTACAACCGTCTTCTATATCTAGTCTAACGAGATACGTCGTTGGACAAACGTCTTCAATATATAGACTAACGAGATCCGTCTGTACAACCGTCTTCTATATCTAGACTAACGTGATCCGTCGTTGTCCAACCGTCTTCTATATCTAGACTAACGAGATACGTCGTTGGACAAACGTCTTCTATATCTAGACTAACGAGATCCGTCGTTGTACAACCGTCTTCTATATATAGACTAACGAGATCCGAAGTTGTACAACCGTCTTCTATATCTAGACTAACGAGATCCGTCGTTGTACAACCGTCTTTTATATCTAGACTAACGAGATACGTCGTTGGACAATCGTCTTCAATATCTAGACTAACGAGATCCGTCTGTACAACCGTCCTCTCTATCTAGACTAACGAGATCCGTCTGTACAACCGTCTTCTATATATAGACTAACGAGATCCGTCGTTGTACAACCGCCTTCTATATATAGACTAACGAGATCCGTCGTTGTCCAACCGTCTTCTATATCTAGACTAACGAGGTACGTCGTTGGACAAACGTCTTCTATATCTAGACTAACGAGATACGTCGTTGCACAAACGTCTTCAATATCTAGACTAACGAGATCCGTCGTTGTACAACCGTCTTCTATATATAGACTAACGAGATCCGAAGTTGTACAACCGTCTTCTATATCTAGACTAACGAGATCCGTCGTTGTACAACCGTCTTTCATATCTAGACTAACGAGATACGTCGTTGAACAATCGTCTTCTATATCTAGACTAACGAGATCCGTCTGTACAACCGTCCTCTATATCTAGACTAACGAGATCCGTCTGTACAACCGTCTTCTATATATAGACTAACGAGATCCGTCGTTGTACAACCGCCTTCTATATATAGACTAACGAGATCCATCGTTGTCCAACCGTCTTCTATATCTAGACTAACGAGGTACGTCGTTGGACAAACGTCTTCTATATCTAGACTAACGAGATACGTCGTTGGACAAACGTCTTCAATATCTAGACTAACGAGATCCGTCGTTGTACAACCGTCTTCTATATATAGACTAACGAGATCCGAAGTTGTACAACCGTCTTCTATATCTAGACTAACGAGATCCGTCGTTGTACAACCGTCTTTTATATCTAGACTAACGAGATACGTCGTTGAACAATCGTTTTCAATATCTAGACTAACGAGATCCGTCTGTACAACCGTGTTCTATATCTAGACTAACGAGATCCGTCTGTACAACCGTTTTCTTTATCTAGACTAACGAGATCCGTCGTTGGACAACCGCCTTCTATATCTAGACTAACGAGATCCGTCGTTGTACAACCGTCTTCTATATATAGACTAACGAGATCCGAAGTTGTACAACCGTCTTCTATATCTAGACTAACGAGATCCGTCGTTGTACAACCGTCTTTTATATCTAGACTAACGAGATACGTCGTTGAACAATCGTCTTCAATATCTAGACTAACGAGATCCGGCTGTACAACCGTGTTCTATATCTAGACTAACGAGATCCGTCTGTACAACCGTCTTCTTTATCTAGACTAACGAGATCCGTCGTTGGACAACCGCCTTCTATATCTAGACTAACGAGATCCGTCGTTGTCCAACCGTCTTCTATATCTAGACTAACGAGATACGTCGTTGGACAAACGTCTTCTATATCTAGACTAACGAGATACGTCGTTGGACAATCGTCTTCAATATCTAGACTAACGAGATCCGTCTGTACAACCGTCTTCTATATCTAGACTAACGAGAGCCGTCGTTGTACAACCGTGTTCTATATCTAGTCTAACGAGATACGTCGTTGGACAAACGTCTTCAATATCTAGACTAACGAGATCCGTCTGTACAACCGTCTTCTATATCTAGACTAACGTGATCCGTCGTTGTCCAACCGTCTTCTATATATAGACTAACGAGATCCGTCGTTGTACAACCGCCTTCTATATATAGACTAACGAGATCCGTCGTTGGACAAACGTCTTCTATATCTAGACTAACGAGATACGTCGTTGGACAATCGTCTTCAATATCTAGACTAACGAGATCCGTCTGTACAACCGTCTTCTATATCTAGACTAACGAGAGCCGTCGTTGTACAACCGTGTTCTATATCTAGTCTAACGAGATACGTCGTTGGACAAACGTCTTCAATATCTAGACTAACGAGATCCGTCTGTACAACCGTCTTCTATATCTAGACTAACGTGATCCGTCGTTGTCCAACCGTCTTCTATATCTAGACTAACGAGATACGTCGTTGGACAAACGTCTTCTATATCTAGACTAACGAGATCCGTCGTTGTACAACCGTCTTCTATATCTAGACTAACGAGATCCGAAGTTGTACAACCGTCTTCTATATCTAGACTAACGAGATCCGTCGTTGTACAACCGTCTTTTATATCTAGACTAACGAGATCCGTCGTTGTCCAACCGTCTTCTATATCTAGACTAACGAGATACGTCGTTGGACAATCGTCTTCAATATCTAGACTAACGAGATCCGTCTGTACAACCGTCTTCTATATCTAGACTAACGAGATACGTCGTTGGACAAACGTCTTCTATATCTAGACTAACGAGATACGTCGTTGGACAATCGTCTTCAATATCTAGACTAACGAGATCCGTCTGTACAACCGTCTTCTATATCTAGACTAACGAGAGCCGTCGTTGTACAACCGTCTTCTATATCTAGTCTAACGAGATACGTCGTTGGACAAACGTCTTCAATATCTAGACTAACGAGATCCGTCTGTACAACCGTCTTCTATATCTAGACTAACGTGATCCGTCGTTGTCCAACCGTCTTCTATATCTAGTCTAACGAGATACGTCGTTGGACAAACGTCTTCAATATCTAGACTAACGAGATCCGTCTGTACAACCGTCTTCTATATCTAGACTAACGTGATCCGTCGTTGTCCAACCGTCTTCTATCTCTAGACTAACGAGATACGTCGTTGGACAAACGTCTTCTAAATCTAGACTAACGAGATCCGAAGTTGTACAACCGTCTTCTATATCTAGACTAACGAGATCCGTCGTTGTACAACCGTCTTTTATATCTAGACTAACGAGATCCGTCGTTGTCCAACCGTCTTCTATATCTAGACTAACGAGATACGTCGTTGGACAAACGTCTTCAATATCTAGACTAACGAGATCCGTCTGTACAACCGTCTTCTACATCTAGACTAAAGAGATGCGACGTTGGACAAACGTCTTCTATATCTAGACTAACGAGATACGTCGTTGGACAATCGTCTTCAATATCTAGACTAACGAGATCCGTCTGTACAACCGTCTTCTATATCTAGACTAACGAGAGCCGTCGTTGTACAACCGTCTTCTATATCTAGTCTAACGAGATACGTCGTTGGACAAACGTCTTCAATATCTAGACTAACGAGATCCGTCTGTACAACCGTCTTCTATATCTAGACTAGCGTGATCCGTCGTTGTCCAACCGTCTTCTATATCTAGACTAACGAGATACGTCGTTGGACAAACGTCTTCTATATCTAGACTAACGAGATCCGTCGTTGTACAACCGTCTTCTATATCTAGACTAACGAGATCCGAAGTTGTACAACCGTCTTCTATATCTAGACTAACGAGATCCGTCGTTGTACAACCGTCTTTTATATCTAGACTAACGAGATCCGTCGTTGTCCAACCGTCTTCTATATCTAGACTAACGAGATGCGTCGTTGGACAATCGTCTTCAATATCTAGACTAACGAGATCCGTCTGTACAACCGTCTTTTATATCTAGACTAACGAGATACGTCGTTGGACAAACGTCTTCTATATCTAGACTAACGAGATACGTCGTTGGACAATCGTCTTCAATATCTAGACTAACGAGATCCGTCTGTACAACCGTCTTCTATATCTAGACTAACGACAGCCGTCGTTGTACAACCGTCTTCTATATCTAGTCTAACGAGATACGTCGTTGGACAAACGTCTTCAATATCTAGACTAACGAGTTCCGTCTGTACAACCGTCTTCTATATCTAGACTAACGTGATCCGTCGTTGTCCAACCGTCTTCTATCTCTAGACTAACGAGATACGTCGTTGGACAAACGTCTTCTATATCTAGACTAACGAGATCCGAAGTTGTACAACCGTCTTCTATATCTAGACTAACGAGATCCGTCGTTGTACAACCGTCTTTTATATCTAGACTAACGAGATACGTCGTTGTGCAATCGTCTTCAATATCTAGACTAACGAGATACGTCGTTGGAAAATCGTCTTCAATATCTAGACTAACGAGATACGTCGTTGGACAAACGTCTTCAATATCTAGACTAACGAGATCCGTCTGTACAACCGTCTTCTATGTCTAGACTAACGTGATCCGTCGTTGTCCAACCGTCTTCTATATCTAGACTAACGAGATACGTCGTTGGACAAACGTCTTCAATATCTAGACTAACGAGATCCGTCTGTACAACCGTCTTCTATGTCTAGACTAACGTGATCCGTCGTTGTCCAACCGTCTTCTATATCTAGACTAACGAGATACGTCGTTGGACAAACGTCTTTTATATCTAGACTAACGAGATACGTCGTTGGACAATCGTCTTCAATATCTAGACTAACGAGAGCCGCCGTTGTACAACCGTCTTCTATATCTAGTCTAACGAGATACGTCGTTGGACAAACGTCTTCAATATCTAGACTAACGAGATCCGTCTGTACAACCGTCTTCTATATCTAGACTAACGTGATCCGTCGTTGTCCAACCGTCTTCTATCTCTAGACTAACGAGATACGTCGTTGGACAAACGTCTTCTATATCTAGACTAACGAGATCCGAAGTTGTACAACCGTCTTCTATATCTAGACTAACGAGATCCGTCGTTGTACAACCGTCTATTATATCTAGACTAACGAGATCCGTCGTTGTCCATCCGTCTTCTATATCTAGACTAACGAGATCCGTCTGTACAACCGTCTTCTATATCTAGACTAACGAGAGCCGCCGTTGTACAACCGTCTTCTATATCTAGTCTAACGAGATACGTCGTTGGACAATCGTCTTCAATATCTAGACTAACGAGATCCGTCTGTACAACCGTCTTCTATATCTAGACTAACGAGAGCCGCCGTTGTACAACCGTCTTCTATATCTAGTCTAACGAGATACGTCGTTGGACAAACGTCTTCAATATCTAGACTAACGAGATCCGTCTGTACAACCGTCTTCTATATCTAGACTAACGTGATCCGTCGTTGTCCAACCGTCTTCTATCTCTAGACTAACGAGATACGTCGTTGGACAAACGTCTTCTATATCTAGACTAACGAGATCCGAAGTTGTACAACCGTCTTCTATATCTAGACTAACGAGATCCGTCGTTGTACAACCGTCTTTTATATCTAGACTAACGAGATCCGTCGTTGTCCATCCGTCTTCTATATCTAGACTAACGAGATACGTCGTTGGACAATCGTCTTCAATATCTAGACTGACGAGATCCGTCTGTACAACCGTCTTCTATATCTAGACTAACGAGAGCCGTCGTTGTACAACCGTCTTCTATCTCTAGACTAACGAGATACGTCGTTGGACAAACGTCTTCTATATCTAGACTAACGAGATCCGAAGTTGTACAACCGTCTTCTATATCTAGACTAACGAGATCCGTCGTTGTACAACCGTCTTTTATATCTAGACTAACGAGATCCGTCGTTGTCCATCTGTCTTCTATATCTAGACTAACGAGATACGTCGTTGGACAATCGTCTTCAATATCTAGACTGACGAGATCCGTCTGTACAACCGTCTTCTATATCTAGACTAACGAGAGCCGTCGTTGTACAACCGTCTTCTATCTCTAGACTAACGAGATACGTCGTTGGACAAACGTCTTCTATATCTAGACTAACGAGATCCGAAGTTGTACAACCGTCTTCTATATCTAGACTAACGAGATCCGTCGTTGTACAACCGTCTTTTATATCTAGACTAACGAGATCCGTCGTTGTCCATCCGTCTTCTATATCTAGACTAACGAGATACGTCGTTGGACAATCGTCTTCAATATCTAGACTGACGAGATCCGTCTGTACAACCGTCTTCTATATCTAGACTAACGAGAGCCGTCGTTGTACAACCGTCTTCTATATCTAGTCTAACGAGATACGTCGTTGGACAAACGTCTTCAATATCTAGACTAACGAGATCCGTCTGTACAACCGTCTTCTATATCTAGACTAACGTGATCCATCGTTGTCCAACCGTCTTCTATATCTAGACTAACGAGATACGTCGTTGGACAATCGTCTTCAATATCTAGACTAACGAGATCCGAAGTTGTACAACCGTCTTCTATATCTAGACTAACGAGATCCGTCGTTGTACAACCGTCTATTATATCTAGACTAACGAGATCCGTCGTTGTCCATCCGTCTTCTATATCTAGACTAACGAGATACGTCGTTGGACAATCGTCTTCAATATCTAGACTGACGAGATCCGTCTGTACAACCGTCTTCTATATCTAGACTAACGAGAGCCGTCGTTGTACAACCGTCTTCTATATCTAGTCTAACGAGATACGTCGTTGGACAAACGTCTTCAATATCTAGACTAACGAGATCCGTCTGTACAACCGTCTTCTATATCTAGACTAACGTGATCCATCGTTGTCCAACCGTCTTCTATATCTAGACTAACGAGATACGTCGTTGGACAATCGTCTTCAATATCTAGACTAACGAGATCCGTCTGTACAACCAACTTCTATATCTAGACTAACGAGATACGTCGTTGGACAAACGTCTTCTATATCTAGACTAACGAGATACGTCGTTGGACAATCGTCTTCAATATCTAGACTAACGAGATCCGTCTGTACAACCGTCTTCTATATCTAGACTAACGAGAGCCGTCGTTGTACAACCGTCTTCTATATCTAGTCTAACGAGATACGTCGTTGGACAAACGTCTTCAATATCTAGACTAACGAGATCCGTCTGTACAACCGTCTTCTATATCTAGACTAACGTGATCCGTCGTTGTCCAACCGTCTTCTATATCTAGACTAACGAGATACGTCGTTGGAAAATCGTCTTCAATATCTAGACTAACGAGATACGTCGTTGGACAAACGTCTTCAATATCTAGACTAACGAGATCCGTCTGTACAACCGTCTTCTATATCTAGACTAACGAGATCCGTCTGTACAACCGTCTTCTATATCTAGACTAACGAGATCCGTCGTTGTACAAAAGCCTTCTATATCTAGACTAACGAGATCCGTCGTTGTCCAACCGTCTTCTATATCTAGACTAACGAGATACGTCGTTGGACAAACGTCTTCTATATCTAGACTAACGAGATCCGTCGTTGTACAACCGTCTTCTATATCTAGACTAACGAGATCCGTCGTTGTACAACCGTCTGTTATATCTAGACTAACGAGATACGTCGTTGGACAATCGTCTTCAATATCTAGACTAACGAGATCCGTCGTTGAACAATCGTCTTCAATATCTAGACTAACGAGATCCGTCTGTACAACCGTCTTCTATATCTAGACTAACGAGATCCGTCTGTACAACCGTCTTCTATATCTACACTAACGAGATCCGTCGTTGTACAACCGCCTTCTATATCTAGACTAACGAGATCCGTCGTTGTCCAAGCGTCTTCTATATCTAGACTAACGAGATACGTCGTTGGACAATCGTCTTCTATATCTAGACTAACGAGATACGTCGTTGGACAATCGTCTTCAATATCTAGACTAACGAGATCCGTCTGTACAACCGTCTTCTATATCTAGACTAACGAGATACGTCGTTGGACAAACGTCTTCAATATCTAGACTAACGAGATCCGTCTGTACAACCGTCTTCTATATCTAGACTAACGAGATACGTCGTTGGACAAACGTCTTCTATATCTAGACTAACGAGATACGTCGTTGGACAATCGTCTTCAATATCTAGACTATCGAGATCCGTCTGTACAACCGTCTTCTATATCTAGACTAACGAGAGCCGTCGTTGTACAACCGTCTTCTATATCTAGTCTAACGAGATACGTCGTTGGACAATCGTCTTCAATATCTAGACTAACGAGATCCGTCTGTACAACCGTCTTCTATATCTAGACTAACGAGAGCCGTCGTTGTACAACCGTCTTCTATATCTAGTCTAACGAGATACGTCGTTGGACAAACGTCTTCAATATCTAGACTAACGAGATCCGTCTGTACAACCGTCTTCTATATCTAGACTAACGTGATCCGTCGTTGTCCAACCGTCTTCTATATCTAGACTAACGAGATCCGTCGTTGTACAACCGTCTTCAATATCTAGACTAACGAGATCCGTCTGTACAACCGTCTTCTATGTCTAGACTAACGAGATCCGTCGTTGTACAACCGTCTTCTATATCAAGACTAACGAGATCCGTCGTTGGACAAACGATTTCGATGTTATATTAATCAAAAATCGACATTATTCGCGATTGCTTCGCGAGTACACTTCTTTTTCGCGATTTTGATAACTAATTGTATTGTGGAGGGTGGGCAAACGAAATGTTGGGATGGACAAACGTCTTCTATATCGAGACTAACGAGATCCGTCTGTACAACCGTCTTCTATATCTAGTCTAACGAGATACGTCGTTGGACAAACGTCTTCAATATCTAGACTAACGAGATCCGTCTGTACAACCGTCTTCTATATCTAGACTAACGTGATCCGTCGTTGTCCAACCGTCTTCTAAATCTAGTCTAACGAGATACGTCGTTGGACAAACGTCTTCAATATCTAGACTAACGAGATCCCTCTGTACAACCGTCTTCTATATCTAGACTAACGTGATCCGTCGTTGTACAACCGTCTTCTATATATAGACTAACGAGATCCGAAGTTGTACAACCGTCTTCTATATATAGACTAACGAGATCCGTCGTTGTACAACCGTCTTTTATATCTAGACTAACGAGATACGTCGTTGGACAATCGTCTTCAATATCTAGACTAACGAGATCCGTCTGTACAACCGTCCTCTATATCTAGACTAACGAGATCCGTCTGTACAACCGTCTTCTTTATCAAGACTAACGAGATCCGTCGTTGGACAAACGATTTCGATGTTATATTAATCAAAAATCGACATTATTCGCGATTGCTTCGCGAGTACACTTCTTTTTCGCGATTTTGATAACTAATTGTATTGTGGAGGGTGGACAAACGAAATGTTGGGATGGTCAAACGTCTTCTATATCGAGACTAACGAGATCCGTCTGTACAACCGTCTTCTATATCTAGTCTAACGAGATACGTCGTTGGACAAACGTCTTCAATATATAGACTAACGAGATCCGTCTGTACAACCGTCTTCTATATCTAGACTAACGTGATCCGTCGTTGTCCAACCGTCTTCTATATCTAGACTAACGAGATACGTCGTTGGACAAACGTCTTCTATATCTAGACTAACGAGATCCGTCGTTGTACAACCGTCTTCTATATATAGACTAACGAGATCCGAAGTTGTACAACCGTCTTCTATATCTAGACTAACGAGATCCGTCGTTGTACAACCGTCTTTTATATCTAGACTAACGAGATACGTCGTTGGACAATCGTCTTCAATATCTAGACTAACGAGATCCGTCTGTACAACCGTCCTCTCTATCTAGACTAACGAGATCCGTCTGTACAACCGTCTTCTATATATAGACTAACGAGATCCGTCGTTGTACAACCGCCTTCTATATATAGACTAACGAGATCCGTCGTTGTCGAACCGTCTTCTATATCTAGACTAACGAGGTACGTCGTTGGACAAACGTCTTCTATATCTAGACTAACGAGATACGTCGTTGCACAAACGTCTTCAATATCTAGACTAACGAGATCCGTCGTTGTACAACCGTCTTCTATATATAGACTAACGAGATCCGAAGTTGTACAACCGTCTTCTATATCTAGACTAACGAGATCCGTCGTTGTACAACCGTCTTTCATATCTAGACTAACGAGATACGTCGTTGAACAATCGTCTTCTATATCTAGACTAACGAGATCCGTCTGTACAACCGTCCTCTATATCTAGACTAACGAGATCCGTCTGTACAACCGTCTTCTATATATAGACTAACGAGATCCGTCGTTGTACAACCGCCTTCTATATATAGACTAACGAGATCCATCGTTGTCCAACCGTCTTCTATATCTAGACTAACGAGGTACGTCGTTGGACAAACGTCTTCTATATCTAGACTAACGAGATACGTCGTTGGACAACCGTCTTTTATATCTAGACTAACGAGATACGTCGTTGAACAATCGTTTTCAATATCTAGACTAACGAGATCCGTCTGTACAACCGTGTTCTATATCTAGACTAACGAGATCCGTCTGTACAACCGTTTTCTTTATCTAGACTAACGAGATCCGTCGTTGGACAACCGCCTTCTATATCTAGACTAACGAGATCCGTCGTTGTACAACCGTCTTCTATATATAGACTAACGAGATCCGAAGTTGTACAACCGTCTTCTATATCTAGACTAACGAGATCCGTCGTTGTACAACCGTCTTTTATATCTAGACTAACGAGATACGTCGTTGAACAATCGTCTTCAATATCTAGACTAACGAGATCCGGCTGTACAACCGTGTTCTATATCTAGACTAACGAGATCCGTCTGTACAACCGTCTTCTTTATCTAGACTAACGAGATCCGTCGTTGGACAACCGCCTTCTATATCTAGACTAACGAGATCCGTCGTTGTCCAACCGTCTTCTATATCTAGACTAACGAGATACGTCGTTGGACAAACGTCTTCTATATCTAGACTAACGAGATACGTCGTTGGACAATCGTCTTCAATATCTAGACTAACGAGATCCGTCTGTACAACCGTCTTCTATATCTAGACTAACGAGAGCCGTCGTTGTACAACCGTGTTCTATATCTAGTCTAACGAGATACGTCGTTGGACAAACGTCTTCAATATCTAGACTAACGAGATCCGTCTGTACAACCGTCTTCTATATCTAGACTAACGTGATCCGTCGTTGTCCAACCGTCTTCTATATATAGACTAACGAGATCCGTCGTTGTACAACCGCCTTCTATATATAGACTAACGAGATCCGTCGTTGGACAAACGTCTTCTATATCTAGACTAACGAGATACGTCGTTGGACAATCGTCTTCAATATCTAGACTAACGAGATCCGTCTGTACAACCGTCTTCTATATCTAGACTAACGAGAGCCGTCGTTGTACAACCGTGTTCTATATCTAGTCTAACGAGATACGTCGTTGGACAAACGTCTTCAATATCTAGACTAACGAGATCCGTCTGTACAACCGTCTTCTATATCTAGACTAACGTGATCCGTCGTTGTCCAACCGTCTTCTATATCTAGACTAACGAGATACGTCGTTGGACAAACGTCTTCTATATCTAGACTAACGAGATCCGTCGTTGTACAACCGTCTTCTATATCTAGACTAACGAGATCCGAAGTTGTACAACCGTCTTCTATATCTAGACTAACGAGATCCGTCGTTGTACAACCGTCTTTTATATCTAGACTAACGAGATCCGTCGTTGTCCAACCGTCTTCTATATCTAGACTAACGAGATACGTCGTTGGACAATCGTCTTCAATATCTAGACTAACGAGATCCGTCTGTACAACCGTCTTCTATATCTAGACTAACGAGATACGTCGTTGGACAAACGTCTTCTATATCTAGACTAACGAGATACGTCGTTGGACAATCGTCTTCAATATCTAGACTAACGAGATCCGTCTGTACAACCGTCTTCTATATCTAGACTAACGAGAGCCGTCGTTGTACAACCGTCTTCTATATCTAGTCTAACGAGATACGTCGTTGGACAAACGTCTTCAATATCTAGACTAACGAGATCCGTCTGTACAACCGTCTTCTATATCTAGACTAACGTGATCCGTCGTTGTCCAACCGTCTTCTATATCTAGTCTAACGAGATACGTCGTTGGACAAACGTCTTCAATATCTAGACTAACGAGATCCGTCTGTACAACCGTCTTCTATATCTAGACTAACGTGATCCGTCGTTGTCCAACCGTCTTCTATCTCTAGACTAACGAGATACGTCGTTGGACAAACGTCTTCTAAATCTAGACTAACGAGATCCGAAGTTGTACAACCGTCTTCTATATCTAGACTAACGAGATCCGTCGTTGTACAACCGTCTTTTATATCTAGACTAACGAGATCCGTCGTTGTCCAACCGTCTTCTATATCTAGACTAACGAGATACGTCGTTGGACAAACGTCTTCAATATCTAGACTAACGAGATCCGTCTGTACAACCGTCTTCTACATCTAGACTAAAGAGATGCGACGTTGGACAAACGTCTTCTATATCTAGACTAACGAGATACGTCGTTGGACAATCGTCTTCAATATCTAGACTAACGAGATCCGTCTGTACAACCGTCTTCTATATCTAGACTAACGAGAGCCGTCGTTGTACAACCGTCTTCTATATCTAGTCTAACGAGATACGTCGTTGGACAAACGTCTTCAATATCTAGACTAACGAGATCCGTCTGTACAACCGTCTTCTATATCTAGACTAGCGTGATCCGTCGTTGTCCAACCGTCTTCTATATCTAGACTAACGAGATACGTCGTTGGACAAACGTCTTCTATATCTAGACTAACGAGATCCGTCGTTGTACAACCGTCTTCTATATCTAGACTAACGAGATCCGAAGTTGTACAACCGTCTTCTATATCTAGACTAACGAGATCCGTCGTTGTACAACCGTCTTTTATATCTAGACTAACGAGATCCGTCGTTGTCCAACCGTCTTCTATATCTAGACTAACGAGATGCGTCGTTGGACAATCGTCTTCAATATCTAGACTAACGAGATCCGTCTGTACAACCGTCTTTTATATCTAGACTAACGAGATACGTCGTTGGACAAACGTCTTCTATATCTAGACTAACGAGATACGTCGTTGGACAATCGTCTTCAATATCTAGACTAACGAGATCCGTCTGTACAACCGTCTTCTATATCTAGACTAACGACAGCCGTCGTTGTACAACCGTCTTCTATATCTAGTCTAACGAGATACGTCGTTGGACAAACGTCTTCAATATCTAGACTAACGAGTTCCGTCTGTACAACCGTCTTCTATATCTAGACTTACGTGATCCGTCGTTGTCCAACCGTCTTCTATCTCTAGACTAACGAGATACGTCGTTGGACAAACGTCTTCTATATCTAGACTAACGAGATCCGAAGTTGTACAACCGTCTTCTATATCTAGACTAACGAGATCCGTCGTTGTACAACCGTCTTTTATATCTAGACTAACGAGATACGTCGTTGTGCAATCGTCTTCAATATCTAGACTAACGAGATACGTCGTTGGAAAATCGTCTTCAATATCTAGACTAACGAGATACGTCGTTGGACAAACGTCTTCAATATCTAGACTAACGAGATCCGTCTGTACAACCGTCTTCTATGTCTAGACTAACGTGATCCGTCGTTGTCCAACCGTCTTCTATATCTAGACTAACGAGATACGTCGTTGGACAAACGTCTTCAATATCTAGACTAACGAGATCCGTCTGTACAACCGTCTTCTATGTCTAGACTAACGTGATCCGTCGTTGTCCAACCGTCTTCTATATCTAGACTAACGAGATACGTCGTTGGACAAACGTCTTTTATATCTAGACTAACGAGATACGTCGTTGGACAATCGTCTTCAATATCTAGACTAACGAGATCCGTCTGTACAACCGTCCTCTATATCTAGACTAACGAGATCCGTCGTTGTACAACCGCCTTCTATATATAGACTAACGAGATCCGTCGTTGTCCAACCGTCTTCTATATCTAGACTAACGAGGTACGTCGTTGGACAAACGTCTTCTATATCTAGACTAACGAGATACGTCGTTGGACAAACGTCTTCAATATCTAGACTAACGAGATCCGTCGTTGTACCACCGTCTTCTATATATAGACTAACGAGATCCGAAGTTGTACAACCGTCTTCTATATCTAGACTAACGAGATCCGTCGTTGTACAACCGTCTTTTATATCTAGACTAACGAGATACGTCGTTGAACAATCGTCTTCAATATCTAGACTAACGAGATCCGTCTGTACAACCGTGTTCTATATCTAGACTAACGAGATCCGTCTGTACAACCGTCTTCTTTATCTAGACTAACGAGATCCGTCGTTGGACAACCGCCTTCTATATCTAGACTAACGAGATCCGTCGTTGTCCAACCGTCTTCTATATCTAGACTAACGAGATACGTCGTTGGACAAACGTCTTCTATATCTAGACTAACGAGATACGTCGTTGGACAATCGTCTTCAATATCTAGACTAACGAGATCCGTCTGTACAACCGTCTTCTATATCTAGACTAACGAGAGCCGTCGTTGTACAACCGTCTTCTATATCTAGTCTAACGAGATACGTCGTTGGACAAACGTCTTCAATATCTAGACTAACGAGATCCGTCTGTACAACCGTCTTCTATATCTAGACTAGCGTGATCCGTCGTTGTCCAACCGTCTTCTATATCTAGACTAACGAGATACGTCGTTGGACAAACGTCTTCTATATCTAGACTAACGAGATCCGTCGTTGTACAACCGTCTTCTATATCTAGACTAACGAGATCCGAAGTTGTACAACCGTCTTCTATATCTAGACTAACGAGATCCGTCGTTGTACAACCGTCTTTTATATCTAGACTAACGAGATCCGTCGTTGTCCAACCGTCTTCTATATCTAGACTAACGAGATGCGTCGTTGGACAATCGTCTTCAATATCTAGACTAACGAGATCCGTCTGTACAACCGTCTTTTATATCTAGACTAACGAGATACGTCGTTGGACAAACGTCTTCTATATCTAGACTAACGAGATACGTCGTTGGACAATCGTCTTCAATATCTAGACTAACGAGATCCGTCTGTACAACCGTCTTCTATATCTAGACTAACGAGAGCCGTCGTTGTACAACCGTCTTCTATATCTAGTCTAACGAGATACGTCGTTGGACAAACGTCTTCAATATCTAGACTAACGAGTTCCGTCTGTACAACCGTCTTCTATATCTAGACTAACGTGATCCGTCGTTGTCCAACCGTCTTCTATCTCTAGACTAACGAGATACGTCGTTGGACAAACGTCTTCTATATCTAGACTAACGAGATCCGAAGTTGTACAACCGTCTTCTATATCTAGACTAACGAGATCCGTCGTTGTACAACCGTCTTTTATATCTAGACTAACGAGATCCGTCGTTGTCCAACCGTCTTCTATATCTAGACTAACGAGATACGTCGTTGGACAAACGTCTTCAATATCTAGACTAACGAGATCCGTCTGTACAACCGTCTTCTACATCTAGACTAACGAGATGCGTCGTTGGACAAACGCCTTCTATATCTAGACTAACGAGATCCGTCGTTGTCCAACCGTCTTCTATATCTAGACTAACGAGATACGTCGTTGGACAAACGTCTTCTATATCTAGACTAACGAGATACGTCGTTGGACATACGTCTTCAATATCTAGACTAACGAGATCCGTCTGTACAACCGTCTTCTATATCTAGACTAACGAGAGCCGTCGTTGTACAACCGTCTTCTATATCTAGTCTAACGAGATACGTCGTTGGACAAACGTCTTCAATATCTAGACTAACGAGATCCGTCTGTACAACCGTCTTCTATATCTAGACTAACGTGATCCGTCGTTGTCCAACCGTCTTCTATATCTAGACTAACGAGATACGTCGTTGGACAAACGTCTTCTATATCTAGACTAACGAGATACGTCGCTGGACAAACGTCTTCTATTTCTAGACTAACGAGATCCGTCGTTGTACAACCGTCTTCTATATCTAGACTAACGAGATCCGAAGTTGTACAACCGTCTTCTATATCTAGACTAACGAGATCCGTCGTTGTACAACCGTCTTTTATATCTAGACTAACGAGATCCGTCGTTGTCCAACCGTCTTCTATATCTAGACTAACGAGATACGTCGTTGGACAATCGTCTTCAATATCTAGACTAACGAGATCCGTCTGTACAACCGTCTTTTATATCTAGACTAACGAGATACGTCGTTGGACAAACGTCTTCTATATCTAGACTAACGAGATACGTCGTTGGACAATCGTCTTCAATATCTAGACTAACGAGATCCGTCTGTACAACCGTCTTCTATATCTAGACTAACGAGAGCCGTCGTTGTACAACCGTCTTCTATATCTAGTCTAACGAGATACGTCGTTGGACAAACGATTTCGATGTTATATTAACGAAAAATCGAAATTATTCGTGATTGCTTCGCGAGTACACTACTTTTTCGCGATTTTGATAACTAATTGTATTGTGGAGGGTGGAGAAACGAATTGAAGGGATGGACAAACGTCTTCTATATCTAGACTAACGAGATCCGTCTGTACAACCGTTTTCTATATCTAGACTAACGAGATCCGTCTGTACAACCGTCTTCTATAGCTAGACTAACGAGATCCGTCTGTACAACCGTCTTCTATATCTAGACTAACGAGATCCGTCGTTGTTCAACCGTCTTCTATATCTAGACTAACGAGATACGTCGTTGGACAAACGTCTTCTATATCTAGACTAACGAGATCCGTCGTTGTACAACCGTCTTCTATATCTAGACTAACGAGATCCGTCGTTGTACAACCGTCTGTTATATCTAGACTATCGAGATACGTCGTTGGACAATCGTCTTCAATATATAGACTAACGAGATCCGTCGTTGAACAATCGTCTTCAATATCTAGACTAACGAGATCCGTCTGTTCAACCGTCTTCTATATCTAGACTAACGAGATCCGTCTGTACAACCGTCTTCTATATCTACACTAACGAGATCCGTCGTTGTACAACCGCCTTCTATATCTAGACTAACGAGATCCGTCGTTGTCCAACCGTCTTCTATATCTAGACTAACGAGATACGTCGTTGGACAAACGTCTTCTATATCTAGACTAACGAGATACGTCGTTGGACAAACGTCTTCTATATCTAGACTAACGAGATCCGAAGTTGTACAACCGTCTTCTATATCTAGACTAACGAGATCCGTCGTTGTACAACCGTCTTTTATATCTAGACTAACGAGATCCGTCGTTGTCCAACCGTCTTCTATATCTAGACTAACGAGATACGTCGTTGGACAAACGTCTTCAATATCTAGACTAACGAGATCCGTCTGTACAACCGTCTTCTACATCTAGACTAACGAGATGCGTCGTTGGACAAACGCCTTCTATATCTAGACTAACGAGATCCGTCGTTGTCCAACCGTCTTCTATATCTAGACTAACGAGATCCGTCGTTGTACAACCGTCTTTTATATCTAGACTAACGAGATCCGTCGTTGTCCAACCGTCTTCTATATCTAGACTAACGAGATACGTCGTTGGACAATCGTCTTCAATATCTAGACTAACGAGATCCGTCTGTACAACCGTCTTTTATATCTAGACTAACGAGATACGTCGTTGGACAAACGTCTTCTATATCTAGACTAACGAGATACGTCGTTGGACAATCGTCTTCAATATCTAGACTAACGAGATCCGTCTGTACAACCGTCTTCTATATCTAGACTAACGAGAGCCGTCGTTGTACAACCGTCTTCTATATCTAGTCTAACGAGATACGTCGTTGGACAAACGATTTCGATGTTACATTAACGAAAAATCGAAATTATTCGTGATTGCTTCGCGAGTACACTACTTTTTCGCGATTTTGATAACTAATTGTATTGTGGAGGGTGGAGAAACGAATTGAAGGGATGGACAAACGTCTTCTATATCTAGACTAACGAGATCCGTCTGTACAACCGTTTTCTATATCTAGACTAACGAGATCCGTCTGTACAACCGTCTTCTATAGCTAGACTAACGAGATCCGTCTGTACAACCGTCTTCTATATCTAGACTAACGAGATCCGTCGTTGTTCAACCGTCTTCTATATCTAGACTAACGAGATACGTCGTTGGACAATCGTCTTCAATATATAGACTAACGAGATCCGTCGTTGAACAATCGTCTTCAATATCTAGACTAACGAGATCCGTCTGTTCAACCGTCTTCTATATCTAGACTAACGAGATCCGTCTGTACAACCGTCTTCTATATCTACACTAACGAGATCCGTCGTTGTACAACCGCCTTCTATATCTAGACTAACGAGATCCGTCGTTGTCCAACCGTCTTCTATATCTAGACTAACGAGATACGTCGTTGGACAAACGTCTTCTATATCTAGACTAACGAGATACGTCGTTGGACATACGTCTTCAATATCTAGACTAACGAGATCCGTCTGTACAACCGTCTTCTATATCTAGACTAACGAGAGCCGTCGTTGTACAACCGTCTTCTATATCTAGTCTAACGAGATACGTCGTTGGACAAACGTCTTCAATATCTAGACTAACGAGATCCGTCTGTACAACCGTCTTCTATATCTAGACTAACGTGATTCGTCGTTGTCCAACCGTCTTCTATATCTAGACTAACGAGATACGTCGTTGCACAAACGTCTTCTATATCTAGACTAACGAGATACGTCGTTGGACAAACGTCTTCTATATCTAGACTAACGAGATCCGTCGTTGTAGAACCGTCTTCTATATCTAGACTAACGAGATCCGAAGTTGTACAACCGTCTTCTATATCTAGACTAACGAGATCCGTCGTTGTACAACCGTCTTTTATATCTAGACTAACGAGATCCGTCGTTGTCCAACCGTCTTCTATATCTAGACTAACGAGATACGTCGTTGGACAATCGTCTTCAATATCTAGACTAACGAGATCCGTCTGTACAACCGTCTTTTATATCTAGACTAACGAGATACGTCGTTGGACAAACGTCTTCTATATCTAGACTAACGAGATACGTCGTTGGACAATCGTCTTCAATATCTAGACTAACGAGATCCGTCTGTACAACCGTCTTCTATATCTAGACTAACGAGATACGTCGTTGGACAAACGTCTTCAATATCTAGACTAACGAGATCCGTCTGTACAACCGTCTTCTATATCTAGACTAACGAGATACGTCGTTGGACAAACGTCTTCTATATCTAGACTAACGAGATACGTCGTTGGACAATCGTCTTCAATATCTAGACTAACGAGATCCGTCTGTACAACCGTCTTCTATATCTAGACTAACGAGAGCCGTCGTTGTACAACCGTCTTCTATATCTAGTCTAACGAGATACGTCGTTGGACAAACGTCTTCAATATCTAGACTCACGAGATCCGTCTGTACAACCGTCTTCTATATCTAGACTAACGTGATCCGTCGTTGTCCAACCGTCTTCTATATCTAGACTAACGAGATACGTCGTTGGACAAACGGTCTTCTATATCTAGACTAACGAGATCCGTCGTTGTACAACCGTCTTCTATATCTAGACTAACGGGATCCGAAGTTGTACAACCGTCTTCTATATCTAGACCTACGAGATCCGTCGTTGTACAACCGTCTTTTATATCTAGGCTAACGAGATACGTCGTTGTGCAATCGTCTTCAATATCTAGACTAACGAGATACGTCGTTGGAAAATCGTCTTCAATATCTAGACTAACGAGATACGTCGTTGGACAAACGTCTTCAATATCTAGACTAACGAGATCCGTCTGTACAACCGTCTTCTATGTCTAGACTAACGTGATCCGTCGTTGTCCAACCGTCTTCTATATCTAGACTAACGAGATACGTCGTTGGACAAACGTCTTCAATATCTAGACTAACGAGATCCGTCTGTACAACCGTCTTCTATGTCTAGACTAACGTGATCCGTCGTTGTCCAACCGTCTTCTATATCTAGACTAACGAGATACGTCGTTGGACAAACGTCTTTTATATCTAGACTAACGAGATACGTCGTTGGACAATCGTCTTCAATATCTAGACTAACGAGATCCGTCTGTACAACCGTCCTCTATATCTAGACTAACGAGATCCGTCTGTACAACCGTCTTCTATATATAGACTAACGAGATCCGTCGTTGTACAACCGCCTTCTATATATAGACTAACGAGATCCGTCGTTGTCCAACCGTCTTCTATATCTAGACTAACGAGGTACGTCGTTGGACAAACGTCTTCAATATCTAGACTAACGAGATCCGTCTGTACAACCGTCTTCTATATCTAGACTAGCGTGATCCGTCGTTGTCCAACGGTCTTCTATATCTAGACTAACGAGATACGTCGTTGGACAAACGTCTTCTATATCTGGACTAACGAGATCCGTCGTTGTACAACCGTCTTCTATATCTAGACTAACGAGATCCGAAGTTGTACAACCGTCTTCTATATCTAGACTAACGAGATCCGTCGTTGTACAACCGTCTTTTATATCTAGACTAACGAGATCCGTCGTTGTCCAACCGTCTTCTATATCTAGACTAACGAGATACGTCGTTGGACAATCGTCTTCAATATCTAGACTAACGAGATCCGTCTGTACAACCGTCTTTTATATCTAGACTAACGAGATACGTCGTTGGACAAACGTCTTCTATATCTAGACTAACGAGATACGTCGTTGGACAATCGTCTTCAATATCTAGACTAACGAGATCCGTCTGTACAACCGTCTTCTATATCTAGACTAACGAGATCCGTCGTTGTCCAACCGTCTTCTATATCTAGACTAACGAGATACGTCGTTGGACAAACGTCTTCTATATCTAGACTAACGAGATACGTCGTTGGACATACGTCTTCAATATCTAGACTAACGAGATCCGTCTGTACAACCGTCTTCTATATCTAGACTAACGAGAGCCGTCGTTGTACAACCGTCTTCTATATCTAGTCTAACGAGATACGTCGTTGGACAAACGTCTTCAATATCTAGACTAACGAGATCCGTCTGTACAACCGTCTTCTATATCTAGACTAACGTGATTCGTCGTTGTCCAACCGTCTTCTATATCTAGACTAACGAGATACGTCGTTGCACAAACGTCTTCTATATCTAGACTAACGAGATACGTCGTTGGACAAACGTCTTCTATATCTAGACTAACGAGATCCGTCGTTGTAGAACCGTCTTCTATATCTAGACTAACGAGATCCGAAGTTGTACAACCGTCTTCTATATCTAGACTAACGAGATCCGTCGTTGTACAACCGTCTTTTATATCTAGACTAACGAGATCCGTCGTTGTCCAACCGTCTTCTATATCTAGACTAACGAGATACGTCGTTGGACAATCGTCTTCAATATCTAGACTAACGAGATCCGTCTGTACAACCGTCTTTTATATCTAGACTAACGAGATACGTCGTTGGACAAACGTCTTCTATATCTAGACTAACGAGATACGTCGTTGGACAATCGTCTTCAATATCTAGACTAACGAGATCCGTCTGTACAACCGTCTTCTATATCTAGACTAACGAGATACGTCGTTGGACAAACGTCTTCAATATCTAGACTAACGAGATCCGTCTGTACAACCGTCTTCTATATCTAGACTAACGAGATACGTCGTTGGACAAACGTCTTCTATATCTAGACTAACGAGATACGTCGTTGGACAATCGTCTTCAATATCTAGACTAACGAGATCCGTCTGTACAACCGTCTTCTATATCTAGACTAACGAGAGCCGTCGTTGTACAACCGTCTTCTATATCTAGTCTAACGAGATACGTCGTTGGACAAACGTCTTCAATATCTAGACTCACGAGATCCGTCTGTACAACCGTCTTCTATATCTAGACTAACGTGATCCGTCGTTGTCCAACCGTCTTCTATATCTAGACTAACGAGATACGTCGTTGGACAAACGGTCTTCTATATCTAGACTAACGAGATCCGTCGTTGTACAACCGTCTTCTATATCTAGACTAACGGGATCCGAAGTTGTACAACCGTCTTCTATATCTAGACCTACGAGATCCGTCGTTGTACAACCGTCTTTTATATCTAGGCTAACGAGATACGTCGTTGTGCAATCGTCTTCAATATCTAGACTAACGAGATACGTCGTTGGAAAATCGTCTTCAATATCTAGACTAACGAGATACGTCGTTGGACAAACGTCTTCAATATCTAGACTAACGAGATCCGTCTGTACAACCGTCTTCTATGTCTAGACTAACGTGATCCGTCGTTGTCCAACCGTCTTCTATATCTAGACTAACGAGATACGTCGTTGGACAAACGTCTTCAATATCTAGACTAACGAGATCCGTCTGTACAACCGTCTTCTATGTCTAGACTAACGTGATCCGTCGTTGTCCAACCGTCTTCTATATCTAGACTAACGAGATACGTCGTTGGACAAACGTCTTTTATATCTAGACTAACGAGATACGTCGTTGGACAATCGTCTTCAATATCTAGACTAACGAGATCCGTCTGTACAACCGTCCTCTATATCTAGACTAACGAGATCCGTCTGTACAACCGTCTTCTATATATAGACTAACGAGATCCGTCGTTGTACAACCGCCTTCTATATATAGACTAACGAGATCCGTCGTTGTCCAACCGTCTTCTATATCTAGACTAACGAGGTACGTCGTTGGACAAACGTCTTCAATATCTAGACTAACGAGATCCGTCTGTACAACCGTCTTCTATATCTAGACTAGCGTGATCCGTCGTTGTCCAACGGTCTTCTATATCTAGACTAACGAGATACGTCGTTGGACAAACGTCTTCTATATCTAGACTAACGAGATCCGTCGTTGTACAACCGTCTTCTATATCTAGACTAACGAGATCCGAAGTTGTACAACCGTCTTCTATATCTAGACTAACGAGATCCGTCGTTGTACAACCGTCTTTTATATCTAGACTAACGAGATCCGTCGTTGTCCAACCGTCTTCTATATCTAGACTAACGAGATACGTCGTTGGACAATCGTCTTCAATATCTAGACTAACGAGATCCGTCTGTACAACCGTCTTTTATATCTAGACTAACGAGATACGTCGTTGGACAAACGTCTTCTATATCTAGACTAACGAGATACGTCGTTGGACAATCGTCTTCAATATCTAGACTAACGAGATCCGTCTGTACAACCGTCTTCTATATCTAGACTAACGAGATCCGTCGTTGTCCAACCGTCTTCTATATCTAGACTAACGAGATACGTCGTTGGACAAACGTCTTCTATATCTAGACTAACGAGATACGTCGTTGGACAATCGTCTTCAATATCTAGACTAACGAGATCCGTCTGTACAACCGTCTTCTACATCTAGACTAACGAGATGCGCCGTTGGACAAACGCCTTCTATATCTAGACTAACGAGATCCGTCGTTGTCCAACCGTCTTCTATATCTAGACTAACGAGATACGTCGTTGGACAAACGTCTTCTATATCTAGACTAACGAGATACGTCGTTGGACAAACGTCTTCAATAACTAGACTAACGAGATCCGTCTGTACAACCGTCTTCTATATCTAGACTAACGTGATCCGTCGTTGTCCAACCGTCTTCTATATCTAGATTAACGAGATACGTCGTTGGACAAACGTCTTCTATATCTACAACCGTTTTCTATATCTAGACTAACGAGATCCGTATGTACAACCGTCTTCTATATCTAGACTAACGAGATCCGTCTGTACAACCGTTTTCTATATCTAGACTAACGAGATCTGTCGTTGGACAAACGATTTCGATGTTATATTAACGAAAAATCGAAATTATTCGTGATTGCTTCGCGAGTACACTACTTTTTCGCGATTTTGATAACTAATTGTATTGTGGAGGGTGGAGAAACGAATTGTAGGGATGGACAAACGTCTTCTATATCTAGACTAACGAGATCCGTCTGTACAACCGTTTTCTATATCTAGACTAACGGGATCCGTCTGTACAACCGTCTTCTATAGCTAGACTAACGAGATCCGTCTGTACAACCGTCTTCTATATCTAGACTAACGTGATCCGTCGTTGTCCAACCGTCTTCTATATCTAGACTAACGAGATACGTCGTTGGACAAACGTCTTCTATATCTAGACTAACGAGATCCGTCGTTGTACAACCGTCTTCTATATCTAGACTAACGAGATCCGAAGTTGTACAACCGTCTTCTATATCTAGACTAACGAGAACCGTCGTTGTACAACCGTCTTTTATATCTAGACTAACGAGATCCGTCGTTGTCCAACCGTCTTCTATATCTAGACTAACGAGATACGTCGTTGGACAATCGTCTTCAATATCTAGACTAACGAGATCCGTCTGTACAACCGTCTTTTATATCTAGACTAACGAGATACGTCGTTGGACAAACGTCTTCTATATCTAGACTAACGAGATCCGTCGTTGTACAACCGTCTTTTATATCTAGACTAACGAGATACGTCGTTGGACAAACGTCTTCTATATCTAGACTAACGAGATCCGTCGTTGTACAACCGTCTTTTATATCTAGACTAACGAGATACGTCGTTGGACAATCGTCTTCAATATCTAGACTAACGAGATCCGTCTGTACAACCGTCCTCTATATCTAGACTAACGAGATCCGTCGTTGTACAACCGTCTTCTATATCTAGACTAACGAGATCCGAAGTTGTACAACCGTCTTCTATATCTAGACTAACGAGATCCGTCGTTGTACAACCGTCTTTTATATCTAGACTAACGAGATCCGTCGTTGTCCAACCGTCTTCTATATCTAGACTAACGAGATACGTCGTTGGACAATCGTCTTCAATATCTAGACTAACGAGATCCGTCTGTACAACCGTCTTTTATATCTAGACTAACGAGATACGTCGTTGGACAAACGTCTTCTATATCTAGACTAACGAGATACGTCGTTGGACAATCGTCTTCAATATCTAGACTAACGAGATCCGTCTGTACAACCGTCTTCTATATCTAGACTAACGAGAGCCGTCGTTGTACAACCGTCTTCTATATCTAGTCTAACGAGATACGTCGTTGGACAAACGTCTTCAATATCTAGACTAACGAGATCCGTCTGTACAACCGTCTTCTATATCTAGACTAACGTGATCCGTCGTTGTCCAACCGTCTTCTATCTCTAGACTAACGAGATACGTCGTTGGACAAACGTCTTCTATATCTAGACTAACGAGATCCGAAGTTGTACAACCGTCTTCTATATCTAGACTAACGAGATCCGTCGTTGTACAACCGTCTTTTATATCTAGACTAACGAGATCGGTCGTTGTCCAACCGTCTTCTATATCTAGACTAACGAGGTACGTCGTTGGACAAACGTCTTCAATATCTAGACTAACGTGATCCGTCTGTACAACCGTCTTCTACATCTAGACTAACGAGATGCGTCGTTGGACAAACGCCTTCTATATCTAGACTAACGAGATCCGTCTGTACAACCGTCTTCTATATCTAGACTAACGTGATCCGTCGTTGTCCAACCGTCTTCTATATCTAGACTAACGAGATACGTCGTTGGACAAACGTCTTCTATATCTAGACTAACGAGATACGTCGTTGGACATACGTCTTCAATATCTAGACTAACGAGATCCGTCTGTACAACCGTCTTCTATATCTAGACTAACGTGATCCGTCGTTGTCCAACCGTCTTCTATATCTAGACTAACGAGATACGTCGTTGGACAAACGTCTTCTATATCTAGACTAACGAGATACGTCGTTGGACAAACGTCTTCTATATCTAGACTAACGAGATACGTCGTTGGACAATCGTCTTCAATATCTAGACTAACGAGATCCGTCTGTACAACCGTCTTCTATATCTAGACTAACGAGAGCCGTCGTTGTACAACCGTCTTCTATATCTAGTCTAACGAGATACGTCGTTGGACAAACGTCTTCAATATCTAGACTCACGAGATCCGTCTGTACAACCGTCTTCTATATCTAGACTAACGTGATCCGTCGTTGTCCAACCGTCTTCTATATCTAGACTAACGAGATACGTCGTTGGACAAACGGTCTTCTATATCTAGACTAACGAGATCCGTCGTTGTACAACCGTCTTCTATATCTAGACTAACGGGATCCGAAGTTGTACAACCGTCTTCTATATCTAGACCTACGAGATCCGTCGTTGTACAACCGTCTTTTATATCTAGGCTAACGAGATACGTCGTTGTGCAATCGTCTTCAATATCTAGACTAACGAGATACGTCGTTGGAAAATCGTCTTCAATATCTAGACTAACGAGATACGTCGTTGGACAAACGTCTTCAATATCTAGACTAACGAGATCCGTCTGTACAACCGTCTTCTATGTCTAGACTAACGTGATCCGTCGTTGTCCAACCGTCTTCTATATCTAGACTAACGAGATACGTCGTTGGACAAACGTCTTCAATATCTAGACTAACGAGATCCGTCTGTACAACCGTCTTCTATGTCTAGACTAACGTGATCCGTCGTTGTCCAACCGTCTTCTATATCTAGACTAACGAGATACGTCGTTGGACAAACGTCTTTTATATCTAGACTAACGAGATACGTCGTTGGACAATCGTCTTCAATATCTAGACTAACGAGATCCGTCTGTACAACCGTCCTCTATATCTAGACTAACGAGATCCGTCTGTACAACCGTCTTCTATATATAGACTAACGAGATCCGTCGTTGTACAACCGCCTTCTATATATAGACTAACGAGATCCGTCGTTGTCCAACCGTCTTCTATATCTAGACTAACGAGGTACGTCGTTGGACAAACGTCTTCAATATCTAGACTAACGAGATCCGTCTGTACAACCGTCTTCTATATCTAGACTAGCGTGATCCGTCGTTGTCCAACGGTCTTCTATATCTAGACTAACGAGATACGTCGTTGGACAAACGTCTTCTATATCTAGACTAACGAGATCCGTCGTTGTACAACCGTCTTCTATATCTAGACTAACGAGATCCGAAGTTGTACAACCGTCTTCTATATCTAGACTAACGAGATCCGTCGTTGTACAACCGTCTTTTATATCTAGACTAACGAGATCCGTCGTTGTCCAACCGTCTTCTATATCTAGACTAACGAGATACGTCGTTGGACAATCGTCTTCAATATCTAGACTAACGAGATCCGTCTGTACAACCGTCTTTTATATCTAGACTAACGAGATACGTCGTTGGACAAACGTCTTCTATATCTAGACTAACGAGATACGTCGTTGGACAATCGTCTTCAATATCTAGACTAACGAGATCCGTCTGTACAACCGTCTTCTATATCTAGACTAACGAGATCCGTCGTTGTCCAACCGTCTTCTATATCTAGACTAACGAGATACGTCGTTGGACAAACGTCTTCTATATCTAGACTAACGAGATACGTCGTTGGACAATCGTCTTCAATATCTAGACTAACGAGATCCGTCTGTACAACCGTCTTCTACATCTAGACTAACGAGATGCGCCGTTGGACAAACGCCTTCTATATCTAGACTAACGAGATCCGTCGTTGTCCAACCGTCTTCTATATCTAGACTAACGAGATACGTCGTTGGACAAACGTCTTCTATATCTAGACTAACGAGATACGTCGTTGGACAAACGTCTTCAATAACTAGACTAACGAGATCCGTCTGTACAACCGTCTTCTATATCTAGACTAACGTGATCCGTCGTTGTCCAACCGTCTTCTATATCTAGACTAACGAGATACGTCGTTGGACAAACGTCTTCTATATCTACAACCGTTTTCTATATCTAGACTAACGAGATCCGTATGTACAACCGTCTTCTATATCTAGACTAACGAGATCCGTCTGTACAACCGTTTTCTATATCTAGACTAACGAGATCTGTCGTTGGACAAACGATTTCGATGTTATATTAACGAAAAATCGAAATTATTCGTGATTGCTTCGCGAGTACACTACTTTTTCGCGATTTTGATAACTAATTGTATTGTGGAGGGTGGAGAAACGAATTGTAGGGATGGACAAACGTCTTCTATATCTAGACTAACGAGATCCGTCTGTACAACCGTTTTCTATATCTAGACTAACGGGATCCGTCTGTACAACCGTCTTCTATAGCTAGACTAACGAGATCCGTCTGTACAACCGTCTTCTATATCTAGACTAACGTGATCCGTCGTTGTCCAACCGTCTTCTATATCTAGACTAACGAGATACGTCGTTGGACAAACGTCTTCTATATCTAGACTAACGAGATCCGTCGTTGTACAACCGTCTTCTATATCTAGACTAACGAGATCCGAAGTTGTACAACCGTCTTCTATATCTAGACTAACGAGAACCGTCGTTGTACAACCGTCTTTTATATCTAGACTAACGAGATCCGTCGTTGTCCAACCGTCTTCTATATCTAGACTAACGAGATACGTCGTTGGACAATCGTCTTCAATATCTAGACTAACGAGATCCGTCTGTACAACCGTCTTTTATATCTAGACTAACGAGATACGTCGTTGGACAAACGTCTTCTATATCTAGACTAACGAGATCCGTCGTTGTACAACCGTCTTTTATATCTAGACTAACGAGATACGTCGTTGGACAAACGTCTTCTATATCTAGACTAACGAGATCCGTCGTTGTACAACCGTCTTTTATATCTAGACTAACGAGATACGTCGTTGGACAATCGTCTTCAATATCTAGACTAACGAGATCCGTCTGTACAACCGTCCTCTATATCTAGACTAACGAGATCCGTCGTTGTACAACCGTCTTCTATATCTAGACTAACGAGATCCGAAGTTGTACAACTGTCTTCTATATCTAGACTAACGAGATCCGTCGTTGTACAACCGTCTTTTATATCTAGACTAACGAGATCCGTCGTTGTCCAACCGTCTTCTATATCTAGACTAACGAGATACGTCGTTGGACAATCGTCTTCAATATCTAGACTAACGAGATCCGTCTGTACAACCGTCTTTTATATCTAGACTAACGAGATACGTCGTTGGACAAACGTCTTCTATATCTAGACTAACGAGATACGTCGTTGGACAATCGTCTTCAATATCTAGACTAACGAGATCCGTCTGTACAACCGTCTTCTATATCTAGACTAACGAGAGCCGTCGTTGTACAACCGTCTTCTATATCTAGTCTAACGAGATACGTCGTTGGACAAACGTCTTCAATATCTAGACTAACGAGATCCGTCTGTACAACCGTCTTCTATATCTAGACTAACGTGATCCGTCGTTGTCCAACCGTCTTCTATCTCTAGACTAACGAGATACGTCGTTGGACAAACGTCTTCTATATCTAGACTAACGAGATCCGAAGTTGTACAACCGTCTTCTATATCTAGACTAACGAGATCCGTCGTTGTACAACCGTCTTTTATATCTAGACTAACGAGATCGGTCGTTGTCCAACCGTCTTCTATATCTAGACTAACGAGGTACGTCGTTGGACAAACGTCTTCAATATCTAGACTAACGTGATCCGTCTGTACAACCGTCTTCTACATCTAGACTAACGAGATGCGTCGTTGGACAAACGCCTTCTATATCTAGACTAACGAGATCCGTCGTTGTCCAACCGTCTTCTATATCTAGACTAACGAGATACGTCGTTGGACAAACGTCTTCTATATCTAGACTAACGAGATACGTCGTTGGACATACGTCTTCAATATCTAGACTAACGAGATCCGTCTGTACAACCGTCTTCTATATCTAGACTAACGAGAGCCGTCGTTGTACAACCGTCTTCTATATCTAGTCTAACGAGATACGTCGTTGGACAAACGTCTTCAATATCTAGACTAACGAGATCCGTCTGTACAACCGTCTTCTATATCTAGACTAACGTGATCCGTCGTTGTCCAACCGTCTTCTATATCTAGACTAACGAGATACGTCGTTGGACAAACGTCTTCTATATCTAGACTAACGAGATACGTCGTTGGACAAACGTCTTCTATATCTAGACTAACGAGATCCGTCGTTGTACAACCGTCTTCTATATCTAGACTAACGAGATCCGAAGTTGTACAACCGTCTTCTATATCTAGACTAACGAGATACGTCGTTGGACAAACGTCTTCTATATCTAGACTAACGAGATCCGTCGTTGTACAACCGTCTTCTATATCTAGACTAACGAGATCCGAAGTTGTACAACCGTCTTCTATATCTAGACTAACGAGATACGTCGTTGGACAAACGTCTTCAATATCTAGACTAACGAGATCCGTCTGTACAACCGTCTTCTACATCTAGACTAACGAGATGCGTCGTTGGACAAACGCCTTCTATATCTAGACTAACGAGATCCGTCGTTGTCCAACCGTCTTCTATATCTAGACTAACGAGATACGTCGTTGGACAAACGTCTTCTATATCTAGACTAACGAGATCCGAAGTTGTACAACCGTCTTCTATATCTAGACTAACGAGATACGTCGTTGGACAAACGTCTTCAATATCTAGACTAACGAGATCCGTCTGTACAACCGTCTTCTACATCTAGACTAACGAGATGCGTCGTTGGACAAACGCCTTCTATATCTAGACTAACGAGATCCGTCGTTGTCCAACCGTCTTCTATATCTAGACTAACGAGATACGTCGTTGGACAAACGTCTTCTATATCTAGACTAACGAGATACGTCGTTGGACAATCGTCTTCAATATCTAGACTAACGAGATCCGTCTGTACAACCGTCTTCTACATCTAGACTAACGAGATGCGTCGTTGGACAAACGCCTTCTATATCTAGACTAACGAGATCCGTCGTTGTCCAACCGTCTTCTATATCTAGACTAACGAGATACGTCGTTGGACAAACGTCTTCTATATCTAGACTAACGAGATACGTCGTTGGACAAACGTCTTCAATAACTAGACTAACGAGATCCGTCTGTACAACCGTCTTCTATATCTAGACTAACGTGATCCGTCGTTGTACAACCGTCTTTTATATCTAGACTAACGAGATCCGTCGTTGTCCAACCGTCTTCTATAGCTAGACTAACGAGATACGTCGTTGGACAAACGATTTCGATGTTATATTAACGAAAAATCGAAATTATTCGTGATTGCTTCGCGAGTACACTACTTTTTCGCGATTTTGATAACTAATTGTATTGTGGAGGGTGGAGAAACGAATTGTAGGGATGGACAAACGTCTTCTATATCTAGACTAACGAGATCCGTCGTTGTCCAACCGTCTTCTATATCTAGACTAACGAGTTACGTCGTTGGACAATCGTCTTCAATATCTAGACTAACGAGATCCGTCTGTACAACCGTCTTTTATATCTAGACTAACGAGATACGTCGTTGGACAAACGTCTTCTATATCTAGACTAACGAGATACGTCGTTGGACAATCGTCTTCAATATCTAGACTAACGAGATCCGTCTGTACAACCGTCTTCTATATCTAGACTAACGAGAGCCGTCGTTGTACCACCGTCTTCTATATCTAGTCTAACGAGATACGTCGTTGGACAAACGTCTTCAATATCTAGACTAACGAGATCCGTCTGTACAACCGTCTTTTATATCTAGACTAACGAGATACGTCGTTGGACAAACGTCTTCTATATCTAGACTAACGAGATACGTCGTTGTACAACCGTCTTCCATATCTAGACTAACGAGATACGTCGTTGGACAAACGTCTTCAATATCTAGACTAACGAGATCCGTCTGTACAATCGTCTTCTATATTTAGACTTACTAGATCCGTCGTTGTACAACCGTCTTCTATATCTAGACTAACGAGATACGTCGTTGGACAAACGTCTTCAATATCTAGACTAACGAGATCCGTCTGTACAACCGTCTTCTATATCTAGACTAACGAGATACGTCGTTGGACAAACGTCTTCTATATCTAGACTAACGAGATCCGTCTGTACAACCGTCTTCTATATCTAGACTAACTAGATCCGTCGTTGTACAACCGTCTTCTAAATCTAGGCTAACGAGATCCGTCTGTACAACCGTCTTCTATATCTAGACTAACGAGATCCGTCGTTGTACAACCGTCCTCTATATCTACACTAACGAGATCCGTCGTTGCACAAACGTCTTCAATATCTAGACTAACGAGATCCGTCTGAACAACCCTCTTCTATATCAAGATTAACGAGATCCGTCTGTACAACCGTCTTCTATATCTAGACTAACGAAATCTCTCGTTGTGCAACCGTCTTCTATATCTAGACTAACGAGATCCGTCGTTGCACAACCGTCTTCAATATCTAGACTAACGAGATCCGTCGTTGTACAACCGTCTTCTATATCTAGACTAACGAGATCCGTCGTTGCACAACCGTCTTCAATATCTAGACTAACGAGATCCGTCTGAACAACCCTCTTCTATATCAAGACTAACGAGATCCGTCTGAACAACCCTCTTCTATATCAAGACTAACGAGATCCGTCTGTATAACCGTCTTCTATATCTAGACTAACGAGATCCGTCGTTGTACAACCGTCTTCTATATCTAGACTAACGAGATCCGTCGTTGCACAACCGTCTTCAATATCTAGACTAACGAGATCCGTCTGTACAACCGTCTTCTATATCTAGACTAACGAGATCCGTCGTTGTACAACCGTCTTCTATATCTAGACTAAAGAGATCCGTCTGTACAACCGTCTTCTATATCTAGACTAACGAGATCCGTCTGTACAACCGTCTTCTATATCAAGACTAACGAGATCCGTCGTTGTACAACCGTCTTCTATATTTAGACTAACGAGATCCGTCTGTACAACCGTCTTCTATATCTAGACTAATTAGATCCGTCGTTGTACAACCGTCTTCTATATCTAGACTAACGAGATACGTCGTTGGACAAACGTCTTCAATATCTAGACTAACGAGATCCGTCTGTACAACCGTCTTCTATATCTAGACTAACGAGATACGTCGTTGGACAATCGTCTTCTATATCTAGACTAACGAGATCCGTCTGTACAACCGTCTTCTATATGTAGACTAACTAGATCCGTCGTTGTACAACCGTCTTCTATATCTAGGCTAACGAGATCCGTCTGTACAACCGTCTTCTATATCTAGACTAACGAGATCCGTCGTTGTACAACCGTCCTCTATATCTAGACTAACGAGATCCGTCGTTGCACAAACGTCTTCAATATCTAGACTAACGAGAGTAGTAAGGCTAGGAGAGTTCTAACTCTGGTCCTCTGAGGGGAGCGCGGGGGCGGGGGGAAGTGAGGGCGCGCGGGGGAGCCTGGCGGAGGGAAACATGGACGCGGGGCCTGCGGGGAGTGGAAGGTCGGTTGCGCGCGCACGAGCCGCGGAGTGGGGGAAGCCGCGATCGTGGAGGGGATCACTCCGGGCCGAGCCGCCGCGGAGACCTCTCCAGACCGGACCCACCGTCGGAAATTTTTCAGAGGCGGAATGACCCCCAAAAAATCTCTTTCAAATCCTTGGCCCACCCCAAAAAATTTTTTATACCTAACCGAGGGAGGGGACGACCCCCCAAATAATTTTCCAAACCATTATGCGATGGAATTGTTTAATACATTATCCAAAATTGTTTCGGACAATGTCGGGAAAGATCGGTGTTTTCACACCGCGTCTTCGGGGAGGGAAAGAGACAGAGCATTACTGTAAAGCTAAAATTTTGGAAGAGGGAAAGAGACAACACTACATAGTGGTACAACCGCTTTCGTTCCAAATCTATCAAGTTTTTTTAAGCATTCAGATTTAGCGTCGCAGCGTCTCGCGCGATCGCATGTAACTTGAATCCTCTACAGCGGCCATGCAAGGTGACATCATTTTCGCACCATGCAGAACGCTCCAGCGAAATAGAATTATGTGGCGTCAGCAGAAACGCCGTATCTTAAAATTAGGTGGCGAGGAGGAAGACGGGTGAATGAAATCGAGACAGAATATATGTTTAAATATATATATATTGTTACATAAAATAGTAAAAAATAAAAAAGAGAAAAAAATAATAATAAAATAAAAAAGAGAAAAATAAAAAAAGAAAAAATAGAAAAAAATCTAATTATCGCCGCAGTCGCCGCCGGCGCCGTCGCTGTCATCCTCCAGCGGTGCCGAAGGTGACTCTGGTGGTGGTGGTGGTGGTGACGGGTGCCGCCTATATGGGACCAGACATCGCCGCAGCCGAGCCGGTATCGCGGGGTCGATTGTCAACCCCGAATGCCGCCGCATCCGCGGCTGGTGAGAGGCTGGAGGTGCAGCCTCACCAACCACATGCATGTATGGCATATAAGATACATCCTAGAACACAGATACAAACGTTGATATAATAACGATACATTAAACATAATAAACATCATGCACATAAACACAATGTAGTGTCATACACACTTGCGGAGGCGGCGACTGCGGAAGCGGTGACGGCGACGGCGATGGCGACGGTGGCGATCGCGGCGAGGGATGCTGCCCCCAGTCGCTCGACCATGTGGGCGACGGCGGCGGTGACAATGACGGCGACGACGGCGATGGTGGTGGCGAGTTCTGGAAAATAGAACCCACGATATAACACTGACACAACAGCTTGATTTTAATCTAACTCAATTTCAACGGTTGAACGCGATAAATGTTAAAATATTTTAAAGTACATACCTCAAAGTCGTCCAGACCGAGCTCTCCAATCCGCTCGGGCATGAGCCTGTAATACCCCATTATTATTTTTTAATAAAAAAAAAAAGTTCTAAACCGAACTGCTTTCAATGAATACTGCTTTCAATGAAGTTTTGAATGCAAATGGTCTCGCTGCATCTCCAGGCTCTCGCATCTAAACTCATATCTTGAAACCGAGAAGTGCATAGCTTTGCAAAAGTTATGTTCTCCACCTGCATTTTTTTTCGCTGATTATCCTCTTGCACTTATCTTCATCACTGCCCATCCTCTCCTTTTTTCACACGCGTCTTCTTTCCCTTCTTCTTTGACGCATCATTCAGCTAGACCATATCACTTTGAACGGTTTTGAACGGTTTTGAACGGGTATTGAACGCGAATCGAACGGGTATCGAACGGTATGGAACGGGTATTGAACGGGTATTGAACGGTATGGAACGGGTATCGAACGGTTTTGAACGGGTATCGAACGGTATTGAACGGGTATTGAACGGTTTTGAACGGGTATCGAACGGTATGGAACGGGTATTGAACGGTTTTGAACGGGTATCGAACGGTATTGAACGGCTTTGAACGGGTATTGAACGCGAATCGAACGGCTTTGAACGCGAATCGAACGGGTATTGAACGACTTTGAACAGGTATCGAACGGGTATCGAACGGTTTTGAACGCGAATCGAACGGTTTCTACATAATAATTAAAACTATCGTCTTAATCTAGCGTACATGCAAGAGGTTGGGGAGGGTGAAGAAAAAAAACATTTATGTATTAAAAATTGGTTATATTTTATTTAAGCATTTCCCTCTGGTGTTTAGACCACCAGTTGAATATTTTAAATACATTTTGCAAGGCACAGTGCTTTGCGTGTCTGCCACATCGCAGAGTATCAACTACATTTAGCTTATTTAGGGATTTGATATCCTCGTAGTCAATGTCCAGCGTCTCGATGATTACGTCCGCTCTGGTATTTTCGTCGAGGAAATCTGCAAGCCAGTCGCGTTTCTGCAGCCCTTTAACGTATACTATATGGGATGTGTCATCTTCTTCATCGATCGCATCAGCTACAGCTTTCGTAATTAGCTGTTTAGCCATACTGTACGGAACGTCTCCATCGTTCCACCGTAGTCCGTGGTGTTTTGCCGTCAACCACCGAATGCTTGATTTGTCCGATTTCGTAAGAAGGAATTGTGACATAGGACTCCCAAAAATATAGTGCGAGAGAACTGTTCCCTTGCGTAGGACAGCCACTTCCTTCGCGACAAATCTTCCATCGACGATGAACCCTTGCAGGTCAACGAATGTTGGTACAGCCATTATCGGTACAATTTAGAGGTCCGTTCGTTTCCGAGACAGACGGGAGAATGCAGTCTTTCTCGTAAAGCATCTCGATTTTCACGAAGAAAATTTGTATGAATTTGACACAGGAGATGGCGCGCAAGTAGCGTGGCAATTTAATTCATTTTGCGCACTACATTTGTCAGTGGATTGTATTCAACCACCCGATCGTGCAGAATCAGACAGTAGGCTGTAGTATTTGCCGGCACATTCTCTTTACACTCGAATTCTATGCGCACGTCCACGGTGCCATTCTTGATCGACTCATTTTGTCGCGAACAATCAATCACCACGATGGGACCAAATTGTAAAAATTCAGCCACGGTGAATAATGCCTCGTTGCAACTATGTCCATAATACGATTTACCGAATTGCGTATACATGTGATACAAGATGGCATGCTTATTCTTGTCAAAGTCCAAGTTCATGTCATCGTATGGGTAAAATTCCGAGTTGAGAAAAAGTTTGACATTAGTCAATTTACAGTTGTTGAACTTAGTAACGTCTTCGCTCGTCACATTCTTTCGACCAGTCTGTAGAGCAAGGATCACGCATCGTGGCTTCTCCAGCTGTGCGGATGCCTTTACGGCCCACGAATGCTTGTTTGTGTTTTGCAACATAGGATACTCGTACAGATCCCACGATTGAAAACAAATGCTCAGGTTTTGTCCACTTTCCAAAGTACGTAGCAACGATAGCTTATTAATGTCGTTCAGCGTCACATGAGGCATCCGCCATTGTAGTTTAAATAATTTAATTTCTGGTTCCAACACCGATGATCCTATCAGAGCATTGTTGTCGTTGCGCGACCGTATTAAAATCAATTCGTGACGCGCATTAATAATCATGTGTTTGTAGTTCTCACAAAATCCTAGCAAATATTTGAGTGGGATGCAAAAATTGAAATGATTTTTGACTATTGACCCATCGCGTCGTTTCAAGCCCCATCCGGCATTCTCCATATTTTTGTCTTCGTCCGATGTCAGCGATACATAGTTTTTAACCGTGCTAGTTATTCCAACGTTTCTGTTGCGATCAATCTCCACGCCATTCAGCTCGTATCGAATCTCATCGAATAAGAACGCCACACAATTATTTCCCAACATCACCGTTAACGCATCATTTGGCTTATTTATCTTCAATTTCCCCTCCACATAGAGGAAACTTTCACACGGTAATGTGTATAAATCCTGCTGTTGTATCGGTATTCTTATCTCATCGCTGTATCCAAACGTTGTGTTGACGTATGGGTTGTATGTGTGAGTCTCGAGCTTGACGATGCGATCATCAAACGTCGGCTTCCCTCCAATGCTTAGAATATCAGCCATTTTTTCAACTTAAATGCGCACAATGAATCCCAAAGATTTCAAAAATGCAATGTTCACAGCACTGAGCCTCTTCTTTTTAGCGTGATCAGAGCTGTTGCAGTTGTTGGTGTTGTAAACAATTTCACTTGGAACAAACGGGTTTCTGGAGTCGTTCAATACAAGCATTTCTTTCGCGCCACACGTATTATCGTCGTCGTCGCACGTGCAGTCTGATTGTAATCTCTTCACCTCTAAAATCGAGCAACCGTCCGTCTTGATCCACAACGCGTATCGTCAGATCCGTAACGACCCGTGCGGTGATTGGAAGGTAAATGATCTGTGCAGGCGTTTCCGATATCTTATATCCTGGTGGAACTCTCGGAGAAAATTCATGTATCGTATGTACACGTCTCCCATTGTTGTACGCACCAGCGGTCACGCTACATTCTATGCGAATAATGTTCACGTTCATGATATTAATTGGATCGTCCGATTCGTGCCATCGTTCTGGTGCTAATACCCGATTCGTCGAGAATCCTAGTAGCGATCCAATGTTGTTGGGCTTTGTAAAGTCTACGGTGAACCGACAGTAAAGCTCGCTTTTCATGGTACTGTTGTTGGGACGCAACACTATAGGATACAGATCGTTGTCACCGTCATCGTTGTTGTCATCGGTGCCACCAAGATTTTTAGGATACCGCTCGAGTAATCGCTGCTTCAGGTACTTGGCAATGGCGTCTAGTTCGTAGGAGCCGTGGGGAATCGTAATGTATTCATTAGCGCTGTCGGGGCTGTTGTTTACGATGAAGTAGAATTTATCGTTGCTCGAGTCGATGTTCGGTATTGTGTGATAAGTTTCAAAGGTTGTTAGACCAAGCTCGTAATCATCGTCGCTCAAATCTATGGGTGGAAAGTAGCTCACCGCGAGGGTGCTACTCTTGCCGGTTAGAGTGAATGTTAACGACATATTCCGCCCGAACTGCTCGACCAGTACTGAATCAGAGTGGTGGGAAATCAATCCTTAAATTTGGCACCGATCGTTTGTAGAAAGCGTAGACATAGTTGTCCGCAATTGCTCTGATCATACTTCTGATAGGACGTTCGATTGTATTCAATTTTCACAGCATCCTTATCCAGATATTTTACCAATTCCATCGGCGGTCGAAGATTCCCAAAGCTGTCGAAATATATAGCTCGACACCCTCTCTTCGCATACGCCACCCAATGAGTCCCCGGCCCCTCGGCATTGTCCAAATTTACGATACCGCTCTCGTTTCGACGTACTCCACCAGCTGGTAACGCGTTGCGCATAAAAACACCTCTAAAGAATGGAATATGCATACGTTTTGCCAACTCCTCCAATTGCACATCGGTAGTTACGCCCACAGGCATTTTTATTTTCTTTTCGACGTTTTTTTTTTTCGTTTAGATATTCCCTGTCCGCGCTTGTACGGCGCGAGATAAAGTCCGCGACCTTCCATGGAGCGATTATGGCGTTGCATTTCCTGCAGCTGACGTTGCGCCGCCTTATTATCGTTTACCGCCTTGGCGATCCCCGCCGCTCCACCAGCCAATGATCCGAGAACACCCAACAGCGGTAAAAGTGGTAATATACCACCCCGTTTTGCCACCGGAAGAATCCGCTTTTGCGATGCTCTCTTTGGAGTCCTTTTGCGAGTTTTTGTTTTCATCCCCATTCCGATCTTCGTCTTAGCCTTCATAGCTGCCCAAACAGCTGTAGCAGCACCTCTTTCACCCAGAGTCGAGTCTCGCGCAACGATGCGTTTTCGCGCTTTGTCAGCGAGAACGTTATCTTCCGCGTGCCTTTCGCCTAGGTCGTTGCTACGCGAATACGCAATATCGTGTTCGCGACACGCTGCGTCCAACGGATTGATACCTCGATCCCCTCTAGCCAATCGTTTTGCAAGATGAGTTCCTGGACCGCAAAACTGATATCCCGGAATGTGTAATTCGATTGGTAGCGCGTTTATCGCCCGATTTAACAAACCACGACCTTTCTTTACTGTCGTCGGTGACATTCGCTACAGTTTTTAATCAATGGTGCCGGACCGTCGATATGCGTTCGCTGCCAAGGGCGATTATAATGTTCCAAGCACCGGTGATACTGTCGAACCTCGGAATCGGCTTTTATATGCTCGGGGAGCCTGTCCCACAACCGATCAATGTGTCTGCCAAACTCTCGCAGTAGAATAATCTTTGGTATATATTTCAATTGCTCAGAGGTTAGGTCTCGAATATCCGACAGGATCAGAAGCATTTTGAATACTGAGCCGTCATGTTTCGACGTGGACCTATAAATAGGGCGCATCACCACCTCGACGTATTCAAAATCATTTTTCACGGTTCGCGGGGAGGATGCGATTCGTGCGACAACCTGTAACCATACGCGTGACAAATTTTGATGATAAATCACGAGTGATGTCTTCGAAAACAGGACGCAGACATGGTAGCATGCTACCAAACACTATCCGCTGCCTCATTTGTGGTCCATCAAATTGTGGAAAGACCAACGTGCTGATCAGCTTGTTGGAAAGTCCTCACGGCGTCCACTTCGAGAACGTGTACGTGTATTCCAAGTCGTTGCAACAGCCGAAATATCAGTACTTGGAGAATTTATTGACTCCGATAGATGAAATTGGCTACTTTACGTTTTCGAATAACAGTGACGTCATCCCACCGAGCGAATCGCTTCCGAATTCCATTTTTATTTTTGATGACGTGGCATGCGACAAGCAAGATACGATACGAGAGTACTTTGCAATGGGGCGCCACTCGAACGTTGACTGTTTCTATCTCTGTCAGACGTATGCAAAGATTCCCAAACATCTTATACGCGACAATGCGAATCTGTTGATTCTGTTTAAGCAGGATGGTACCAACTTGAAACATGTGTACAACGATCACGTAAACACCGACATGTCTTATGAGGATTTCTGCGCTTTGTGTCGTAATTGTTGGCAACGGGATTATGGTTTCGTGGTGATAGACAAGGATAGCGCGATGTCCAATGGACGTTATAGAAAGGGATTTAACGAGTTTGCCATACCATGAGATGATCAATCGTCGTCAACACGTCGGTGGGAAAGCAACGTCCGCGGTACAGCGATGATCGATATCGATACTCTGGAGATTAAGGATCGCGAGAGAATAGCGAAGGAAATTGCAAAAACCAGCGAAGCCATTCGTCGGAAACATCAGGCTTTGAAGACTGGCAAGATGGAGGAAGATATCGCGTTGGAGAAATACTTCAAACCTATCGTCGAACCACTAAAACATATTGTGGAAAATACCGCAGAGATGGAAGCTGAAACATCACCGCTGAAGAGCACAGACGTTGAAGGGAATGAAACATTAACGCCTAAAAAAATCCTTCTGAAAGGGAACACATCGCGCAAGAGAAAGAGGAAAGAGCACATGTCAACGGAATATTCACCCATAACCTCGACACCAGTTCAATCGAAGCGGAAACGACAGAATGTCGTATCAAGCGATTCTCCGGCTCCACCCACGCCAATAAGTACATTGCCCAATGTGCAATCGCTCTCAATCGTTGATGATGACGTTTTCGAAACTAGCCCCAATGAGTCGTTTGTAACATCTATTAGACAGCAATTCCAAACATCCGAGGGACAAGAGACGTTTCGCAGTCATTTCGGCCCGCTGGGGCAAAAATACATGAGCGCGATCCTAAGTGGTGATAAGGATACAACGATGGACTATGTGTACGGCGTATACTTTGGCAATAGTGGAACGAGGCTTGGGGATAAGGCTTTCGATATAGACATGGATGATAACATAATCATAGATGGTGTAAAATACAGAGGAACACCCGGTCTTTACGAACTGATTTTCAAGAGAATTCCCGATGATGCTGTATACACCGATGCCGATAAACAAAAATACAAAAGTATACTGCTGGCGACGAACGCCCACAGACGCGGTCATGGTGCTAAAAATCCCATATTGAGCAACAAGGGACACAAGTACAAATATGTAATTGCACCGCTACTCCCTCGCGCATCGACTAGCAGGGCAGGGAAAGGTCTAACGGTACCGCGCACCATGGTGGTAAACGATAACAAGATCGATTACGTACACTGGAACGATCCCAACGAGTTGGTGGATCGAATGCGTTTGCTTGAAGCGTCGCGTCAGGCGGGTAACAACTCTCATGATCCTGAAATTCTATCGATTATCGAGGAACTCCGCGAGGTAGGCCTCATTATAAATTAAACCGCACGCCGATGATGTGCGCTGTATGCATCGTGATGCCGATCAACAAATTTGGGGTATCGCTCGAGAAGAGTGGAGCAGCTAGAATGGACTATTACAAATGGAACGGTTTGCTTCGAAATTACATGCGAGATAACGCCCTTTGCGTGGCTGGTGCCGACTTTGATGCGAAATCACGCAAGATACGACGCGTAGCTCAGCCGGTGGCCGACACCGATGTCGTCAATAAATTATACGTGGAAAAGAACATTAAACTTTTGAGAGAGCAGCAGGAAGAATTAGAGAGGAAGCTGGTTGTGTTTCAGAAAGATATGCTGACGTTGCAAAACAGCGTTCAAAAGATATCGGAGGCGTTGAATTCTATCCCACAACCGGACAATGAAACTCGTAAAGTTAAAGAGGCTATAACCGCTTTTGCTACGGAGCAGCAACTTGTCCAGAATTTCCTCGGACCTACGAGAAGCACATAATAAATGTACGCGATAATTATCGCATCATTCGTGTCCAAGACACCTCTGCGATCAAACATGCAACCATTATCGAAATCCAAGAGTAAAGAAAACCATGGCTACAAGAAGCTACAACTCGTTGAGGAATTGCACGCTCCAGCTCGAAGACATTTCCCGCGGAGACGCGTCATGGTGCACGGATACGACGATCTGTGGCAAGCTGACATTGTAGAAATGCGTCCATACTCGCGATTCAACCAGGGTCACCACTACATACTTACCATCATCGATGTGTTGAGCAAGTATGCATGGGCGGTGCCGCTCAAGACTAAAAGTGGTGCTGAGGTGACTAAAGCGTTTGCAAAGATATTTAGAGATCGATATCCGAAAAATTTGCAAACCGATCAAGGAAAAGAATTTTACAACGCCGATATGCAGAAACTCTTGACAAAGCACGACATTAATCATTATTCGACGTATTCGGTGATGAAGGCCTCCGTCGTAGAACGTTTCAATCGAACTTTGAAGAACAATATGTGGAAATTGTTTACGCTCAATGGAACCTATAGATGGACCGATGCGCTACCGCGTCTGCTTGCAGAGTATAACGCACGAAAACATAGAACCATCGGAATGCGTCCTTGCGATGTTACCCCTGCGATCGCCGACAGGCTGCTAGCCACCGTGTACAGCAACATAAAGATCGCTGCTCCAGCGAGATTCAAGTTGGGCGAGTTTGTGCGCGTGAGCAAATTTAAAACCATCTTCGATAAAGGCTATACGCCGAATTGGACAACGGAGGTGTTCAAGATAGTCAAAGTACAGGCAACTAATCCTGCAACGTATCTGCTCGCCGATTCCTGTGGAAAACCTGTTGCCGGCGGATTCTATGAACAGGAGCTGCAACGCGTCACCGATCCTGATGTGCATCTAGTGGAAAAAGTGCTGCGTAGAAAGGGGGATAAGGTATATGTCAAGTGGCTGGGGTTTGATAAATCACACAATTCGTGGATAAATAAAAATAATGTATTGTAAAATAATACATGGTTCAATAAATACAATGATACATATATGTAAATGTGTAAACAATTTTTTTTTTATTTTAACACAATAATCCCACTATTTATAATACAATAATCCCACTATTTATAATACAATAATTCCACTATTTATAATAAATACAATAATTTATATTTTACAATGGGATATTATAATGTCCCCAGGGCAGAGTGTCGGTCGAATCGGGTACGATATGCCGCTTGTCGTCGTATGGACTTAGAGCGATTTTAGATTCCGAAATGGTGTACACTTTATGATATTTAGACCGTATACATGATTGTCTGCGAACCATTTCGATCTCCCTTTGCAAACACTTCGCGTAATTGTCGAAAGTTATCGTTCTGGCTATGACGTTGGTCTTGACGCCTTTCGCCTTTTTCGTATCTCTTTTGCCGTCTACGCGAAGTGCATACATTTTCGCTTTAAGACCTACGAATTCGGTCATTATCGCACCGTTATTTTCGTCCTTCATCAGCCCTGGAACCTTCTTATTTTCGCGCGGCATATTATATGGATTGTCGATAGGATAATCGCTTGTGTCGAATCTACCGATATTGTGTTTCATAGTCTCGTAGATATCGTCGCATCGAATATGATAAATGAGGCTGTCTGTGTCGGTGTATAGAATATTACAATTTGGTCCGTGCTTGGGAGACATGTACTCGTAGTGAAATTCATACAAACAAATTTTCGATATGTCCAGAATGCACATACCCACGTATATCGGTTTGTTGAATTTCACCTCGAGTTTTCGCAATTCAACAGCTATTAAATTTTCCGAAAAAACACTTCTGCTGTGGAAATTCGGTTTCGCGATCATTGCCTCCGCGCCATATCGCCCTTCCCAACGTGTTAAAAGTTTTACATCCACGTGATTTCGTACATTTTCCATAGTTTTACCGAATACCGCGTTGTTCATCAATTTGTACAAATTTTTTTCAAAGTCATTTGTCGCGCTTGTTCTGAACCGTGTATTGAGTTCGATGTAATCGCGGAGCCAGGGAGATTGAGCGAATTGGAGCACGCGGTGTATCTTTGTAATACGAAGACCATGACGCGTGCACTGCTGCAGGTTGCGGTAATGGATAACGTAACGCTGCTTATCGTATACCGTCGCGAGTAATTTGTCCTGCCTGCTGCCAGGTGGTTTGGCACGCGTCGGGCAGAACGGTAGATCGGCATGAGCGTCGTGCAGACGTTGCGGATATTCCAGATCTACCTCGAGAATGTACCCCGTGGGCGAATCGACTTTGATTGAAGACACATCAAACTTTGCAACATCTTCGACCCATTGAAATTTAGCGTATGGTAGGGGCTGACACATTGCCCACCCATACAAATTATTCACATCAAAGTACATCAAGTACGATGACTCTTCCAATGCGTTGTAAGATGGCATGTACTTGTTATTGGCATGTGCATATCTTCCGGAACATTGGCTTAAACCCCCACGTATACCGCGTTCGATAAACATGACCATATCGACGTCGGTGAGCAATTCGAATGTAATTTTGGTATGCTTTAGCATTGCATCCCACGTGAAACCTGGTAGAGTATAATAATGCGCCGAATCTAGTCCATAACTCTTGATACAACTTTCGCGAAAATTTTCAAAAATGTCTGCCAATAACAAGACATCAGTTTTCAAATACAAGTCGCTGTATTCGCCCAAGGTTCTAATCCCGAAACGCTGCCAGATAGTCTCAGCGTGCGCGTAATCGCTCTCGGATACAGTCTCGCCCGTTAACGAACTGTAGAATGACTCGCGCGGCGGTAAGCATGGATCCTGCAGCTTGTCCGCGCAATCAAGGTATTCGTACGGAAAGACACCTTTTCGCGTCAATAAATTGAAATCCTCGGTGGATAATGTTTCAAATTTGGATCGTAAAATTTTTAATTGATCTGTGCTAAGGAAAGATGCTAATTTATCGAGACTGGTATTGAGAAATTTGTACGAATCGATGAATCGTAATTTAATATTATTTCGCGAGTCTGATTCAGCCGTATCTTCAACATTTTTTGTGAATGAAATATATTTTTCTTTAGTTATGGGTAATACATCAAGGTGACCCTCGAAAGCGGTAGCTATTTCCTCGATAATGAAATGCGAATCGTAGCCGGATAAATTATGGAAAACTACGGGGATGTAAAACGCGTTTTTATAATTTAAACTGCACTCCGAATGTGCCGGGCCTCTAAACCGTCCGGAAAGATGGCAATGATCGCGAACCCGTACATCGTCAGCCTTGAATGGTTCTTCGCAAATATGGCAGTGTGTTGCATCGCGAAATGTCGTCAACTGTTCGTTGCTTAAATCCAGCATGGGAACATTACTGGTCAAGATGGGTTTGGCGAAATTTGCAAATTTTTTTAGTTCGTATACGAACCATGAAACACAATCCGCGTCGCGGCAACATCGATACGTCGATAGCGATGTATCGTAGGAACAATGCATATAATATGCAATGCTGTGCACTTTATGGTGCTGGTATGTATGTAATTTATTGTCTATATCACCCACTCGATTGTCCTCGGTTTTTTCAATAACGCACTCGAGATCTGCGTACACCACGAAGGGGAGCCGCTCCTTCCTGCAGTGGTTCTCGAAGCTGAGGAAATTTTTTCCTTCGCTGGGCAGCAGGATGGCGCAGTTGTTCATCTGCCCACAGTCGAGCGAATGGTTCTCCAGCTTCTCGGCAGATCCGAAGTAATGCATACACCTGTAAACACAAAATTTGTTTATTTAATTTTTTCGCGAGACATTTCAATATTTCACAAGTATTCTATACGTACCGATCACAGATGAATTTTTTCCCATTGTGCCTGCTCAGCTGCATGCCCACCAGTCGGGACAAGTTCTTGATCAGCACAAAGTGCCCTACATCACCGTGCTCTTGATTCGGCGTGTAGAGCAAGTTGACGTGCTGATCCCTCTTTTGGCTGGTGAGGCGCAGCGGAAAGACCGTCGACCCTTTCTCCTCGTCGAAGGTGTATACGTTGACGGAGACGCTGTTCTGCCGCTCAAACTTCCCTATTTGCTCCAGGGACATTGGGAACTCAATGCCCTGGAGATTTAGCACGGAAGCATAAGGCGGGTACGAACTTGGGCGATCGGCATTTCTTTCGGCAGGATGGAGAGCGGCGACCACTGCCCACGCGAAACACGCATTGTCCTGGGATTGCACGCTAATTGTGGCTTTCCTCAAAGACAATACTCGCGGCAACTTGACGTAACATCCCGCGCGCAGCGGATTGTACTTGTTGACATTGACGGTTAGATTCATGATTCTCGTCAATGCCCATCCACTGTCGCGTTCCTGGAACTCTTCCAGCGATGCCAGGGTGGGTTCGATGACGCATCGTTGGTACCACTCCTGCAGATCGGATGTGTGGAAGAGTTCGCAGTTTCGGGTGTTGATGCTTTTACAAGCATGCTTGTCACCCGCCACAAATTCGCCGTTGAACACAGTGTTCACTTTGAGGTTTCGATGTTTCCTCAAAGCGTCCCGCACATGCTCCAGCACGATGGTCCCTGCATCTTGGAGGAAGTTGCGCGGCTCGATGTAGTTCAAATTTAGCACTGCACCAGTTAATACGCGGCTATCGAACGCAGTGTCTATTTCGCGCCACAAAAGTCCCGTACTCGAATGACCGGCACCTTCGCGCACGAAACGTCCGCGCAACGAATGTTTCAGTCCTTCGAGCCTCGCGATTCGAGCAATCAGCGATTGTTGAACACCGATCGATAATCGTGGGCGTTTCACGCGACTTTGTTCTTCCAACGATTCGATGCACTCGTTGCACCGTTCTTCCCACGCGAGGTACTCTTCCCGAGAAATCAATCGCATGGATTGATCCAACAATTGGCGTTCTACTTGCGCGAATTTTTCCATGATCGTAAATGGAACGAAAATGTAATGTGACTTTTCCACGCAATACGTTGCAACGATTTAAGGCTTTCTACAGTTTAGAGCATATATTTATATCCTCATCATGATTTGATATCTCTGTCTAACTCTTTTGGCGCACCCCCTCCCTCGAATGCATTGCATGCAAAAGATGGCGAGCCATCCTAATATGGTTCTATGCAGTTTCTGCTGATACAGCATAATTCATTCTTTTTGGCGTACCTCCTCCCCAAATGCATTAGTTTCTGCTGATTCTGCATAATTCTAAGATTCGACGTTCCCAGAAATATTATATTACGTTCAGCACGTGTCGAGACTTTTATCCTTGAGGATGGGACTCAAGTTACATGCTGCGACGTTAAGATTGAAACACATTATGGAAAAAATTGGTAGCTTTAAAATAAAATGTGGTGGTGGGGAGAAGCAATTGCACCTCTATTTAAGCAAGTTCCCGGACGCTATTCAATCAATCGCTCAATAGTCTCAGTGCCTTTCAACGGAACAAATTGGGCTCTGAAAACAAAATGTGCAGTACCGGTGCCGAAGGAAACGTTGAACGCATGAATTATTACGTTCCGATCGTGCGAGATGATGGCGTGGCTCAATGCGGGGAGGATACAGTTATTTGGTAAGGGTTAATTTTCACATCTTAAAATTTTTATGTTTATTCCTAATACGCGCGAGCAATTTCATAGCTTTGATCGTTCTCTTAGCCCGCACCGAACATCACGTATCATGGTCAGAAGATATGCATTAACATCTACGGGCAGCAAATACTTGGAAATTGGGATCAGAGTACGGCCTACGATTGATGTAGAAATGGTTCTCGGCGACAATCGTGGGATGTTTCTCACGTTACCATGGGGTACATGGGGTTCGCTATGCGGCAGTCGTACGACCATTGAAGAACGTGCACGATTACCTGAATCACCTTCGATGCAAATGGGCCAATTAATGGTGGATTTTTGTGAAATCTATAACTCTCCGATTGTAAGGATGACACTACATAATAAGCCGCTGTATTTCAAACCGGATACGGTAACATTTTTATTAAATCTTGAACCATGTTTAGACTATGTGTATCTGCGGCTTTATCAAAATGTAAGAGATGTGCAGACGAAATTTGAATCTTTTGTTAAAGTGCTACAGCAAAGCGGTATTGCCTGCGAAACATTAGATGCGCGTCGTGCTGCTAAAATCATACGTGAAAGCGAACATTACTGTGAGGATTATTATGTAGATTGCGAACTGGTAGCATGCGCCATCAACGATATTCTAGCTGATGCTCGTAGGAAAAAATGTTAAAATTATATCCTTTTAATTTTAAATAAATTTCTTAAACACATATTCTGTCTCGATTTCATTTACTCGTCTTCCTCCTCACCACCTAATTTTAAGATTCCGCGTTTCTACATGTTTCGTTCTTCACGCCGTTAAATGATGTCACCTTGCACGGCTCCTCCAGAGGAGTCAAATTACATGCGATCGCGCGAGACGCTGCGACGCTAAGATTGAAAATCATTTTGAAAAAAAATTGTTGGGCTTAGAATAAAATGCGGTAGTGGGGGAAGCAATTGTAGCTCTATTTAAACCAGTTCCCGGACGCTATTCAATCAATCGCCCAGTAGCCTCAGCGAGTTTCGACGGAACAAATAGTGCTCTGAAACAAAATGTACAGCGCCATTGATGAAATACTCGCATGGTGTGGGGATTATTTCGTTCCGATTGTGCGAGATGATGGTGTAGCTCCATGTGGGGAGAATATATATAATGATTGGTAACGCATACTTTTCACATCTTCTCAAAATTTTTATGTTTATTCCTAATACGAGCGGGCAATTTCATAGCTTCGATTGTTCTCTTAGTCCCGTCAAGGATCGCGTATCATGGTTAGAAGATACGCATTAACATCCATGGGTAGCAAATATTTGGAAATTGGAATCGACGTAGGACCTACAGTCAATGTAGAAGTGCTTCTCGGCGACAATCATGGAAATCATCTCATATTATCATGGCATACATGGGGTTTGCTATTCGACAACTGTGAAACCATGGAAGAACGTGCACGATTACCTGGATCACCTTCGATGTCGATTGATAGTTTAGCGGTGGATTTTTTTCGGATCTTTGATACACCAATTATAAAGATCACACAATGTGATGACTCGCTATATTACACACTGGACACAATATCATTTTTATTAAATCTTCAGCCATGTATAGAATATATGTATCCGCGGATGTATCAAACTGCGGAAGATGTGAGAGTAAAATTTGAAACTTTTGTTAAAGTGCCACAGCAAAGCGGTATTGCCTGCGAAACATTAGATGCGCGGCGTGCTGCTAAAATCATACGCGATAGCGGACACTTCGACGAGGAGTATCATGTAGATTGCGAATTGGTAGCATGTGCCATCAATGTTATTCTAGCTCATGCTCGTAGCAAAAAATGTTAAAATTCTATTCTCTTAATTTTAAAATAAAATTGCTTAAAAACATTATTTGTCAATTTTATTCACCCGTCTTCCTCCTAGCCACCTAATTTTAAGAAACAGCATTTCTGCTGACGCCACATAATTCTATTTCGCTGGAGCGTTCTGCATGGTGCGAAAATGATGTCACCTTGCATGGCCGCTGTAGAGGATTCAAGTTATATGCGATCGCGCGAGACGCTGCGACGCTAAATCTGAATGCTTAAAAAAAACTTGATAGATTTGGAACGAAAGCGGTTGTACCACTATGTAGTGTTGTCTCTTTCCCTCTTCCAAAATTTTAGCTTTACAGTAATGCTCTGTCTCTTTCCCTCCCCGAAGACGCGGTGTGAAAACGCCGATCTTTCCCGACATTGTCCGACATCATCCTATAACGGATAAAGTATTAAACAATTCCATCGCATAATGGTTTGGAAAATTATTTGGGGGTCGTCCCCTCCCTCGGTTAGGTATAAAAAATTTTTTGGGGTGGGCCAAGGTCTGAAAGAGATTTTTTTCGGAGGTCATTCCGCCTCTGAAAAATTTCCGACGGTGGGTCCGGTCTGGAGAGGTCTCCGCGGCCGCTCGGCCCGGAGTGATCCCCTCCACGATCGCGGCTTCCCCCACTCCGCGGCTCGTGCGCGCCCAACCGTCCTTCCACTCCCCGCAGGCCCCGCGTCCATGTTTCCCTCCGCCGCGCTCCCCCGCGCGCCCTCACTTCCCCCCGCCCCCGCGCTCCCCTCAGAGGACCTGAGTTAGAACTCTCATAGCCTTACTACTAACGAGATCCGTCGTTGTACAACCGTCTTCTATATCTAGACTAACGAGATACGTCGTTGGACAAACGTCTTCTATATCTAGACTAACGAGATACGTCGTTGGACAAACGTGTTCAATATCTAGACTAACGAGATCCGTCTGTATAACCGTCTTCTATATCTAGACTAACTAGATCCGTCGTTGTACAACCGTCTTCTATATCTAGACTAACGAGATCCGTCGTTGTACAACCGTCTTCTATATCTAGATTAACGAGATACGTCGTTGTACAACCGTCTTCTATATCTAGACTAACGAGATACGTCGTTGGACAAACGTCTTCAATATCTAGACTAACGAGATCCGTCTGTACAACCGTCTTCTATATCTAGACTAACTAGATCCGTCGTTGTACAACCGTCTTCTATATCTAGACTAACGAGATACGTCGTTGGACAAACGTCTTCAATATCTAGACTAACGAGATCCGTCTGTACAACCGTCTTCTATATCTAGACTAACGAGATACGTCGTTGGACAAACGTCTTCTATATCTAGACTAACGAGATCCGTCTGTACAACCGTCTTCTATATCTAGACTAACTAGATCCGTCGTTGTACAACCGTCTTCTATATCTAGGCTAACGAGATCCGTCGTTGCACAACCGTCTTCAATATCTAGACTAACGAGATCCGTCTGAACAACCCACTTCTATATCAAGACTAACGAGATCCGTCGTTGTACAACCGTCTTCTATATCTAGACTAACGAGATCCGTCGTTGTACAACCGTCTTCTATATCTAGACTAACGAGATACGTCGTTGGACAACCGTCTTCTATATCTAGACTAACGAGATACGTCGTTGGACAACCGTCTTGTATATCTAGACTAACGATATCCGTCGTTGTACAACCGTCTTCTATATCTAGACTAACGAGATCCGTCTGTACAACCGTCTTCTATATCTAGACTAACGAGATCCGTCGTTGTACAACCGTCTTCTATATCTCGACTACCGAGATCTCTCGTTGTACAACCGTCTTCTATATCTAGGCTAACGAGATCCGTCTGTACAACCGTCTTCTATATCTAGACTAACTAGATCCGTCGTTGTAGAACCGTCTTCTATATCTAGACTGACGAGATCCGTCGTTGCACAACCGTCTTCAATATCTAGACTAACGAGATCCGTCTGAACAACCAACTTCTATATCAAGACTAACGAGATCCGTCTGTACAACCGTCTTCTATATCTAGACTAACGAGATCCGTCGTTGTACAACCGTCTTCTATATCTAGACTAAAGAGATCCGTCTGTACAACCGTCTTCTATATCTAGACTAACGAGATCCGTCTGTACAACCGTCTTCTATATCTAGACTAACGAGATCCGTCGTTGTACAAACGTCTTCAATATCAAGACTAACGAGATCCGTCGTTGTACAACCGTCTTCTATATTTAGACTAACGAGATCCGTCTGTAAATCCGTCTTCTATATCTAGACTAATTAGATCCATCGTTGTACAACCGTCTTCTATATCTAGACTAACGAGATACGTCGTTGGACAAACGTCTTCAATATCTAGACTAACGAGATCCGTCTGTACAACCGTCTTCTATATCTAGACTAACGAGATACGTCGTTGGACAATCGTCTTCTATATCTAGACTAACGAGATCCGTCTGTACAACCGTCTTCTATATCTAGACTAACTAGATCCGTCGTTGTACAACCGTCTTCTATATCTAGACTAACGAGATCCGTCGTTGTACAACCGTCTTCTATATCTAGACTAACGAGATACGTCGTTGGACAAACGTCTTCTATATCTAGACTAACGAGATACGTCGTTGGACAAACGTGTTCAATATCTAGACTAACGAGATACGTCGTTGTACAACCGTCTTCCATATCTAGACTAACGAGATCCGTCGTTGTACAACCGTCTTCTATATCTAGACTAACGAGATACGTCGTTGGACAAACGTCTTCAATATCTAGACTAACGAGATCCGTCTGTACAACCGTCTTCTATATCTAGACTAACTAGATCCGTCGTTGTACAACCGTCTTCTATATCTAGACTAACGAGATACGTCGTTGGACAAACGTCTTCAATATCTAGACTAACGAGATCCGTCTGTACAACCGTCTTCTATATCTAGACTAACGAGATACGTCGTTGGACAAACGTCTTCTATATCTAGACTAACGAGATCCGTCTGTACAACCGTCTTCTATATCTAGACTAACTAGATCCGTCGTTGTAGAACCGTCTTCTATATCTAGACTAAAGAGATCCGTCTGTACAACCGTCTTCTATATTTAGACTAACGAGATCCGTCTGTACAACCGTCTTCTATATCAAGACTAACGATATCCGTCGTTGTACAACCGTCTTCTATATCTAGACTAACGAGATCCGTCGTTGTACAAACGTCTTCTATATCTAGACTAACGAGATCCGTCGTTGCACAACCGTCTTCAATATCTAGATTATCGAGATCCGTCTGTACAACCGTCTTCTATATCTAGACTAACTAGATCCGTCGTTGTACAACCGTCTTCTATATCTAGGCTAACGAGATCCGTCTGTACAACCGTATTCTATATCTAGACTAACAAGATCCGTCGTTGTACAACCGTCCTCTATATCTAGACTAACGAGATCCGTCGTTGCACAAACGTCTTCAATATCTAGACTAACGAGATCCGTCTGAACAACCCTCTTCTATATCAAGACTAACGAGATCCGTCTGTACAACCGTCTTCTATATCTAGACTAACGAGATACGTCGTTGTACAACCGTCTTCTATATCTAGACTAACGAGATCCGTCGTTGTACAACCGTCTTCTATATCTAGACTAACGAGATACGTCGTTGGACAAACGTCTTCTATATCTAGACTAACGAGATACGTCGTTGGACAAACGTGTTCAATATCTAGACTAACGAGATACTTCGTTGTACAACCGTCTTCTATATCTAGACTAACGAGATCCGTCGTTGTACAACCGTCTTCTATATCTAGACTAACGAGATACGTCGTTGGACAAACGTCTTCTATATCTAGACTAACGAGATACGTCGTTGGACAAACGTGTTCAATATCTAGACTAACGAGATACGTCGTTGTACAACCGTCTTCTATATCTAGACTAACGAGATACGTCGTTGGACAAACGTCTTCAATATCTAGACTAACGAGATCCGTCTGTACAACCGTCTTCTATATCTAGACTAACTAGATCCGTCGTTGTACAACCGTCTTCTATATCTAGACTAACGAGATACGTCGTTGGACAAACGTCTTCAATATCTAGACTAACGAGATCCGTCTGTACAACCGTCTTCTATATCTAGACTAACGAGATACGTCGTTGGACAAACGTCTTCTATATCTAGACTAACGAGATCCGTCTGTACAACCGTCTTCTATATCTAGACTAACTAGATCCGTCGTTGTACAACCGTCTTCTATATCTAGGCTAACGAGATCCGTCGTTGCACAACCGTCTTCAATATCTAGACTAACGAGATCCGTCTGAACAACCCACTTCTATATCAAGACTAACGAGATCCGTCGTTGTACAACCGTCTTCTATATCTAGACTAACGAGATCCGTCGTTGTACAACCGTCTTCTATATCTAGACTAACGAGATACGTCGTTGGACAACCGCCTTCTATATCTAGACTAACGAGATACGTCGTTGGACAACCGTCTTGTATATCTAGACTAACGATATCCGTCGTTGTACAACCGTCTTCTATATCTAGACTAACGAGATCCGTCTGTACAACCGTCTTCTATATCTAGACAAACGAGATCCGTCGTTGTACAACCGTCTTCTATATCTCGACTACCGAGATCTCTCGTTGTACAACCGTCTTCTATATCTAGGCTAACGAGATCCGTCTGTACAACCGTCTTCTATATCTAGACTAACTAGATCCGTCGTTGTAGAACCGTCTTCTATATCTAGACTAACGAGATCCGTCTGTACAATCGTCTTCTATATCTAGACTTACTAGATCCGTCGTTGTACAACCGTCTTCTATATCTAGACTAACGAGATACGTCGTTGGACAAACGTCTTCTATATCTAGACTAACGAGATCCGTCTGTACAACCGTCTTCTATATCTAGACTAACTAGATCCGTCGTTGTACAACCGTCTTCTAAATCTAGGCTAACGAGATCCGTCTGTACAACCGTCTTCTATATCTAGACTAACGAGATCCGTCGTTGTACAACCGTCCTCTATATCTACACTAACGAGATCCGTCGTTGCACAAACGTCTTCAATATCTAGACTAACGAGATCCGTCTGAACAACCCTCTTCTATATCAAGACTAACGAGATCCGTCTGTACAACCGTCTTCTATATCTAGACTAACGAAATCTCTCGTTGTGCAACCGTCTTCTATATCTAGACTAACGAGATCCGTCGTTGCACAACCGTCTTCAATATCTAGACTAACGAGATCCGTCGTTGTACAACCGTCTTCTATATCTAGACTAACGAGATCCGTCGTTGCACAACCGTCTTCAATATCTAGACTAACGAGATCCGTCTGAACAACCCTCTTCTATATCAAGATTAACGAGATCCGTCTGAACAACCCTCTTCTATATCAAGACTAACGAGATCCGTCTGTATAACCGTCTTCTATATCTAGACTAACGAGATCCGTCGTTGTACAACCGTCTTCTATATCTAGACTAACGAGATCCGTCGTTGCACAACCGTCTTCAATATCTAGACTAACGAGATCCGTCTGTACAACCATCTTCTATATCAAGACTAACGAGAGCGGTCGTTGTACAACCGTCTTCTATATTTAGACTAACGAGATCCGTCTGTAAAACCGTCTTCTATATCTAGACTAACGAGATCCGTCGTTGTACAACCGTCTTCTATATCTAGACTAAAGAGATCCGTCTGTATAACCGTCTTCTATATCTAGACTAACGAGATCCGTCGTTGTACAACCGTCTTCTATATCTAGACTAACGAGATCCGTCGTTGCACAACCGTCTTCAATATCTAGACTAACGAGATCCGTCTGTACAACCGTCTTCTATATCTAGACTAACGAGATCCGTCGTTGTACAACCGTCTTCTATATCTAGACTAAAGAGATCCGTCTGTACAACCGTCTTCTATATCTAGACTAACGAGATCCGTCTGTACAACCATCTTCTATATCAAGACTAACGAGATCGGTCGTTGTACAACCGTCTTCTATATTTAGACTAACGAGATCCGTCTGTAAAACCGTCTTCTATATCTAGACTAACGAGATACGTCGTTGGACAATCGTCTTCTATATCTAGACTAACGAGATCCGTCTGTACAACCGTCTTCTATATCTAGACTAACTAGATCCGTCGTTGTACAACCGTCTTCTATATCTAGGCTAACGAGATCCGTCTCTACAACCGTCTTCTATATCTAGACTAACGAGATCCGTCGTTGTACAACCGTCCTCTATATCTAGACTAACGAGATCCGTCGTTGCACAAACGTCTTCAATATCTAGACTAACGAGATCCGTCTGAACAACCCTCTTCTATATCAAGACTAACGAGATCCGTCTGTACAACCGTCTTCTATATCTAGACTAACGAGATCCGTCGTTGCACAACCGTCTTCAATATCTAGACTAACGAGATCCGTCTGAACAACCCTCTTCTATATCAAGACTAACGAGATCCGTCTGTACAACCGTCTTCTATATCTAGACTAACGAGATCCGTCGTTGTACAACCGTCTTCTATATCTAGACTAACGAGATCCGTCGTTGCACAACCGTCTTCAATATCTAGACTAACGAGATCCGTCTGTACAAGCGTCTTCTATATCTAGACTAACGAGATCCGTCGTTGCACAACCGTCTTCTATATCTAGACTAAAGAGATCCGTCTGTACAACCGTCTTCTATATCTAGACTAACGAGATCCGTCTGTACAACCGTCTCCTATATCAAGACTAACGAGATCCGTCGTTGTACAACCGTCTTCTATATCTAGACTAACGAGATCCGTCGTTGTACAACCGTCTTCTATATCTAGACTAACGAGATACGTCGTTGGACAAACGTCTTCTATATCTAGACTAACGAGATCCGTCTGAACAACCCTCTTCTATATCAAGACTAACGAGATCCGTCTGTACAACCGTCTTCTATATCTAGACTAACGAGATCCGTCGTTGTACAACCGTCTTCTATATCTAGACTAACGAGATCCGTCGTTGCACAACCGTCTTCAATATCTAGACTAACGAGATCCGTCTGTACAAGCGTCTTCTATATCTAGACTAACGAGATCCGTCTGTACAACCGTCTTCTATATCTAGACTAAAGAGATCCGTCTGTACAACCGTCTTCTATATCTAGACTAACGAGATCCGTCTGTACAACCGTCTCCTATATCAAGACTAACGAGATCCGTCGTTGTACAACCGTCTTCTATATCTAGACTAACGAGATCCGTCGTTGTACAACCGTCTTCTATATCTAGACTAACGAGATACGTCGTTGGACAAACGTCTTCTATATCTAGACTAACGAGATACGTCGTTGGACAAACGTGTTCAATATCTAGACTAACGAGATCCGTCTGTACAACCGTCTTCTATATCTAGACTAACTAGATCCGTCGTTGTACAACCGTCTTCTATATCTAGACTAACGAGATACGTCGTTGGACAAACGTCTTCAATATCTAGACTAACGAGATCCGTCTGTACAACCGTCTTCTATATCTAGACTAACGAGATACGTCGTTGGACAAACGTCTTCTATATCTAGACTAACGAGATCCGTCTGTACAACCGTCTTCTATATCTAGACTAACGAGATCCGTCTGAACAACCCACTTCTATATCAAGACTAACGAGATCCGTCGTTGTACAACCGTCTTCTATATCTAGACTAACGAGATCCGTCGTTGTACAACCGTCTTCTATATCTAGACTAACGAGATACGTCGTTGGACAACCGTCTTCTATATCTAGACTAACGATATCCGTCGTTGTACAACCGTCTTCTATATCTAGACTAACGAGATCCGTCTGTACAACCGTCTTCTATATCTAGACTAACGAGATCCGTCTGTACAACCGTCTTCTATATCAAGACTAACGAGATCCGTCGTTGTACAACCGTCTTCTATATCTAGACTAACGAGATCCGTCGTTGTACAACCGTCTTCTATATCTAGACTAACGAGATACGTCGTTGGATAACCGTCTTCTATATCTAGACTAACGATATCCGTCGTTGTACAACCGTCTTCTATATCTAGACTAACGAGATCCGTCTGTACAACCGTCTTCTATATCAAGACTAACGAGATCCGTCGTTGCACAACCGTCTTCAATATCTAGACTAACGAGATCCGTCTGTACAACCGTCTTCTATATCTAGACTAACGAGATCCGTCGTTGTACAACCGTCTTCTATATCTAGACTAAAGAGATCCGTCTGTACAACCGTCTTCTATATCTAGACTAACGAGATCCGTCTGTACAACCGTCTTCTATATCAAGACTAACGAGATCCGTCGTTGTACAACCGTCTTCTATATCTTGACTAACGAGATCCGTCGTTGTACAACCGTCTTCTATATCTAGACTAACGAGATACGTCGTTGGACAAACGTCTTCTATATCTAGACTAACGAGATACGTCGTTGTACAACCGTCTTCCATATCTAGACTAACGAGATCCGTCGTTGTACAACCGTCTTCTATATCTAGACTAACGAGATACGTCGTTGGACAAACGTCTTCAATATCTAGACTAACGAGATCCGTCTGTACAACCGTCTTCTATATCTAGACTAACTAGATCCGTCGTTGTACAACCGTCTTCTATATCTAGACTAACGAGATACGTCGTTGGACAACCGTCTTGTATATCTAGACTAACGATATCCGTCGTTGTACAACCGTCTTCTATATCTAGACTAACGAGATCCGTCTGTACATCCGTCTTCTATATCTAGGCTAACGAGATCCGTCGTTGCACAACCGTCTTCAATATCTAGACTAACGAGATCCGTCTGAACAACCCACTTCTATATCAAGACTAACGAGATCCGTCGTTGTACAACCGTCTTCTATATCTAGACTAACGAGATCCGTCGTTGTACAACCGTCTTCTATATCTAGACTAACGAGATACGTCGTTGGACAACCGTCATCTATATCTAGACTAACGAGATACGTCGTTGGACAACCGTCTTCTATATCTAGACTAACTAGATCCGTCGTTGTAGAACCGTCTTCTATATCTAGACTAACGAGATCCGTCGTTGCACAACCGTCTTCAATATCTAGACTAACGAGATCCGTCTGAACAACCAACTTCTATATCAAGACTAACGAGATCCGTCTGTACAACCGTCTTCTATATCTAGACTAACGAGATCCGTCGTTGTACAACCGTCTTCTATATCTAGACTAAAGAGATCCGTCTGTACAACCGTCTTCTATATCTAGACTAACGAGATCCGTCTGTACAACCGTCTTCTATATCTAGACTAACGAGATCCGTCGTTGTACAAACGTCTTCAATATCAAGACTAACGAGATCCGTCGTTGTACAACCGTCTTCTATATTTAGACTAACGAGATCCGTCTGTAAATCCGTCTTCTATATCTAGACTAATTAGATCCGTCGTTGTACAACCGTCTTCTATATCTAGACTAACGAGATACGTCGTTGGACAAACGTCTTCAATATCTAGACTAACGAGATCCGTCTGTACAACCGTCTTCTATATCTAGACTAACGAGATACGTCGTTGGACAATCGTCTTCTATATCTAGACTAACGAGATCCGTCTGTACAACCGTCTTCTATATCTAGACTAACTAGATCCGTCGTTGTACAACCGTCTTCTATATCTAGACTAACGAGATCCGTCGTTGTACAACCGTCTTCTATATCTAGACTAACGAGATACGTCGTTGGACAAACGTCTTCTATATCTAGACTAACGAGATACGTCGTTGGACAAACGTGTTCAATATCTAGACTAACGAGATACGTCGTTGTACAACCGTCTTCCATATCTAGACTAACGAGATCCGTCGTTGTACAACCGTCTTCTATATCTAGACTAACGAGATACGTCGTTGGACAAACGTCTTCAATATCTAGACTAACGAGATCCGTCGTTGTACAACCGTCTTCTATATCTAGACTAACGAGATACGTCGTTGGACAAACGTCTTCAATATCTAGACTAACGAGATCCGTCTGTACAACCGTCTTCTATATCTAGACTAACGAGATACGTCGTTGGACAAACGTCTTCTATATCTAGACTAACGAGATCCGTCTGTACAACCGTCTTCTATATCTAGACTAACTAGATCCGTCGTTGTACAACCGTCTTCTATATCTAGGCTAACGAGATCCGTCGTTGCACAACCGTCTTCAATATCTAGACTAACGAGATCCGTCTGAACAACCCACTTCTATATCAAGACTAACGAGATCCGTCGTTGTACAACCGTCTTCTATATCTAGACTAACGAGATCCGTCGTTGTACAACCGTCTTCTATATCTAGACTAACGAGATACGTCGTTGGACAACCGTCTTCTATATCTAGACTAACGAGATACGTCGTTGGACAACCGTCTTGTATATCTAGACTAACGATATCCGTCGTTGTACAACCGTCTTCTATATCTAGACTAACGAGATCCGTCTGTACAACCGTCTTCTATATCTAGACTAACGAGATCCGTCGTTGTACAACCGTCTTCTATATCTCGTCTACCGAGATCTCTCGTTGTACAACCGTCTTCTATATCTAGGCTAACGAGATCCGTCTGTACAACCGTCTTCTATATCTAGACTAACTAGATCCGTCGTTGTAGAACCGTCTTCCATATCTAGACTAACGAGATCCGTCGTTGTACAACCGTCTTCTATATCTAGACTAACTAGATCCGTCGTTGTACAACCGTCTTCTAAATCTAGGCTAACGAGATCCGTCTGTACAACCGTCTTCTATATCTAGACTAACGAGATCCGTCGTTGTACAACCGTCCTCTATATCTACACTAACGAGATCCGTCGTTGCACAAACGTCTTCAATATCTAGACTAACGAGATCCGTCTGAACAAGCCTCTTCTATATCAAGACTAACGAGATCCGTCTGTACAACCGTCTTCTATATCTAGACTAACGAAATCTCTCGTTGTGCAACCGTCTTCTATATCTAGACTAACGAGATCCGTCGTTGCACAACCGTCTTCAATATCTAGACTAACGAGATCCGTCGTTGTACAACCGTCTTCAATATCTAGACTAACGAGATCCGTCTGTACAACCGTCTTCTATATCTAGACTAACGAGATCCGTCGTTGTACAACCGTCTTCTATATCTAGACTAAAGAGATCCGTCTGTACAACCGTCTTCTATATCTAGACTAACGAGATCCGTCTGTACAACCATCTTCTATATCAAGACTAACGAGATCCGTCGTTGTACAACCGTCTTCTATATTTAGACTAACGAGATCCGTCTGTAAAACCGTCTTCTATATCTAGACTAATTAGATCCGTCGTTGTACAACCATCTTCTATATCTAGACTAACGAGATACGTCGTTGGACAAACGTCTTCAATATCTAGACTAACGAGATCCGTCTGTACAACCGTCTTCTATATGTAGACTAACGAGATACGTCGTTGGACAATCGTCTTCTATATCTAGACTAACGAGATCCGTCTGTACAACCGTCTTCTATATCTAGACTAACTAGATCCGTCGTTGTACAACCGTCTTCTATATCTAGGCTAACGAGATCCGTCTCTACAACCGTCTTCTATATCTAGACTAACGAGATCCGTCGTTGTACAACCGTCCTCTATATCTAGACTAACGAGATCCGTCGTTGCACAAACGTCTTCAATATCTAGACTAACGAGATCCGTCTGAACAACCCTCTTCTATATCAAGACTAACGAGATCCGTCTGTACAACCGTCTTCTATATCTAGACTAACGAGATCCGTCGTTGTACAACCGTCTTCTATATCTAGACTAACGAGATCCGTCGTTGCACAACCGTCTTCAATATCTAGACTAACGAGATCCGTCTGTACAAGCGTCTTCTATATCTAGACTAACTAGATCCGTCGTTGTACAACCGTCTTCTATATCTAGGCTAACGAGATCCGTCTGTACAACCGTATTCTATATCTAGACTAACAAGATCCGTCGTTGTACAACCGTCCTCTATATCTAGACTAACGAGATCCGTCGTTGCACAAACGTCTTCAATATCTAGACTAACGAGATCCGTCTGAACAACCCTCTTCTATATCAAGACTAACGAGATCCGTCTGTACAACCGTCTTCTATATCTAGACTAACGAGATACGTCGTTGGACAAACGTCTTCTATATCTAGACTAACGAGATCCGTCTGTACAACCGTCTTCTATATCTAGACTAACTAGATCCGTCGTTGTACAACCGTCTTCTATATCTAGGCAAACGAGATCCGTCTGTACAACCGTATTCTATATCTAGACTAACGAGATACGTCGTTGTACAACTGTCTTCCATATCTAGACTAACGAGATCCGTCGTTGTACAACCGTCTTCTATATCTAGACTAACGAGATACGTCGTTGGACAAACGTCTTCAATATCTAGACTAACGAGATCCGTCTGTACAACCGTCTTCTATATCTAGACTAACTAGATCCGTCGTTGTACAACCGTCTTCTATATCTAGACTAACGAGATACGTCGTTGGACAAACGTCTTCAATATCTAGACTAACGAGATCCGTCTGTACAACCGTCTTCTATATCTAGACTAACGAGATACGTCGTTGGACAAACGTCTTCTATATCTAGACTAACGAGATCCGTCTGTACAACCGTCTTCTATATCAAGACTAACGAGATCCGTCGTTGTACAACCGTCTTCTATATCTAGACTAACGAGATCCGTCGTTGTACAACCGTCTTCTATATCTAGACTAACGAGATACGTCGTTGGACAACCGTCTTCTATATCTAGACTAACGATATCCGTCGTTGTACAATCGTCTTCTATATCTAGACTAACGAGATCCGTCTGTACAACCGTCTTCTATATCTAGACTAACGAGATCCGTCGTTGTACAACCGTCTTCTATATCTCGACTACCGAGATCTCTCGTTGTACAACCGTCTTCTATATCTAGGCTAACGAGATCCGTCGTTGTACAACCGTCTTCTATATCTAGACTAACGAGATCCGTCGTTGCACAACCGTCTTCAATATCTAGACTAACGAGATCCGTCTGTACAAGCGTCTTCTATATCTAGACTAACTAGATCCGTCGTTGTACAACCGTCTTCTATATCTAGGCTAACGAGATCCGTCTGTACAACCGTATTCTATATCTAGACTAACAAGATCCGTCGTTGTACAACCGTCCTCTATATCTAGACTAACGAGATCCGTCGTTGCACATACGTCTTCAATATCTAGACTAACGAGATCCGTCTGAACAACCCTCTTCTATATCAAGACTAACGAGATCCGTCTGTACAACCGTCTTCTATATCTAGACTAACGAGATACGTCGTTGGACAAACGTCTTCTATATCTAGACTAACGAGATCCGTCTGTACAACCGTCTTCTATATCTAGACTAACTAGATCCGTCGTTGTACAACCGTCTTCTATATCTAGGCTAACGAGATCCGTCTGTACAACCGTATTCTATATCTAGACTAACGAGATACGTCGTTGTACAACTGTCTTCCATATCTAGACTAACGAGATCCGTCGTTGTACAACCGTCTTCTATATCTAGACTAACGAGATACGTCGTTGGACAAACGTCTTCAATATCTAGACTAACGAGATCCGTCTGTACAACCGTCTTCTATATCTAGACTAACTAGATCCGTCGTTGTACAACCGTCTTCTATATCTAGACTAACGAGATACGTCGTTGGACAAACGTCTTCAATATCTAGACTAACGAGATCCGTCTGTACAACCGTCTTCTATATCTAGACTAACGAGATACGTCGTTGGACAAACGTCTTCTATATCTAGACTAACGAGATCCGTCTGTACAACCGTCTTCTATATCAAGACTAACGAGATCCGTCGTTGTACAACCGTCTTCTATATCTAGACTAACGAGATCCGTCGTTGTACAACCGTCCTCTATATCTAGACTAACGAGATCCGTCGTTGCACAAACGTCTTCAATATCTAGACTAACGAGATCCGTCTGAACAACCCTCTTCTATATCAAGACTAACGAGATCCGTCTGTACAACCGTCTTCTATATCTAGACTAACGAGATCCGTCGTTGTACAACCGTCTTCTATATCTAGACTAACGAGATCCGTCGTTGCACAACCGTCTTCAATATCTAGACTAACGAGATCCGTCTGTACAAGCGTCTTCTATATCTAGACTAACTAGATCCGTCGTTGTACAACCGTCTTCTATATCTAGGCTAACGAGATCCGTCTGTACAACCGTATTCTATATCTAGACTAACAAGATCCGTCGTTGTACAACCGTCCTCTATATCTAGACTAACGAGATCCGTCGTTGCACAAACGTCTTCAATATCTAGACTAACGAGATCCGTCTGAACAACCCTCTTCTATATCAAGACTAACGAGATCCGTCTGTACAACCGTCTTCTATATCTAGACTAACGAGATACGTCGTTGGACAAACGTCTTCTATATCTAGACTAACGAGATCCGTCTGTACAACCGTCTTCTATATCTAGACTAACTAGATCCGTCGTTGTACAACCGTCTTCTATATCTAGGCTAACGAGATCCGTCTGTACAACCGTATTCTATATCTAGACTAACGAGATACGTCGTTGTACAACTGTCTTCCATATCTAGACTAACGAGATCCGTCGTTGTACAACCGTCTTCTATATCTAGACTAACGAGATACGTCGTTGGACAAACGTCTTCAATATCTAGACTAACGAGATCCGTCTGTACAACCGTCTTCTATATCTAGACTAACTAGATCCGTCGTTGTACAACCGTCTTCTATATCTAGACTAACGAGATACGTCGTTGGACAAACGTCTTCAATATCTAGACTAACGAGATCCGTCTGTACAACCGTCTTCTATATCTAGACTAACGAGATACGTCGTTGGACAAACGTCTTCTATATCTAGACTAACGAGATCCGTCTGTACAACCGTCTTCTATATCAAGACTAACGAGATCCGTCGTTGTACAACCGTCTTCTATATCTAGACTAACGAGATCCGTCGTTGTACAACCGTCTTCTATATCTAGACTAACGAGATACGTCGTTGGACAACCGTCTTCTATATCTAGACTAACGATATCCGTCGTTGTACAATCGTCTTCTATATCTAGACTAACGAGATCCGTCTGTACAACCGTCTTCTATATCTAGACTAACGAGATCCGTCGTTGTACAACCGTCTTCTATATCTCGACTACCGAGATCTCTCGTTGTACAACCGTCTTCTATATCTAGGCTAACGAGATCCGTCGTTGTACAACCGTCTTCTATATCTAGACTAACGAGATCCGTCGTTGCACAACCGTCTTCAATATCTAGACTAACGAGATCCGTCTGTACAAGCGTCTTCTATATCTAGACTAACTAGATCCGTCGTTGTACAACCGTCTTCTATATCTAGGCTAACGAGATCCGTCTGTACAACCGTATTCTATATCTAGACTAACAAGATCCGTCGTTGTACAACTGTCCTCTATATCTAGACTAACGAGATCCGTCGTTGCACAAACGTCTTCAATATCTAGACTAACGAGATCCGTCTGAACAACCCTCTTCTATATCAAGACTAACGAGATCCGTCTGTACAACCGTCTTCTATATCTAGACTAACGAGATACGTCGTTGGACAAACGTCTTCTATATCTAGACTAACGAGATCCGTCTGTACAACCGTCTTCTATATCTAGACTAACTAGATCCGTCGTTGTACAACCGTCTTCTATATCTAGGCTAACGAGATCCGTCTGTACAACCGTATTCTATATCTAGACTAACGAGATACGTCGTTGTACAACTGTCTTCCATATCTAGACTAACGAGATCCGTCGTTGTACAACCGTCTTCTATATCTAGACTAACGAGATACGTCGTTGGACAAACGTCTTCAATATCTAGACTAACGAGATCCGTCTGTACAACCGTCTTCTATATCTAGACTAACTAGATCCGTCGTTGTACAACCGTCTTCTATATCTAGACTAACGAGATACGTCGTTGGACAAACGTCTTCAATATCTAGACTAACGAGATCCGTCTGTACAACCGTCTTCTATATCTAGACTAACGAGATACGTCGTTGGACAAACGTCTTCTATATCTAGACTAACGAGATCCGTCTGTACAACCGTCTTCTATATCAAGACTAACGAGATCCGTCGTTGTACAACCGTCTTCTATATCTAGACTAACGAGATCCGTCGTTGTACAACCGTCTTCTATATCTAGACTAACGAGATACGTCGTTGGACAACCGTCTTCTATATCTAGACTAACGATATCCGTCGTTGTACAACCGTCTTCTATATCTAGACTAACGAGATCCGTCTGTACAACCGTCTTCTATATCTAGACTAACGAGATCCGTCGTTGTACAACCGTCTTCTATATCTCGACTACCGAGATCTCTCGTTGTACAACCGTCTTCTATATCTAGGCTAACGAGATCCGTCTGTACAACCGTCTTCTATATCTAGACTAACTAGATCCGTCGTTGTACAACCGTCTTCTATATCTAGACTAACGAGATCCGTCGTTGCACAACCGTCTTCAATATCTAGACTAACGAGATCCGTCTGAACAACCCACTTCTATATCAAGACTAACGAGATCCGTCTGTACAACCGTCTTCTATATCTAGACTAACGAGATCCGTCGTTGTACAACCGTCTTCTATATCTAGACTAACGAGATCCGTCGTTGCACAACCGTCTTCAATATCTAGACTAACGAGATCCGTCTGTACAACCGTCTTCTATATCTAGACTAACGAGATCCGTCGTTGTACAACCGTCTTCTATATCTAGACTAAAGAGATCCGTCTGTACAACCGTCTTCTATATCTAGACTAACGAGATCCGTCTGTACAACCGTCTTCTATATCAAGACTAACGAGATCCGTCGTTGTACAACCGTCTTCTATATCTTGACTAACGAGATCCGTCGTTGTACAACCGTCTTCTATATCTAGACTAACGAGATACGTCGTTGGACAAACGTCTTCTATATCTAGACTAACGAGATACGTCGTTGTACAACCGTCTTCCATATCTAGACTAACGAGATCCGTCGTTGTACAACCGTCTTCTATATCTAGACTAACGAGATACGTCGTTGGACAAACGTCTTCAATATCTAGACTAACGAGATCCGTCTGTACAACCGTCTTCTATATCTAGACTAACTAGATCCGTCGTTGTACAACCGTCTTCTATATCTAGACTAACGAGATACGTCGTTGGACAAACGTCTTCAATATCTAGACTAACGAGATCCGTCTGTACAACCGTCTTCTATATCTAGACTAACGAGATACGTCGTTGGACAAACGTCTTCTATATCTAGACTAACGAGATCCGTCTGTACAACCGTCTTCTATATCTAGACTAACTAGATCCGTCGTTGTACAACCGTCTTCTATATCTAGGCTAACGAGATCCGTCTGTACAACCGTCTTCTATATCTCGACTACCGAGATCTCTCGTTGTACAACCGTCTTCTATATCTAGGCTAACGAGATCCGTCTGTACAACCGTCTTCTATATCTAGACTAACTAGATCCGTCGTTGTAGAACTGTCTTCTATATCTAGACTAACGAGATCCGTCTGTACAATCGTCTTCTATATCTAGACTTACTAGATCCGTCGTTGTACAACCGTCTTCTATATCTAGACTAACGAGATACGTCGTTGGACAAACGTCTTCTATATCTAGACTAACGAGATCCGTCTGTACAACCGTCTTCTATATCTAGACTAACTAGATCCGTCGTTGTACAACCGTCTTCTAAATCTAGGCTAACGAGATCCGTCTGTACAACCGTCTTCTATATCTAGACTAACGAGATCCGTCGTTGTACAACCGTCCTCTATATCTACACTAACGAGATCCGTCGTTGCACAAACGTCTTCAATATCTAGACTAACGAGATCCGTCTGAACAACCCTCTTCAATATCAAGACTAACGAGATCCGTCTGTACAACCGTCTTCTATATCTAGACTAACGAAATCTCTCGTTGTGCAACCGTCTTCTATATCTACACTAACGAGATCCGTCGTTGCACAACCGTCTTCAATATCTAGACTAACGAGATCCGTCGTTGTACAACCGTCTTCAATATCTAGACTAACGAGATCCGTCTGTACAACCGTCTTCTATATCTAGACTAACGAGATCCGTCGTTGTACAACCGTCTTCTATATCTAGACTAAAGAGATCCGTCTGTACAACCGTCTTCTATATCTAGACTAACGAGATCCGTCTGTACAACCATCTTCTATATCAAGACTAACGAGATCCGTCGTTGTACAACCGTCTTCTATATTTAGACTAACGAGATCCGTCTGTAAAACCGTCTTCTATATCTAGACTAATTAGATCCGTCGTTGTACAACCATCTTCTATATCTAGACTAACGAGATACGTCGTTGGACAAACGTCTTCAATATCTAGACTAACGAGATCCGTCTGTACAACCGTCTTCTATATGTAGACTAACGAGATACGTCGTTGGACAATCGTCTTCTATATCTAGACTAACGAGATCCGTCTGTACAACCGTCTTCTATATCTAGACTAACTAGATCCGTCGTTGTACAACCGTCTTCTATATCTAGGCTAACGAGATCCGTCTCTACAACCGTCTTCTATATCTAGACTAACGAGATCCGTCGTTGTACAACCGTCCTCTATATCTAGACTAACGAGATCCGTCGTTGCACAAACGTCTTCAATATCTAGACTAACGAGATCCGTCGTTGTACAACCGTCTTCTATATCTCGACTACCGAGATCTCTCGTTGTACAACCGTCTTCTATATCTAGACTAACGAGATACGTCGTTGTACAACCGTCTTCTATATCTAGGCTAACGAGATCCGTCTGTACAACCGTATTCTATATCTAGACTAACTAGATCCGTCGTTGTACAACCGTCTTCTATATCTAGGCTAACGAGATCCGTCTGTACAACCGTATTCTATATCTAGACTAACAAGATCCGTCGTTGTACAACCGTCCTCTATATCTAGACTAACGAGATCCGTCGTTGCACAAACGTCTTCAATATCTAGACTAACGAGATCCGTCTGAACAACCCTCTTCTATATCAAGACTAACGAGATCCGTCTGTACAACCGTCTTCTATATCTAGACTAACGAGATACGTCGTTGGACAAACGTCTTCTATATCTAGACTAACGAGATCCGTCTGTACAACCGTCTTCTATATCTAGACTAACTAGATCCGTCGTTGTACAACCGTCTTCTATATCTAGGCTAACGAGATCCGTCTGTACAACCGTATTCTATATCTAGACTAACAAGATCCGTCGTTGTACAACCGTCCTCTATATCTAGACTAACGAGATCCGTCGTTGCACAAACGTCTTCAATATCTAGACTAACGAGATCCGTCTGAACAACCCTCTTCTATATCAAGACTAACGAGATCCGTCTGTACAACCGTCTTCTATATCTAGACTAACGAGATCCGTCTGTACAACCGTCTTCTATATCAAGACTAACGAGATCCGTCGTTGTACAACCGTCTTCTATATCTAGACTAACGAGATCCGTCGTTGTACAACCGTCTTCTATATCTAGACTAACGAGATACGTCGTTGGACAACCGTCTTCTATATCTAGACTAACGATATCCGTCGTTGTACAACCGTCTTCTATATCTAGACTAACGAGATCCGTCGTTGTACAACCGTCTTCTATATCTAGACTAACGAGATACGTCGTTGGACAAACGTCTTCAATATCTAGACTAACGAGATCCGTCTGTACAACCGTCTTCTATATCTAGACTAACTAGATCCGTCGTTGTACAACCGTCTTCTATATCTAGACTAACGAGATACGTCGTTGGACAAACGTCTTCAATATCTAGACTAACGAGATCCGTCTGTACAACCGTCTTCTATATCTAGACTAACGAGATACGTCGTTGGACAAACGTCTTCTATATCTAGACTAACGAGATCCGTCTGTACAACCGTCTTCTATATCTAGACTAACTAGATCCGTCGTTGTACAACCGTCTTCTATATCTAGGCTAACGAGATCCGTCTGTACAACCGTCTTCTATATCTCGACTACCGAGATCTCTCGTTGTACAACCGTCTTCTATATCTAGGCTAACGAGATCCGTCTGTACAACCGTCTTCTATATCTAGACTAACTAGATCCGTCGTTGTAGAACTGTCTTCTATATCTAGACTAACGAGATCCGTCTGTACAATCGTCTTCTATATCTAGACTTACTAGATCCGTCGTTGTACAACCGTCTTCTATATCTAGACTAACGAGATACGTCGTTGGACAAACGTCTTCTATATCTAGACTAACGAGATCCGTCTGTACAACCGTCTTCTATATCTAGACTAACTAGATCCGTCGTTGTACAACCGTCTTCTAAATCTAGGCTAACGAGATCCGTCTGTACAACCGTCTTCTATATCTAGACTAACGAGATCCGTCGTTGTACAACCGTCCTCTATATCTACACTAACGAGATCCGTCGTTGCACAAACGTCTTCAATATCTAGACTAACGAGATCCGTCTGAACAACCCTCTTCAATATCAAGACTAACGAGATCCGTCTGTACAACCGTCTTCTATATCTAGACTAACGAAATCTCTCGTTGTGCAACCGTCTTCTATATCTACACTAACGAGATCCGTCGTTGCACAACCGTCTTCAATATCTAGACTAACGAGATCCGTCTGTACAACCGTCTTCTATATCTAGACTAACGAGATCCGTCGTTGTACAACCGTCTTCTATATCTAGACTAAAGAGATCCGTCTGTACAACCGTCTTCTATATCTAGACTAACGAGATCCGTCTGTACAACCATCTTCTATATCTAGACTAACGAGATCCGTCGTTGTACAACCGTCCTCTATATCTAGACTAACGAGATCCGTCTGTACAACCGTCTTCTATATCTAGACTAACGAGATCCGTCGTTGTACAACCGTCTTCTATATTTAGACTAACGAGATCCGTCTGTAAAACCGTCTTCTATATCTAGACTAATTAGATCCGTCGTTGTACAACCATCTTCTATATCTAGACTAACGAGATACGTCGTTGGACAAACGTCTTCAATATCTAGACTAACGAGATCCGTCTGTACAACCGTCTTCTATATGTAGACTAACGAGATACGTCGTTGGACAATCGTCTTCTATATCTAGACTAACGAGATCCGTCTGTACAACCGTCTTCTATATCTAGACTAACTAGATCCGTCGTTGTACAACCGTCTTCTATATCTAGGCTAACGAGATCCGTCTCTACAACCGTCTTCTATATCTAGACTAACGAGATCCGTCGTTGTACAACCGTCCTCTATATCTAGACTAACGAGATCCGTCGTTGCACAAACGTCTTCAATATCTAGACTAACGAGATCCGTCGTTGTACAACCGTCTTCTATATCTCGACTACCGAGATCTCTCGTTGTACAACCGTCTTCTATATCTAGACTAACGAGATACGTCGTTGTACAACCGTCTTCCATATCTAGACTAACGAGATCCGTCGTTGTACAACCGTCTTCTATATCTAGACTAACGAGATACGTCGTTGGACAAACGTCTTCAATATCTAGACTAACGAGATCCGTCTGTACAACCGTCTTCTATATCTAGACTAACTAGATCCGTCGTTGTACAACCGTCTTCTATATCTAGACTAACGAGATACGTCGTTGGACAAACGTTTTCAATATCTAGACTAACGAGATCCGTCTGTACAACCGTCTTCTATATCTAGACTAACGAGATACGTCGTCGGACAAACGTCTTCTATATCTAGACTAACGAGATCCGTCTGTACAACCGTCTTCTATATCTAGACTAACTAGATCCGTCGTTGTACAACCGTCTTCTATATCTAGGCTAACGAGATCCGTCTGTACAACCGTATTCTATATCTAGACTAACAAGATCCGTCGTTGTACAACCGTCCTCTATATCTAGACTAACGAGATCCGTCGTTGCACAAACGTCTTCAATATCTAGACTAACGAGATCCGTCTGAACAACCCTCTTCTATATCAAGACTAACGAGATCCGTCTGTACAACCGTCTTCTATATCTAGACTAACGAGATACGTCGTTGGACAAACGTCTTCTATATCTAGACTAACGAGATCCGTCTGTACAACCGTCTTCTATATCTAGACTAACTAGATCCGTCGTTGTACAACCGTCTTCTATATCTAGGCTAACGAGATCCGTCTGTACAACCGTATTCTATATCTAGACTAACAAGATCCGTCGTTGTACAACCGTCCTCTATATCTACACTAACGAGATCCGTCGTTGCACAAACGTCTTCAATATCTAGACTAACGAGATCCGTCTGAACAACCCTCTTCTATATCTTTTTTTTTTTGTTTTGGTGTAGGAGGGGGAAAATGCATTTATGCATACCCCGAGCGCGAGCCTCGGGGTTATGCGGGACTCCCCGTATTGGGTATACCCGCTAAAAACCCCCTCCTTGTTCTCCCCTACATGCACCCTGGATGGAGGGGTACTGGTCGAGACTACGTCCCTCCATCCTGCGAAGCGCGGTGCTCCTCTTCTTGCCTCTTGCATCCTCCTGCAGTGTCCTCTTCTATCCTTCGCACAGGACATTCTTCTGCCACAGATGCCCTATACCCATCCGAACCCCGGAGGGCGCAGGTTACTGGCGGACTGTCCCTCCACGCACTCACACAGGTACTCCTGTTCCCCTACCCCCTTCTTCCTCCATGCTCTTCCTAATCCTAGGTTTCCTGCTATGGGGTCCTGCCCCATATACGGGGTCGTCACTTATCTCTAGCTTATCACTACTTTATCCTATCCCGCGGTGATGTTCGTCCTATACCGGACGCTCCTATCCCTCTAGTTGTCAGCACCCAGGTGGTGAGCCTGCGGGTTTTTCTTTCTCTGCCATCTGGGGCCACGACCTTCGTGTTGGCCCTTTTTCTTTTCTTGGCCTTCCGCGCTCTGTCCCTCTTTGCCCTCTCGGCTTCCTCCTTGCGGATACGGAGCCGATTCTCCCTCGCCGCTTTCTCTAGGAGCCTCTCTTTCTCTTCTTTATCCCTCATGACGCTTGCAGAGAACTTCCTAAAGGCGTTCCAGGTTTCCTCCGTTTTAACGATTCTGGAGATCAGGTTCGTCCTGTCGAACCCCGTCCCAATGATTCGCTCGAGATCTCTCCTCTCCTCGTCATAGGCAGTGCAGATCATGATGGTGTGTTCCGCGTCGTCAGCGAGGTCCTCACCGCAGCTCTGACACCTATCATCCAAGGCCTTGGCTATCCTCTTTTTGTATGCCTGAAAGGCTCCATGCCCAGTGAGGAGCTGTGCCGTGTGGAAGTCTACGATGTGCGGGGTCTTATTCCCCGTCTCCGAAAATGTGTCGACCGCCGGGATTAGGGCCCTAGTCCAACACGTCTCCGGGACCTCCTCCCATTTACTTTGCCACTCGTCAGTAGCTTGCACCAGGGCCACCTTCCTGTACTCTCGCTCCCTAGCGGCCAGCAGCTGTTTATTCCCCCTAATCGTGGGGTCTTTCCTGTCCCGTTCCTTTCTCACGTAGACCTCCCTCCACATTCCGGCCTTGATGTCTATAGGCATCCTCCCCGTCAAGACACACAGGGCCATTAGGGAGACCGTTCTGTACGCAGTCGATGTTCGCGTCAGGGCTGATCGTTGCGCCCTCCTTATCATCCTGCTTCTAACCGCGACCTTCAGTGTTGGGGCCCAGGTCGGGCAGGCATAGAGCACGATAGACTCCCACACGGCATAATACAGTCTACGGGACTGCCTCGAGGGACCTCTGGTGTTTGGCAGTAACGAGCCCAAAGCGGCTACCACCTTGTCAGCCCTCTCCACCACCTCCTCCAGGTGCGGTCTGAAATTACCTGCATTGTCAAGTACCACCCCAAGGTACTTGAGTTTTCTTCCCAGGGGGACCGTGGTGCCCAGGACCTCAAGTTCTTTTATCCTCCCCGCTTTATTACCCCTCAGAAAGATGATTTCGGTTTTTTCTGCAGCGATCTCCAGTCCTGTTATCTTGAACCATACCCTAATGATCTCCATGGCCCGACGCAATAAAGTCGGGAGTCGGTCCACGTCCCTTGCGGTAAATAACACCGCCAAATCGTCCGCATATGCGATCGCCTCGGTGTTGTCCAGTGCATTGACCCTCTTCAGTATACCGTCGTATACGAGATTCCACAGAAAAGGGCCAAGCACTGAACCCTGAGGGACTCCCGCCGTTACACGCAGGTTCGCCACCCCGTCGTCGGCATGTATCGCCACTCTCCTGTCTCTTAGGTAGTCCCAGACGATCCTCCTGAGTGTGAGTGATACACCCCTCGCCTCGAGCTCCATGTGGATTCTGGACCACCTTAGCTCGTTGAAGGCGTTTTTAACATCTAACGCCACTAGAGCACACGTTCTATTTTTGCTCCGGCAGTTATCCACAAATCTCCGGACCTCGAGGGTGGCGTCCACCGTGCCCGAGCCCCTCCTAAATCCGTATTGTTGTGTATGGAACGGGTCAGGCCCTAGTTCAAGCTCCAGCAGGGCCTTGACCGCGTACTCCCAGATCTTACTGAGGGCTGGGAGTACACTGATCGGCCTGTATGCCCTACAGTTCGCGGGATCCTTGCCTTGCTTTGGTAGCAATACGACCCTCGCCAGTCTCCACACTGGGGGAATCGCCCCTCTCCTGAGGGTATCTATAATGGCCTCTCTCAGGAGCTCCTGGTAGTCCCTACAAACAATAGCAACCACTTCCGCCGGCACCATATCCATACCCGGCGCCTTTTTGGTCTTCAGCTTCCTAGTGGCCTCCATTATCAACTCAGGTGTGACCTTCTCAATTACCTTGTGAGGTGCCCAGGCCGAAACAGTGGTTGTGCGATCAGGGTATCCTCCTCCCCCAACCTCTTCCGGCGTCGTAACGAAGAGGCCTTCCGCGATCATGGTGGCCCTCTCTACCGTCATGGCCCTCCTAGGGGTTCTCCCCTTCAGCTTGGCCATGACCGCTTTAAATGGTTTACCCCAGGGATCGCCATCCACCATAGAGATAAGGTCGGCCCAGCTTCCCTCCTTGGCCCTCCATATGGAGATCTGGAGCGACTTTTTGGACTCCTTATATCTAGTCCTCATTTCCTCGATCACGATAGGACCTACGCGAGCCCCCTTCTTCCTTGCCCTCTGGAAGCTCCTCCTGGCCTTGTGCATTTTTCCCCTGTTAGTGGATATTTCGCTAGACCACCACTGATTGGGCCTCTTAGCCCCCCTCGGAGTCCTCTTCTTGCGGAGTACTTCCGCCGTGGTGCGCTCCAGAGCCAGTTGTAGCTCCTCCGCAACCGGTGTCAGGAGACCACTCCAGTCCGGGTCCATGGCCTCTGCCCCTAGTCTTAGTCTATCCTCCCATAGGGCCTGGAATCTCATAGAGATCTCTTCCGGGATGACCTCCCCCACATCGTATGGGGCCCAATGTCGGGCCCTGGGCCTGTTCGCCCTACCACAGAAATTATGGAGGACGTAACGATGGTCGGATTCGGTAGGGGTCGGAAGGACAGTACTCCTGTGATGCCTCTTAGCCGAAACCCTATCTGTGGCCATGACATCTATTAGAGACCTCCCCCCATTCCTTATAAAGGTAAAGCCCCCCTTTAATCTCACAGGATCCAGCCCCTGTCTGGCTAGGAGGCCCACAAGCAGGTTGCCCCTTTTATCCGTTTTTTTCCCGCCCCAGACCGTAGCCTTAGCATTAAAATCTCCCGCGAGAATCAGACCTTTTCCGGGGATCTTGACCTCCTTGAGAATCTCCTCCACCTCATCAATATAGGCCGTGAAGTCTGTTCTCCTGTTCGGCGAGCAGTAGCAGCTGACGATTACGGTCTCGTCCACGTCCGCTACCACTATCCCCGCCGCTCTGATGTTCCTTGTGACGCCGGGAAATCTACCACTAAACCCAGTTACCCAGATCGAGGCATCTCCCACTCCATCATTCTCCCATTCCGGGAGTTGTCGGTATGGCTCCGATATAATAACCGCATCTACCGCCATCTCCCACGCACTCTGCACCATTAGTTCCTGCGCCAGCCTGCATCTATTTAAATTTATCTGGAGGATCCTAAAAGGCTTGGTCTGTTGTGTTCTCTGGAAAGGCTGCGGTCCTTTAGGCATCCTTGCCTTTATTAAGTCGGCCCTCCGCCACCTTTCCCCTCTTGTTGGACGGGCACGCGAGCGAATCCGTCACGTGGGCTGCCTTCCTCCCCATCACCCCGTTGTTACTGCATATGATACACTTTGGGTCCTTCCTATAGGCCGCGATTTCGTGACCCGTGTCCCCACACCTCCTACATCTTTCGGACCCCTCAGGGACAATCGTGCAGTCCCTAGCAATATGCCCCAGAGTATGGCACTTAAAACATCTAGTGCTCTTCTGTAACGGCCTCAGCCTAGCCGAAGAAATCCCCGACGAGAACCTGAGTCCTTCTACAGGAGCCTTGAGGGCGTTCGTGGGCACCTCAACTACCGCACGCTGTGTGCCCAGGGGTCCCATTCGCAGGGTCCTTACCTTCACCAGACGCGGGCTTATCTTTAGGGCCTTGCCCACATCTTCAGCCAGCCCCTCCGCATCCGCCAGCGGGCATACCTCCTTAACCTCCAAGGCGGTTTTGTCCCGTAGTGTTCCAATCACCAAGGACTCCTTCGTGACCTTACGGAGCTCCTCCGCCATCGCCTCAGTATCCGCTCCCTTCTCCAGTTCCAGGAGTATATGGCCGAGCCTTGTCTTTTTTACAGCCACAACCCCTTTCAGGGAGGCCCTACCCGTGGTCATTAACGCCCTGTATGCCTCGATGTAAGTCTGTGAGTGGACCACGCTCACCAAAATCGCATCCGGCTTCCTCCTGACCCTGGGAATCACTTCCTTTTTTCGTGCCGGGGGCCGTCCCCCATCCGTGATCTGGGGAGATCTCCCATCTGGAGCCTGTATCGCTGGACTGTGCCCGTGACTATGCCCCTGTGTTTGCACTGGGGCCTGAAGTCCCAATCTCTGCCCCGGCAGCGCCGGCCACAGCCCTTCTCCCAGTATACTCTGGGGAGCCTGGTGCTGCTGCACACCCCACCCGAACGGTAGGGCCGACCGTACCAGGGGCCATTGCTGTGGGGGATAACCCTTCCCAAGGTCCCATGCCTGGGCAGAGGCTGAGCCTTTCGCCAGTTTCTGAGCCTGAATGTCTTTCATTCGGGCTTCCTTTCTGTCTCTCCTAATCTGCCCCCTGGACTTCACGAAGCTCTCTGGCTCCCCATTGGCCTCTGCCCGCTGCGACCCTCCCTTATCTGGCGATGCCGGGGTACGATTCCCGGTCGGGTGATCATCTCTCCTCTGTGCCTCCGCCTCCCGGGGGCCTGAGTCCATGTGAGTGGTCACACTCCCCTGTCTGTCCACGTAATCATGGGTGGATCCCTCTCCTTCTACCGCCCTCTTTTTGGGGGCCTCCTGTTGCGGCGAAGGGGAGGTCCTCTGCCTCTTAGTCACTTGTTGGGGATTGGCCATTCTCAGTTGTTGTCCATCCACCGTTGTGGGGACCCCTACTGATTTCAGGGACCCCTCCCCAGGGTTGGGTGCGCGCTGGGAGGATTTTATCCCGGTGTCTCCTCCCGCCCTATTAGAACACTGGACCCCCCTATCCTTGGTTTGCCTCCTCGGTGCCTCTCTCCATCTGGTGATCTCGCCAGCTGCACTCACTTCCTCTACCATATTGGCCGCTCTCTCACAGTTACTGGATACCTTTCCCAGGAACTCTAGTACCCACTTCACAGAGGCTATTTTCGAGGAGGCCTTTCTATCGCTAAACTCCTTCGTCGCTTTGCTACACTCCCGGAGTATCCCCTTGAGTATATTGGATACCTCCGGTAAGCGGTGGGCTGCATCATTCTCCAGAACTCCTCCCCCTGTTTGGGTCTCCCTCACAACGACCGCTGCTTTGCTCCCCGCATCAGGGGGGGTCACCAGGTTGACCAGGTTATCAGCCTTCCTCTTCTGAAGGAACGGGGTTATTCCAAAGGCCCTCCTGGTACCTTCAGCTCTAGAGGCCGAGCTCGATCTGCGTTTGGTGGTCTCATCGGCCACCCTACACCTATCAATCGAAACCACCAGTTCCCTCTGTATGAGTCGCTTGAAGGTTTGTGGGCCCATATCCGACTCATTCTCCTCCATCCCTCCAGCAATGGTGGGGGTCATTTCGGGGACCTTCTCCGCCTCCCTTATATCCTCTCCTTCCTTAGTGGAGGTCGACTCACGAGGGCCAGGGTCAAGCACCTGGCTGTGTGGGGGTGTTCTCACCAGTCCCCTCCCCCTGAAGATGTCCGCTGGTGAACCCGCCATCCTCTCGGATGAGGTTGCTTCCCTATAGGCCATCGAGCATTTCGCTCCTTTCCCACTCATTTTTGCATTTGGAGAGGGGGTTTCCGGTATAAGACAGTGTTCTTGGTCTTCTTGAACCGACTTTATTCTGCCTATCCTGATCTGATATTCCCCTCCTCCCCGCGTGTCTAACCATTCTATATCTTTTTCGAGGTCCATTGTAGTTTTGCCAAGGTCTGCTGCTGTAGCTGATTCCGGGGCTGTCGCCCCGGTGGCACCGGCCCGCTGCATCAGCTCGGTGTCGACGGGCTTACTTTTTCCTACTCCCTTCTTGCTGCCGCCAGGGCAAGAGAGGGAGGACGGTCCAACACCATCATTCGCCTGGTTGACATCCGAGGCCAGGCTGAATTTTGACATTATTCCATACAGTTGTCTCAGGGGCGACGGCCCCATCGCCCAGCGGGTTTTTCCCAACACGGGCCCAGATGGATGGCCCAAGGCGCAACTTCTGGCCCAAGGCCAGGGGGACCCCAAGCGCCTACTAACAGGTCCTACACCCCTCTCCCCGTAATCTGGGGAGGCTACCCAGCCTCTCCTCCTTAATCCGGTAGGCTACCCAGCCTATCTTTTATTTCCAGGATACCCCGGCAGGCTACCCCGCCTGTCCTTTATTTCCAGGTTTCCCGATATCGCAGGTGTTACTCAGCCAGGTGTACCTCACCCTACCCCCGGCATCGCGGAGACCCTCAGCCGCCGCAGGACCAAGCCACATTAGTGGGACGGGACCCAACCGAGCCTCAGGTACGTCCAGCACCTAAACCGACCCTTAGTCCAGGTGCTTTGTGGGTTTTACTGTTTTCAGGGCCACATGAGATGTTACGGGGTGGCCGACCCTTAGCCAGGAGGGCAGCATTCCCCACCGGCCACTGTGCAAGGAACAGGTACCTCACACAGCGCCCGAGGGGGGGACATAGCCACTCTCCCAGAGCCCCCTCACCACGCTCAAGGCGGTCGACCCTGGAGGGGGAATCTATATCTAGACTAACAAGATCCGTCGTTGTACAACCGTCCTCTATATCTACACTAACGAGATCCGTCGTTGCACAAACGTCTTCAATATCTAGACTAACGAGATCCGTCTGAACAACCCTCTTCTATATCTAGACTAACGAGATCCGTCGTTGTACAACCGTCTTCTATATCTAGACTAACGAGATCCGTCTGTACAACCGTCTTCTATATCTAGACTAACGAGATCCGTCGTTGTACAACCGTCTTCTATATCTCGACTAACGAGATCTCTCGTTGTACAACCGTCTTCTATATCTAGGCTAACGAGATCCGTCTGTACAACCGTCTTCTATATCTAGACTAACGAGATCCGTCGTTGTACAACCGTCTTCTATATCTAGACTAACGAGAGCCGTCGTTGCACAACCGTCTTCAATATCTAGACTAACGAGATCCGTCTGAACAACCCTCTTCTATATCAAGACTAACGAGATCCGTCTGTACAACCGTCTTCTATATCTAGACTAACGAGATCCGTCGTTGTACAACCGTCTTCTATATCTAGACTAAATAGATCAGTCGTTGCACAACCATCTTCAATATCTAGACTAACGAGATCCGCCTGAACAACCCTCTTCTATATTTAGACTAACGAGATACGTCGTTGGACAAACGTCTTCAATATCTAGACTAACGAGATCCGTCTGTACAACCGTCTTCTATATCTAAACTAACGAGATCCGTCGTTGTACAACCGTCTTCTATATCTAGACTAAAGATATCCGTCTGTACAACCGTCTTCTATATCTAGACTAACGAGATCCTTCTGTACAACCGTCTTCTATATCAAGACTAACGAGATCCGTCGTTGTACAACCGTCTTCTATATCTAGACTAACGAGATCCGTCGTTGTACAACCGTCTTCTATATCTAGACTAACGAGATACGTCGTTGGACAAACGTCTTCTATATCTAGACTAACGAGATACGTCGTTGGACAAACGTGTTCAATATCTAGACTAACGAGATACGTCGTTGTACAACCGTCTTCCATATCTAGACTAACGAGATCCGTCGTTGTACAACCGTCTTCTATATCTAGACTAACGAGATACGTCGTTGGACAAACGTCTTCAATATCTAGACTAACGAGATCCGTCTGTACAACCGTCTTCTATATATAGACTAACTAGATCCGTCGTTGTACAACCGTCTTCTATATCTAGAATAACGAGATACGTCGTTGGACAAACGTCTTCAATATCTAGACTAACGAGATACGTCGTTGGACAAACGTCTTCAATATCTAGACTAACGAGATCCGTCTGTACAACCGTCTTCTATATCTAGACTAACTAGATCCGTCGTTGTACAACCGTCTTCTATATCTAGACTAACGAGATACGTCGTTGGACAAACGTCTTCAATATCTAGACTAACGAGATCCGTCTGTACAACCGTCTTCTATATCTAGACTAACGAGATACGTCGTTGGACAAACGTCTTCTATATCTAGACTAACGAGATCCGTCTGTACAACCGTCTTCTATATCTAGACTAACTAGATCCGTCGTTGTACAACCGTCTTCTATATCTAGGCTAACGAGATCCGTCTGTACAACCGTCTTCTATATCTAGACTAACGAGATCCGTCGTTGTACAACCTTCCTCTATATCTAGACTAACGAGATCCGTGGTTGCACAAACGTCTTCAATATCTAGACTAACGAAATCCGTCTGAACAACCCTCTTCTATATCAAGACTAACGAGATCCGTCTGTACAACCGTCTTCTATATCTAGACTAACGAAATCTCTCGTTGTGCAACCGTCTTCTATATCTAGACTAAGGAGATCCGTCGTTGTACAACCGTCTTCTATATCTAGACTAACGAGATCCGTCTGTACAACCGTCTTCTATTTCTAGACTAACGAGATCCGTCGTTGTACAACCGTCTTCTATATCTCGACTAACGAGATCCGTCTGTACAACCGTCTTCTATATCTAGACTAACGAGATCCGTCGTTGTACAACCGTCCTCTATATCTAGACTATCGAGATCCGTCGTTGCACAAACGTCTTCAATATCTAGACTAACGAGATCCGTCTGAACAACCCTCTTCTATATCAAGACTAACGAGATCCGTCTGTACAACCGTCTTCTATATCTAGACTAACGAGATCCGTCGTTGCACAACCGTCTTCAATATCTAGACTAACGAGATCCGTCTGAACAACCCTCTTCTATATCAAGACTAACGAGATCCGTCTGTACAACCGTCTTCTATATCTAGACTAACGAGATCCGTCGTTGTACAACCGTCTTCTATATCTAGACTAACGAGATCCGTCGTTGCACAACCGTCTTCAATATCTAGACTATCGAGATCCGTCTGTACAACCGTCTTCTATATCTAGACTAACGAGATCCGTCGTTGTACAACCGTCTTCTATATCTAGACTAAAGAGATCCGTCTGTACAACCGTCTTCTATATCTAGACTAACGAGATCCGTCTGTACAACCGTCTTCTATATCAAGACTAACGAGATCCGTCGTTGTACAACCGTCTTCTATATCTAGACTAACGAGATCCGTCGTTGTACAAACGTCTTCTATATCTAGACTAACGAGATCCGTCTGTACAACCGTCTTCTATATCTAGACTAACTAGATCCGTCGTTGTACAACCGTCTTCTATATCTAGGCTAACGAGATCCGTCTGTACAACCGTCTTCTATATCTAGACTAACGAGATCCGTCGTTGTACAACCGTCCTCTATATCTAGACTAACGAGATCCGTCGTTGCACAAACGTCTTCAATATCTAGACTAACGAAATCCGTCTGAACAACCCTCTTCTATATCAAGACTAACGAGATCCGTCTGTACAACCGTCTTCTATATCTAGACTAACGAAATCTCTCGTTGTGCAACCGTCTTCTATATCTAGACTAACGAGATCCGTCGTTGTACAACCGTCTTCTATATCTAGACTAACGAGATCCGTCTGTACAACCGTCTTCTATTTCTAGACTAACGAGATCCGTCGTTGTACAACCGTCTTCTATATCTCGACTAACGAGATCCGTCTGTACAACCGTCTTCTATATCTAGACTAACGAGATCCGTCGTTGTACAACCGTCTTCTATATCTAGACTAACGAGATCCGTCGTTGCACAACCGTCTTCAATATCTAGACTAACGAGATCCGTCTGTACAACCGTCTTCTGTATCTAGACTAACGAAATCTCTCGTTGTGCAACCGTCTTCTATATCTAGACTAACGAGATCCGTCGTTGTACAACCGTCTTCTATATCTAGACTAACGAGATCCGTCTGTACAACCGTCTTCTATGTCTAGACTAACGAGATCCGTCGTTGTACAACCGTCTTCTATATCTCGAATAACGAGATCCGTCTGTACAACCGTCTTCTATATCTAGACTAACGAGATCCTTCGTTGTACAACCGTCCTCTATATCTAGACTATCGAGATCCGTCGTTGCACAAACGTCTTCAATATCTAGACTAACGAGATCCGTCTGAACAACCCTCTTCTATATCAAGACTAACGAGATCCGTCTGTACAACCGTCTTCTATATCTAGACTAACGAGATCCGTCGTTGCACAACCGTCTTCAATATCTAGACTATCGAGATCCGTCTGTACAACCGTCTTCTATATCTAGACTAACGAGATCCGTCGTTGTACAACCGTCTTCTATATCTAGACTAAAGAGATCCGTCTGTACAACCGTCTTCTATATTTAGACTAACGAGATCCGTCTGTACAACCGTCTTCTATATCAAGACTAACGATATCCGTCGTTGTACAACCGTCTTCTATATCTAGACTAACGAGATCCGTCGTTGTACAAACGTCTTCTATATCTAGACTAACGAGATCCGTCGTTGCACAACCGTCTTCAATATCTAGATTATCGAGATCCGTCTGTACAACCGTCTTCTATATCTAGACTAACGAGATCCGTCGTTGTACAACCGTCTTCTATATCTAGACTAAAGAGATCCGTCTGTACAACCGTCTTCTATATCTAGACTAACGAGATCCGTCTGTACAACCGTCTTCTATATCAAGACTAACGATATCCGTCGTTGTACAACCGTCTTCTATATCTAGACTAACGAGATCCGTCGTTGTACAAACGTCTTCTATATCTAGACTAACGAGATCCGTCTGTACAACCGTCTTCTATATCTAGACTAACTAGATCCGTCGTTGTACAACCGTCTTCTATATCTAGGCTAACGAGATCCGTCTGTACAACCGTCTTCTATATCTAGACTAACGAGATCCGTCGTTGTACAACCGTCTTCTATATCTAGACTAACGAGATCCGTCTGTACAACCGTCTTCTATTTCTAGACTAACGAGATCCGTCGTTGTACAACCGTCTTCTATATCTCGACTAACGAGATCCGTCTGTACAACCGTCTTCTATATCTAGACTAACGAGATCCGTCGTTGTACAACCGTCTTCTATATCTAGACTAACGAGATCCGTCGTTGCACAACCGTCTTCAATATCTAGACTAACGAGATCCGTCTGAACAACCCTCTTCTATATCAAGACTAACGAGATCCGTCTGTACAACCGTCTTCTATATCTAGATTAACGAGATCCGTCGTTGTACAACCGTCTTCTATATCTAGACTAACGAGATCCGTCGTTGTACAACCGTCTTCTATATCTGGACTAACGAGATCCGTCGTTGTACAACCGTCTTCTATATCTAGACTAACGAGATACGTCGTTGGACAAACGTCTTCTATATCTAGACTAACGAGATACGTCGTTGGACAAACGTCTTCAATATCTAGACTAACGAGATCCGTCTGTACAACCGTCTTCTATATCTAGACTAACGAGATACGTCGTTGTACAACCGTCTTCTATATCTAGGCTAACGAGATCCGTCTGTACAACCGTCTTCTATATCTAGACTAACGAGATCCGTCGTTGTACAACCGTCCTCTATATCTAGACTAACGAGATCCGTCGTTGCACAAACGTCTTCAATATCTAGACTAACGAGATCCGTCTGAACAACCCTCTTCTATATCAAGACTAACGAGATCCGTCTGAACAACCCTCTTCTATATCAAGACTAACGAGATCCGTCTGTACAACCGTCTTCTATATCTAGACTAACGAGATCCGTCGTTGCACAACCGTCTTCAATATCTAGACTAACGAGATCCGTCTGAACAACCCTCTTCTATATCTAGACTAACGAGATCCGTCTGTACAACCGTCTTCTATATCTAGACTAACGAAATCCGTCGTTGTACAACCGTCTTCTATATCTAGACTAACGAGATCCGTCGTTGCACAACCGTCTTCAATATCTAGACTATCGAGATCCGTCTGTACAACCGTCTTCTATATCTAGACTAATGAGATCCGTCGTTGTACAACCGTCTTCTATATCTAGACTAAAGAGATCCGTCTGTACAACCGTCTTCTATATCTAGACTAACGAGATCCGTCTGTACAACCGTCTTCTATATCAAGACTAACGATATCCGTCGTTGTACAACCGTCTTCTATATCTAGACTAACGAGATCCGTCGTTGTACAAACGTCTTCTATATCTAGACTATCGAGATCCGTCTGTACAACCGTCTTCTATATCTAGACTAATGAGATCCGTCGTTGTACAACCGTCTTCTATATCTAGACTAAAGAGATCCGTCTGTACAACCGTCTTCTATATCTAGACTAACGAGATCCGTCTGTACAACCGTCTTCTATATCAAGACTAACGATATCCGTCGTTGTACAACCGTCTTCTATATCTAGACTAACGAGATCCGTCGTTGTACAAACGTCTTCTATATCTAGACTAACGAGATCCGTCTGTACAACCGTCTTCTATATCTAGACTAACTAGATCCGTCGTTGTACAACCGTCTTCTATATCTAGGCTAACGAGATCCGTCTGTACAACCGTCTTCTATATCTAGACTAACGAGATCCGTCGTTGTACAACCGTCCTCTATATCTAGACTAACGAGATCCGTCGTTGCACAAACGTCTTCAATATCTAGACTAACGAAATCCGTCTGAACAACCCTCTTCTATATCAAGACTAACGAGATCCGTCTGTACAACCGTCTTCTATATCTAGACTAACGAGATCCGTCGTTGCACAAACGTCTTCAATATCTAGACTAACGAAATCCGTCTGAACAACCCTCTTCTATATCAAGACTAACGAGATCCGTCTGTACAACCGTCTTCTATATCTAGACTAACGAAATCTCTCGTTGTGCAACCGTCTTCTATATCTAGACTAACGAGATCCGTCGTTGTACAACCGTCTTCTATATCTCGACTAACGAGATCCGTCTGTACAACCGTCTTCTATATCTAGACTAACGAGATCCGTCGTTGTACAACCGTCCCCTATATCTAGACTAACGAGATCCGTCTGTACAACCGTCTTCTATATCTAGACTAACGAGATCCGTCGTTGTACAACCGTCTTCTATATCTAGACTAACGAGATCCGTCTGTACAACCGTCTTCTATATCTAGACTAACGAGATCCGTCGTTGTACAACCGTCTTCAATATCTAGACTAACGAGATCCGTCTGTACAACCGTCTTCTATATCTAGACTAACGAGATCCGTCGTTGTACAACCGTCTTCAATATCTAGACTAACGAGATCCGTCTGTACAACCGTCTTCTAAATCTAGACTAACTAGATCCGTCGTTGTACAACCGTCTTCTATATCTAGACTAACGAGATACGTCGTTGGACAAACGTCTTCAATATCTAGACTAACGAGATCCGTCTGTACAACCGTCTTCTATATCTAGACTAACGAGATACGTCGTTGTACAACCGTCTTCTATATCTAGGCTAACGAGATCCGTCTGTACAACCGTCTTCTATATCTAGACTAACGAGATCCGTCGTTGTACAACCGTCCTCTATATCTCGACTAACGAGATCCGTCTGTACAACCGTCTTCTATATCTAGACTAACGAGATCCTTCGTTGTACAACCGTCCTCTATATCTAGACTATCGAGATCCGTCGTTGCACAAACGTCTTCAATATCTAGACTAACGAGATCCGTCTGAACAACCCTCTTCTATATCAAGACTAACGAGATCCGTCTGTACAACCGTCTTCTATATCTAGACTAACGAGATCCGTCGTTGCACAACCGTCTTCAATATCTAGACTATCGAGATCCGTCTGTACAACCGTCTTCTATATCTAGACTAACGAGATCCGTCGTTGTACAACCGTCTTCTATATCTAGACTAAAGAGATCCGTCTGTACAACCGTCTTCTATATTTAGACTAACGAGATCCGTCTGTACAACCGTCTTCTATATCAAGACTAACGATATCCGTCGTTGTACAACCGTCTTCTATATCTAGACTAACGAGATCCGTCGTTGTACAAACGTCTTCTATATCTAGACTAACGAGATCCGTCGTTGCACAACCGTCTTCAATATCTAGATTATCGAGATCCGTCTGTACAACCGTCTTCTATATCTAGACTAACGAGATCCGTCGTTGTACAACCGTCTTCTATATCTAGACTAAAGAGATCCGTCTGTACAACCGTCTTCTATATCTAGACTAACGAGATCCGTCTGTACAACCGTCTTCTATATCAAGACTAACGATATCCGTCGTTGTACAACCGTCTTCTATATCTAGACTAACGAGATCCGTCGTTGTACAAACGTCTTCTATATCTAGACTAACGAGATCCGTCTGTACAACCGTCTTCTATATCTAGACTAACTAGATCCGTCGTTGTACAACCGTCTTCTATATCTAGGCTAACGAGATCCGTCTGTACAACCGTCTTCTATATCTAGACTAACGAGATCCGTCGTTGTACAACCGTCTTCTATATCTAGACTAACGAGATCCGTCTGTACAACCGTCTTCTATTTCTAGACTAACGAGATCCGTCGTTGTACAACCGTCTTCTATATCTCGACTAACGAGATCCGTCTGTACAACCGTCTTCTATATCTAGACTAACGAGATCCGTCGTTGTACAACCGTCTTCTATATCTAGACTAACGAGATCCGTCGTTGCACAACCGTCTTCAATATCTAGACTAACGAGATCCGTCTGAACAACCCTCTTCTATATCAAGACTAACGAGATCCGTCTGTACAACCGTCTTCTATATCTAGATTAACGAGATCCGTCGTTGTACAACCGTCTTCTATATCTAGACTAACGAGATCCGTCGTTGTACAACCGTCTTCTATATCTGGACTAACGAGATCCGTCGTTGTACAACCGTCTTCTATATCTAGACTAACGAGATACGTCGTTGGACAAACGTCTTCTATATCTAGACTAACGAGATACGTCGTTGGACAAACGTCTTCAATATCTAGACTAACGAGATCCGTCTGTACAACCGTCTTCTATATCTAGACTAACGAGATACGTCGTTGTACAACCGTCTTCTATATCTAGGCTAACGAGATCCGTCTGTACAACCGTCTTCTATATCTAGACTAACGAGATCCGTCGTTGTACAACCGTCCTCTATATCTAGACTAACGAGATCCGTCGTTGCACAAACGTCTTCAATATCTAGACTAACGAGATCCGTCTGAACAACCCTCTTCTATATCAAGACTAACGAGATCCGTCTGAACAACCCTCTTCTATATCAAGACTAACGAGATCCGTCTGTACAACCGTCTTCTATATCTAGACTAACGAGATCCGTCGTTGCACAACCGTCTTCAATATCTAGACTAACGAGATCCGTCTGAACAACCCTCTTCTATATCTAGACTAACGAGATCCGTCTGTACAACCGTCTTCTATATCTAGACTAACGAAATCCGTCGTTGTACAACCGTCTTCTATATCTAGACTAACGAGATCCGTCGTTGCACAACCGTCTTCAATATCTAGACTATCGAGATCCGTCTGTACAACCGTCTTCTATATCTAGACTAATGAGATCCGTCGTTGTACAACCGTCTTCTATATCTAGACTAAAGAGATCCGTCTGTACAACCGTCTTCTATATCTAGACTAACGAGATCCGTCTGTACAACCGTCTTCTATATCAAGACTAACGATATCCGTCGTTGTACAACCGTCTTCTATATCTAGACTAACGAGATCCGTCGTTGTACAAACGTCTTCTATATCTAGACTATCGAGATCCGTCTGTACAACCGTCTTCTATATCTAGACTAATGAGATCCGTCGTTGTACAACCGTCTTCTATATCTAGACTAAAGAGATCCGTCTGTACAACCGTCTTCTATATCTAGACTAACGAGATCCGTCTGTACAACCGTCTTCTATATCAAGACTAACGATATCCGTCGTTGTACAACCGTCTTCTATATCTAGACTAACGAGATCCGTCGTTGTACAAACGTCTTCTATATCTAGACTAACGAGATCCGTCTGTACAACCGTCTTCTATATCTAGACTAACTAGATCCGTCGTTGTACAACCGTCTTCTATATCTAGGCTAACGAGATCCGTCTGTACAACCGTCTTCTATATCTAGACTAACGAGATCCGTCGTTGTACAACCGTCCTCTATATCTAGACTAACGAGATCCGTCGTTGCACAAACGTCTTCAATATCTAGACTAACGAAATCCGTCTGAACAACCCTCTTCTATATCAAGACTAACGAGATCCGTCTGTACAACCGTCTTCTATATCTAGACTAACGAGATCCGTCGTTGCACAAACGTCTTCAATATCTAGACTAACGAAATCCGTCTGAACAACCCTCTTCTATATCAAGACTAACGAGATCCGTCTGTACAACCGTCTTCTATATCTAGACTAACGAAATCTCTCGTTGTGCAACCGTCTTCTATATCTAGACTAACGAGATCCGTCGTTGTACAACCGTCTTCTATATCTCGACTAACGAGATCCGTCTGTACAACCGTCTTCTATATCTAGACTAACGAGATCCGTCGTTGTACAACCGTCCCCTATATCTAGACTAACGAGATCCGTCTGTACAACCGTCTTCTATATCTAGACTAACGAGATCCGTCGTTGTACAACCGTCTTCTATATCTAGACTAACGAGATCCGTCTGTACAACCGTCTTCTATATCTAGACTAACGAGATCCGTCGTTGTACAACCGTCTTCAATATCTAGACTAACGAGATCCGTCTGTACAACCGTCTTCTATATCTAGACTAACGAGATCCGTCGTTGTACAACCGTCTTCAATATCTAGACTAACGAGATCCGTCTGTACAACCGTCTTCTAAATCTAGACTAACTAGATCCGTCGTTGTACAACCGTCTTCTATATCTAGACTAACGAGATACGTCGTTGGACAAACGTCTTCAATATCTAGACTAACGAGATCCGTCTGTACAACCGTCTTCTATATCTAGACTAACGAGATACGTCGTTGTACAACCGTCTTCTATATCTAGGCTAACGAGATCCGTCTGTACAACCGTCTTCTATATCTAGACTAACGAGATCCGTCGTTGTACAACCGTCCTCTATATCTCGACTAACGAGATCCGTCTGTACAACCGTCTTCTATATCTAGACTAACGAGATCCGTCGTTGTACAACCGTCCTCTATATCTAGACTAACGAGATCCGTCTGTACAACCGTCTTCTATATCTAGACTAACGAGATACGTCGTTGGACAAACGTCTTCTATATCTAGGCTAACGAGATCCGTCTGTACAACCGTCTTCTATATCTAGACTAACGAGATCCGTCGTTGTACAACCGTCTTCTATATCTAGACTAACGAGATCCGTCTGTACAACCGTCTTCTATATCTAGACTAACGAGATCCGTCGTTGTACAACCGTCCTCTATATCTAGACTAACGAGATCCGTCGTTGCACAAACGTCTTCAATATCTAGACTAACGAAATCCGTCTGAACAACCCTCTTCTATATCAAGACTAACGAGATCCGTCTGTACAACCGTCTTCTATATCTAGACTAACGAAATCTCTCGTTGTGCAACCGTCTTCTATATCTAGACTAACGAGATCCGTCGTTGTACAACCGTCTTCTATATCTCGACTAACGAGATCCGTCTGTACAACCGTCTTCTATATCTAGACTAACGAGATCCGTCGTTGTACAACCGTCCCCTATATCTAGACTAACGAGATCCGTCTGTACAACCGTCTTCTATATCTAGACTAACGAGATCCGTCGTTGTACAACCGTCTTCTATATCTAGACTAACGAGATCCGTCTGTACAACCGTCTTCTATATCTAGACTAACGAGATCCGTCGTTGTACAACCGTCTTCAATATCTAGACTAACGAGATCCGTCTGTACAACCGTCTTCTATATCTAGACTAACGAGATCCGTCGTTGTACAACCGTCTTCAATATCTAGACTAACGAGATCCGTCTGTACAACCGTCTTCTAAATCTAGACTAACTAGATCCGTCGTTGTACAACCGTCTTCTATATCTAGACTAACGAGATACGTCGTTGGACAAACGTCTTCAATATCTAGACTAACGAGATCCGTCTGTACAACCGTCTTCTATATCTAGACTAACGAGATACGTCGTTGTACAACCGTCTTCTATATCTAGGCTAACGAGATCCGTCTGTACAACCGTCTTCTATATCTAGACTAACGAGATCCGTCGTTGTACAACCGTCCTCTATATCTCGACTAACGAGATCCGTCTGTACAACCGTCTTCTATATCTAGACTAACGAGATCCGTCGTTGTACAACCGTCCTCTATATCTAGACTAACGAGATCCGTCTGTACAACCGTCTTCTATATCTAGACTAACGAGATACGTCGTTGGACAAACGTCTTCTATATCTAGGCTAACGAGATCCGTCTGTACAACCGTCTTCTATATCTAGACTAACGAGATCCGTCGTTGTACAACCGTCTTCTATATCTAGACTAACGAGATCCGTCTGTACAACCGTCTTCTATATCTAGACTAACGAGATCCGTCGTTGTACAACCGTCTTCTATATCTAGACTAAAGAGATCCGTCTGTACAACCGTCTTCTATATCTAGACTAACGAGATCCGTCGTTGTACAACCGTCTTCTATATCTGGATTAACGAGATCCGTCGTTGTACAACCGTCTTCTATATCTAGACTAACGAGATACGTCGTTGGACAAACGTCTTCTATATCTAGACTAACGAGATACGTCGTTGGACAAACGTGTTCAATATCTAGACTAACGAGATCTGTCTGTACAACCGTCTTCTATATCTAGACTAACTAGATCCGTCGTTGTACAACCGTCTTCTATATCTAGACTAACGAGATCCGTCGTTGTACAACCGTCTTCTATATCTAGACTAACGAGATACGTCGTTGGACAAACGTCTTCTATATCTAGACTAACGAGATACGTCGTTGAACAAACGTCTTCAATATCTAGACTAACGAGATCCGTCTGTACAACCGTCTTCTATATCTAGACTAACTAGATCCGTCGTTGTACAACCGTCTTCTATATCTAGGCTAACGAGATCCGTCGTTGTACAACCGTCCTCTATATCTAGACTAACGAGATCCGTCGTTGCACAAACGTCTTCAATATCTAGACTAACTAGATCCGTCGTTGTACAACCGTCTTCTATATCTAGGCTAACGAGATGCGTCTGTACAACCGTCTTCTATATCTAGACTAACGAGATCCGTCGTTGTACAACCGTCCTCTATATCTAGACTAACGAGATCCGTCGTTGCACAAACGTCTTCAATATCTAGACTAACGAAATCCGTCTGAACAACCCTCTTCTATATCAAGACTAACGAGATCCGTCTGTACAACCGTCTTCTATATCTAGACTAACGAAATCTCTCGTTGTGCAACCGTCTTCTATATCTAGACTAACGAGATCCGTCGTTGTACAACCGTCTTCTATATCTCGACTAACGAGATCCGTCTGTACAACCGTCTTCTATATCTAGACTAACGAGATCCGTCGTTGTACAACCGTCCCCTATATCTAGACTAACGAGATCCGTCTGTACAACCGTCTTCTATATCTAGACTAACGAGATCCGTCGTTGTACAACCGTCTTCTATATCTAGACTAACGAGATCCGTCTGTACAACCGTCTTCTATATCTAGACTAACGAGATCCGTCGTTGTACAACCGTCTTCAATATCTAGACTAACGAGATCCGTCTGTACAACCGTCTTCTATATCTAGACTAACGAGATCCGTCGTTGTACAACCGTCTTCAATATCTAGACTAACGAGATCCGTCTGTACAACCGTCTTCTAAATCTAGACTAACTAGATCCGTCGTTGTACAACCGTCTTCTATATCTAGACTAACGAGATACGTCGTTGGACAAACGTCTTCAATATCTAGACTAACGAGATCCGTCTGTACAACCGTCTTCTATATCTAGACTAACGAGATACGTCGTTGTACAACCGTCTTCTATATCTAGGCTAACGAGATCCGTCTGTACAACCGTCTTCTATATCTAGACTAACGAGATCCGTCGTTGTACAACCGTCCTCTATATCTCGACTAACGAGATCCGTCTGTACAACCGTCTTCTATATCTAGACTAACGAGATCCGTCGTTGTACAACCGTCCTCTATATCTAGACTAACGAGATCCGTCTGTACAACCGTCTCCTATATCTAGACTAACGAGATACGTCGTTGGACAAACGTCTTCTATATCTAGGCTAACGAGATCCGTCTGTACAGCCGTCTTCTATATCTAGACTAACGAGATCCGTCGTTGTACAACCGTCTTCTATATCTAGACTAACGAGATCCGTCTGTACAACCGTCTTCTATATCTAGACTAACGAGATCCGTCGTTGTACAACCGTCCTCTATATCTAGACTAACGAGATCCGTCGTTGCACAAACGTCTTCAATATCTAGACTAACGAAATCCGTCTGAACAACCCTCTTCTATATCAAGACTAACGAGATCCGTCTGTACAACCGTCTTCTATATCTAGACTAACGAAATCTCTCGTTGTGCAACCGTCTTCTATATCTAGACTAACGAGATCCGTCGTTGTACAACCGTCTTCTATATCTCGACTAACGAGATCCGTCTGTACAACCGTCTTCTATATCTAGACTAACGAGATCCGTCGTTGTACAACCGTCCCCTATATCTAGACTAACGAGATCCGTCTGTACAACCGTCTTCTATATCTAGACTAACGAGATCCGTCGTTGTACAACCGTCTTCTATATCTAGACTAACGAGATCCGTCTGTACAACCGTCTTCTATATCTAGACTAACGAGATCCGTCGTTGTACAACCGTCTTCAATATCTAGACTAACGAGATCCGTCTGTACAACCGTCTTCTATATCTAGACTAACGAGATCCGTCGTTGTACAACCGTCTTCAATATCTAGACTAACGAGATCCGTCTGTACAACCGTCTTCTAAATCTAGACTAACTAGATCCGTCGTTGTACAACCGTCTTCTATATCTAGACTAACGAGATACGTCGTTGGACAAACGTCTTCAATATCTAGACTAACGAGTTCCGTCTGTACAACCGTCTTCTATATCTAGACTAACGAGATACGTCGTTGTACAACCGTCTTCTATATCTAGGCTAACGAGATCCGTCTGTACAACCGTCTTCTATATCTAGACTAACGAGATCCGTCGTTGTACAACCGTCCTCTATATCTCGACTAACGAGATCCGTCTGTACAACCGTCTTCTATATCTAGACTAACGAGATCCGTCGTTGTACAACCGTCCTCTATATCTAGACTAACGAGATCCGTCTGTACAACCGTCTTCTATATCTAGACTAACGAGATACGTCGTTGGACAAACGTCTTCTATATCTAGGCTAACGAGATCCGTCTGTACAACCGTCTTCTATATCTAGACTAACGAGATCCGTCGTTGTACAACCGTCTTCTATATCTAGACTAACGAGATCCGTCTGTACAACCGTCTTCTATATCTAGACTAACGAGGTCCGTCGTTGTACAACCGTCTTCTATATCTAGACTAAAGAGATCCGTCTGTACAACCGTCTTCTATATCTAGACTAACGAGATCCGTCGTTGTACAACCGTCTTCTATATCTGGATTAACGAGATCCGTCGTTGTACAACCGTCTTCTATATCTAGACTAATGAGATACGTCGTTGGACAAACGTCTTCTATATCTAGACTAACGAGATCCGTCTGTACAACCGTCTTCTATATCTAGACTAATGAGATCCGTCGTTGTACAACCGTCTTCTATATCTAGACTAAAGAGATCCGTCTGTACAACCGTCTTCTATATCTAGACTAACGAGATCCGTCTGTACAACCGTCTTCTATATCAAGACTAACGATATCCGTCGTTGTACAACCGTCTTCTATATCTAGACTAACGAGATCCGTCGTTGTACAAACGTCTTCTATATCTAGACTAACGAGATCCGTCTGTACAACCGTCTTCTATATCTAGACTAACTAGATCCGTCGTTGTACAACCGTCTTCTATATCTAGGCTAACGAGATCCGTCTGTACAACCGTCTTCTATATCTAGACTAACGAGATCCGTCGTTGTACAACCGTCCTCTATATCTAGACTAACGAGATCCGTCGTTGCACAAACGTCTTCAATATCTAGACTAACGAAATCCGTCTGAACAACCCTCTTCTATATCAAGACTAACGAGATCCGTCTGTACAACCGTCTTCTATATCTAGACTAACGAAATCTCTCGTTGTGCAACCCTCTTCTATATCTAGACTAACGAGATCCGTCGTTGTACAACCGTCTTCTATATCTAGACTAACGAGATCCGTCTGTACAACCGTCTTCTATTTCTAGACTAACGAGATCCGTCGTTGTACAACCGTCTTCTATATCTAGACTAACGAGATCCGTCTGTACAACCGTCTTCTATTTCTAGACTAACGAGATCCGTCGTTGTACAACCGTCTTCTATATCTCGACTAACGAGATTCGTCTGTACAACCGTCTTCTATATCTAGACTAACGAGATCCGTCGTTGTACAACCGTCTTCTATATCTAGACTAACGAGATCCGTCGTTGCACAACCGTCTTCAATATCTAGACTAACGAGATCCGTCTGAACAACCGTCTTCTATATCTAGACTAACGAGATCCGTCGTTGCACAACCGTCTTCAATATCTAGACTAACGAGATCCGTCTGAACAACCCTCTTCTATATCTAGACTAACTAGATCCGTCGTTATACAACCGTCTTCTATATCTAGGCTAACGAGATCCGTCTGTACAACCGTCTTCTATATCTAGACTAACGAGATCCGTCGTTGTACAACCGTCCTCTATATCTAGACTAACGAGATCCGTCGTTGCACAAACGTCTTCAATATCTAGACTAACTAGATCCGTCGTTGTACAACCGTCTTCTATATCTAGGCTAACGAGATCCGTCTGTACAACCGTCTTCTATATCTAGACTAACGAGATCCGTCGTTGTACAACCGTCCTCTATATCTAGACTAACGAGATCCGTCGTTGCACAAACGTCTTCAATATCTAGACTAACGAAATCCGTCTGAACAACCCTCTTCTATATCAAGACTAACGAGATCCGTCTGTACAACCGTCTTCTATATCTAGACTAACGAAATCTCTCGTTGTGCAACCGTCTTCTATATCTAGACTAACGAGATCCGTCGTTGTACAACCGTCTTCTATATCTCGACTAACGAGATCCGTCTGTACAACCGTCTTCTATATCTAGACTAACGAGATCCGTCGTTGTACAACCGTCCCCTATATCTAGACTAACGAGATCCGTCTGTACAACCGTCTTCTATATCTAGACTAACGAGATCCGTCGTTGTACAACCGTCTTCTATATCTAGACTAACGAGATCCGTCTGTACAACCGTCTTCTATATCTAGACTAACGAGATCCGTCGTTGTACAACCGTCTTCAATATCTAGACTAACGAGATCCGTCTGTACAACCGTCTTCTATATCTAGACTAACGAGATCCGTCGTTGTACAACCGTCTTCAATATCTAGACTAACGAGATCCGTCTGTACAACCGTCTTCTAAATCTAGACTAACTAGATCCGTCGTTGTACAACCGTCTTCTATATCTAGACTAACGAGATACGTCGTTGGACAAACGTCTTCAATATCTAGACTAACGAGATCCGTCTGTACAACCGTCTTCTATATCTAGACTAACGAGATACGTCGTTGTACAACCGTCTTCTATATCTAGGCTAACGAGATCCGTCTGTACAACCGTCTTCTATATCTAGACTAACGAGATCCGTCGTTGTACAACCGTCCTCTATATCTCGACTAACGAGATCCGTCTGTACAACCGTCTTCTATATCTAGACTAACGAGATCCGTCGTTGTACAACCGTCCTCTATATCTAGACTAACGAGATCCGTCTGTACAACCGTCTTCTATATCTAGACTAACGAGATACGTCGTTGGACAAACGTCTTCTATATCTAGGCTAACGAGATCCGTCTGTACAACCGTCTTCTATATCTAGACTAACGAGATCCGTCGTTGTACAACCGTCTTCTATATCTAGACTAACGAGATCCGTCTGTACAACCGTCTTCTATATCTAGACTAACGAGATCCGTCGTTGTACAACCGTCCTCTATGTCTAGACTAACGAGATCCGTCGTTGCACAAACGTCTTCAATATCTAGACTAACGAAATCCGTCTGAACAACCCTCTTCTATATCAAGACTAACGAGATCCGTCTGTACAACCGTCTTCTATATCTAGACTAACGAAATCTCTCGTTGTGCAACCGTCTTCTATATCTAGACTAACGAGATCCGTCGTTGTACAACCGTCTTCTATATCTCGACTAACGAGATCCGTCTGTACAACCGTCTTCTATATCTAGACTAACGAGATCCGTCGTTGTACAACCGTCCCCTATATCTAGACTAACGAGATCCGTCTGTACAACCGTCTTCTATATCTAGACTAACGAGATCCGTCGTTGTACAACCGTCTTCTATATCTAGACTAACGAGATCCGTCTGTACAACCGTCTTCTATATCTAGACTAACGAGATCCGTCGTTGTACAACCGTCTTCAATATCTAGACTAACGAGATCCGTCTGTACAACCGTCTTCTATATCTAGACTAACGAGATCCGTCGTTGTACAACCGTCTTCAATATCTAGACTAACGAGATCCGTCTGTACAACCGTCTTCTAAATCTAGACTAACTAGATCCGTCGTTGTACAACCGTCTTCTATATCTAGACTAACGAGATACGTCGTTGGACAAACGTCTTCAATATCTAGACTAACGAGATCCGTCTGTACAACCGTCTTCTATATCTAGACTAACGAGATACGTCGTTGTACAACCGTCTTCTATATCTAGGCTAACGAGATCCGTCTGTACAACCGTCTTCTATATCTAGACTAACGAGATCCGTCGTTGTACAACCGTCCTCTATATCTCGACTAACGAGATCCGTCTGTACAACCGTCTTCTATATCTAGACTAACGAGATCCGTCGTTGTACAACCGTCCTCTATATCTAGACTAACGAGATCCGTCTGTACAACCGTCTTCTATATCTAGACTAACGAGATACGTCGTTGGACAAACGTCTTCTATATCTAGGCTAACGAGATCCGTCTGTACAACCGTCTTCTATATCTAGACTAACGAGATCCGTCGTTGTACAACCGTCTTCTATATCTAGACTAACGAGATCCGTCTGTACAACCGTCTTCTATATCTAGACTAACGAGATCCGTCGTTGTACAACCGTCTTCTATATCTAGACTAAAGAGATCCGTCTGTACAACCGTCTTCTATATCTAGACTAACGAGATCCGTCGTTGTACAACCGTCTTCTATATCTGGATTAACGAGATCCGTCGTTGTACAACCGTCTTCTATATCTAGACTAACGAGATACGTCGTTGGACAAACGTCTTCTATATCTAGACTAACGAGATACGTCGTTGGACAAACGTGTTCAATATCTAGACTAACGAGATCTGTCTGTACAACCGTCTTCTATATCTAGACTAACTAGATCCGTCGTTGTACAACCGTCTTCTATATCTAGACTAACGAGATCCGTCGTTGTACAACCGTCTTCTATATCTAGACTAACGAGATACGTCGTTGGACAAACGTCTTCTATATCTAGACTAACGAGATACGTCGTTGAACAAACGTCTTCAATATCTAGACTAACGAGATCCGTCTGTACAACCGTCTTCTATATCTAGACTAACTAGATCCGTCGTTGTACAACCGTCTTCTATATCTAGGCTAACGAGATCCGTCGTTGTACAACCGTCCTCTATATCTAGACTAACGAGATCCGTCGTTGCACAAACGTCTTCAATATCTAGACTAACTAGATCCGTCGTTGTACAACCGTCTTCTATATCTAGGCTAACGAGATCCGTCTGTACAACCGTCTTCTATATCTAGACTAACGAGATCCGTCGTTGTACAACCGTCCTCTATATCTAGACTAACGAGATCCGTCGTTGCACAAACGTCTTCAATATCTAGACTAACGAAATCCGTCTGAACAACCCTCTTCTATATCAAGACTAACGAGATCCGTCTGTACAACCGTCTTCTATATCTAGACTAACGAAATCTCTCGTTGTGCAACCGTCTTCTATATCTAGACTAACGAGATCCGTCGTTGTACAACCGTCTTCTATATCTCGACTAACGAGATCCGTCTGTACAACCGTCTTCTATATCTAGACTAACGAGATCCGTCGTTGTACAACCGTCCCCTATATCTAGACTAACGAGATCCGTCTGTACAACCGTCTTCTATATCTAGACTAACGAGATCCGTCGTTGTACAACCGTCTTCTATATCTAGACTAACGAGATCCGTCTGTACAACCGTCTTCTATATCTAGACTAACGAGATCCGTCGTTGTACAACCGTCTTCAATATCTAGACTAACGAGATCCGTCTGTACAACCGTCTTCTATATCTAGACTAACGAGATCCGTCGTTGTACAACCGTCTTCAATATCTAGACTAACGAGATCCGTCTGTACAACCGTCTTCTAAATCTAGACTAACTAGATCCGTCGTTGTACAACCGTCTTCTATATCTAGACTAACGAGATACGTCGTTGGACAAACGTCTTCAATATCTAGACTAACGAGATCCGTCTGTACAACCGTCTTCTATATCTAGACTAACGAGATACGTCGTTGTACAACCGTCTTCTATATCTAGGCTAACGAGATCCGTCTGTACAACCGTCTTCTATATCTAGACTAACGAGATCCGTCGTTGTACAACCGTCCTCTATATCTCGACTAACGAGATCCGTCTGTACAACCGTCTTCTATATCTAGACTAACGAGATCCGTCGTTGTACAACCGTCCTCTATATCTAGACTAACGAGATCCGTCTGTACAACCGTCTCCTATATCTAGACTAACGAGATACGTCGTTGGACAAACGTCTTCTATATCTAGGCTAACGAGATCCGTCTGTACAGCCGTCTTCTATATCTAGACTAACGAGATCCGTCGTTGTACAACCGTCTTCTATATCTAGACTAACGAGATCCGTCTGTACAACCGTCTTCTATATCTAGACTAACGAGATCCGTCGTTGTACAACCGTCCTCTATATCTAGACTAACGAGATCCGTCGTTGCACAAACGTCTTCAATATCTAGACTAACGAAATCCGTCTGAACAACCCTCTTCTATATCAAGACTAACGAGATCCGTCTGTACAACCGTCTTCTATATCTAGACTAACGAAATCTCTCGTTGTGCAACCGTCTTCTATATCTAGACTAACGAGATCCGTCGTTGTACAACCGTCTTCTATATCTCGACTAACGAGATCCGTCTGTACAACCGTCTTCTATATCTAGACTAACGAGATCCGTCGTTGTACAACCGTCCCCTATATCTAGACTAACGAGATCCGTCTGTACAACCGTCTTCTATATCTAGACTAACGAGATCCGTCGTTGTACAACCGTCTTCTATATCTAGACTAACGAGATCCGTCTGTACAACCGTCTTCTATATCTAGACTAACGAGATCCGTCGTTGTACAACCGTCTTCAATATCTAGACTAACGAGATCCGTCTGTACAACCGTCTTCTATATCTAGACTAACGAGATCCGTCGTTGTACAACCGTCTTCAATATCTAGACTAACGAGATCCGTCTGTACAACCGTCTTCTAAATCTAGACTAACTAGATCCGTCGTTGTACAACCGTCTTCTATATCTAGACTAACGAGATACGTCGTTGGACAAACGTCTTCAATATCTAGACTAACGAGATCCGTCTGTACAACCGTCTTCTATATCTAGACTAACGAGATACGTCGTTGTACAACCGTCTTCTATATCTAGGCTAACGAGATCCGTCTGTACAACCGTCTTCTATATCTAGACTAACGAGATCCGTCGTTGTACAACCGTCCTCTATATCTCGACTAACGAGATCCGTCTGTACAACCGTCTTCTATATCTAGACTAACGAGATCCGTCGTTGTACAACCGTCCTCTATATCTAGACTAACGAGATCCGTCTGTACAACCGTCTTCTATATCTAGACTAACGAGATACGTCGTTGGACAAACGTCTTCTATATCTAGGCTAACGAGATCCGTCTGTACAACCGTCTTCTATATCTAGACTAACGAGATCCGTCGTTGTACAACCGTCTTCTATATCTAGACTAACGAGATCCGTCTGTACAACCGTCTTCTATATCTAGACTAACGAGGTCCGTCGTTGTACAACCGTCTTCTATATCTAGACTAAAGAGATCCGTCTGTACAACCGTCTTCTATATCTAGACTAACGAGATCCGTCGTTGTACAACCGTCTTCTATATCTGGATTAACGAGATCCGTCGTTGTACAACCGTCTTCTATATCTAGACTAACGAGATACGTCGTTGGACAAACGTCTTCTATATCTAGACTAACGAGATACGTCGTTGGACAAACGTGTTCAATATCTAGACTAACGAGATCTGTCTGTACAACCGTCTTCTATATCTAGGCTAACGAGATCCGTCTGTACAACCGTCTTCTATATCTAGACTAACGAGATCCGTCGTTGTACAACCGTCCTCTATATCTAGACTAACGAGATCCGTCGTTGCACAAACGTCTTCAATATCTAGACTAACGAGATCCGTCTGAACAACCCTCTTCTATATCAAGACTAACGAGATCCGTCTGTACAACCGTCTTCTATATCTAGACTAACGAGATCCGTCGTTGCACAACCGTCTTCAATATCTAGACTAACGAGATCCGTCTGAACAACCCTCTTCTATATCAAGAATAACGAGATCCGTCTGTACAACCGTCTTCTATATCTAGACTAACGAGATCCGTCGTTGTACAACCGTCTTCTATATCTAGACTAACGAGATCCGTCGTTGTACAAACGTCTTCTATATCTAGACTAACGAGATCCGTCTGTACAACCGTCTTCTATATCTAGACTAACTAGATCCGTCGTTGTACAACCGTCTTCTATATCTAGGCTAACGAGATCCGTCTGTACAACCGTCTTCTATATCTAGACTAACGAGATCCGTCGTTGTACAACCGTCCTCTATATCTAGACTAACGAGATCCGTCGTTGCACAAACGTCTTCAATATCTAGACTAACGAAATCCGTCTGAACAACCCTCTTCTATATCAAGACTAACGAGATCCGTCTGTACAACCGTCTTCTATATATAAACTAACGAAATCTCTCGTTGTGCAACCGTCGTCTATATCTAGACTAACGAGATCCGTCGTTGTACAACCGTCTTCTATATCTAGAGTAACGAGATCCGTCGTTGCACAACCGTCTTCAATATCTAGACTATCGAGATCCGTCTGTACAACCGTCTTCTATATCTAGACTAACGAGATCCGTCGTTGTACAACCGTCTTCTATATCTAGACTAAAGAGATCCGTCTGTACAACCGTCTTCTATATCTAGACTAACGAGATCCGTCTGTACAACCGTCTTCTATATCAAGACTAACGATATCCGTCGTTGTACAGCCGTCTTCTATATCTAGACTAACGAGATCCGTCGTTGTACAAACGTCTTCTATATCTAGACTAACGAGATCCGTCTGTACAACCGTCTTCTATATCTAGACTAACTAGATCCGTCGTTGTACAACCGTCTTCTATATCTAGGCTAACGAGATCCGTCTGTACAACCGTCTTCTATATCTAGACTAACGAGATCCGTCCTTGTACAACCGTCCTCTATATCTAGACTAACGAGATCCGTCGTTGCACAAACGTCTTCAATATCTAGACTAACGAAATCCGTCTGAACAACCCTCTTCTATATCAAGACTAACGAGATCCGTCTGTACAACCGTCTTCTATATCTAGACTAACGAAATCTCTCGTTGTGCAACCGTCTTCTATATCTAGACTAACGAGATCCGTCGTTGTACAACCGTCTTCTATATCTAGACTAACGAGATCCGTCTGTACAACCGTCTTCTATTTCTAGACTAACGAGATCCGTCGTTGTACAACCGTCTTCTATATCTAGACTAACGAGATCCGTCTGTACAACCGTCTTCTATTTCTAGACTAACGAGATCCGTCGTTGTACAACCGTCTTCTATATCTCGACTAACGAGATCCGTCTGTACAACCGTCTTCTATATCTAGACTAACGAGATCCGTCGTTGTACAACCGTCTTCTATATCTAGACTAACGAGATCCGTCGTTGCACAACCGTCTTCAATATCTAGACTAACGAGATCCGTCTGAACAACCCTCTTCTATATCAAGACTAACGAGATCCGTCTGTACAACCGTCATCTATATCTAGATTAACGAGATCCGTCGTTGTACAACCGTCTTCTATATCTAGACTAACGAGATACGTCGTTGCACAACCGTCTTCAATATCTAGACTAACGAGATCCGTCTGTACAACCGTCTTCTATATCTAGACTAACGAGATCCGACGTTGTACAACCGTCTTCTATATCTAGACTAAAGAGATCCGTCTGTACAACCGTGTTCTATATCTAGACTAACGAGATCCGTCGTTGTACAACCGTCTTCTATATCTGGACTAACGAGATCCGTGGTTGTACAACCGTCTTCTATATCTAGACTAACGAGATACGTCGTTGGACAAACGTCTTCTATATCTAGACTAACGAGATACGTCGTTGGACAAACGTCTTCAATATCTAGACTAACGAGATCCGTCTGTACAACCGTCTTCTATATCTAGACTAACGAGATACGTCGTTGTACAACCGTCTTCTATATCTAGGCTAACGAGATCCGTCTGTACAACCGTCTTCTATATCTAGACTAACGAGATCCGTCGTTGTACAACCGTCCTCTATATCTAGACTAACGAGATCCGTCGTTGCACAAACGTCTTCAATATCTAGACTAACGAGATCCGTCTGAACAACCCTCTTCTATATCAAGACTAACGAGATCCGTCTGAACAACCCTCTTCTATATCAAGACTAACGAGATCCGTCTGTACAACCGTCTTCTATATCTAGACTAACGAGATCCGTCGTTGCACAACCGTCTTCAATATCTAGACTAACGAGATCCGTCTGAACAACCCTCTTCTATATCTAGACTAACGAGATCCGTCTGTACAACCGTCTTCTATATCTAGACTAACGAGATCCGTCGTTGTACAACCGTCTTCTATATCTAGACTAACGAGATCCGTCGTTGCACAACCGTCTTCAATATCTAGATTATCGAGATCCGTCTGTACAACCGTCTTCTATATCTAGACTAACGAGATCCGTCGTTGTACAACCGTCTTCTATATCTAGACTAAAGAGATCCGTCTGTACAACCGTCTTCTATATCTAGACTAACGAGATCCGTCTGTACAACCGTCTTCTATATCAAGACTAACGATATCCGTCGTTGTACAACCGTCTTCTATATCTAGACTAACGAGATCCGTCGTTGTACAAACGTCTTCTATATCTAGACTAACGAGATCCGTCTGTACAACCGTCTTCTATATCTAGACTAACTAGATCCGTCGTTGTACAACCGTCTTCTATATCTAGGCTAACGAGATCCGTCTGTACAACCGTCTTCTATATCTAGACTAACGAGATCCGTCGTTGTACAACCGTCCTCTATATCTAGACTAACGAGATCCGTCGTTGCACAAACGTCTTCAATATCTAGACTAACGAAATCCGTCTGAACAACCCTCTTCTATATCAAGACTAACGAGATCCGTCTGTACAACCGTCTTCTATATCTAGACTAACGAAATCTCTCGTTGTGCAACCGTCTTCTATATCTAGACTAACGAGATCCGTCGTTGTACAACCGTCTTCTATATCTAGACTAACGAGATCCGTCTGTACAACCGTCTTCTATTTCTAGACTAACGAGATCCGTCGTTGTACAACCGTCTTCTATATCTAGACTAACGAGATCCGTCTGTACAACCGTCTTCTATTTCTAGACTAACGAGATCCGTCGTTGTACAACCGTCTTCTATATCTCGACTAACGAGATCCGTCTGTACAACCGTCTTCTATATCTAGACTAACGAGATCCGTCTGAACAACCCTCTTCTATATCAAGACTAACGAGATCCGTCTGTACAACCGTCTTCTATATCTAGACTAACGAGATCCGTCGTTGCACAACCGTCTTCAATATCTAGACTAACGAGATCCGTCTGAACAACCCTCTTCTATATCTAGACTAACTAGATCCGTCGTTGTACAACCGTCTTCTATATCTAGGCTAACGAGATCCGTCTGTACAACCGTCTTCTATATCTAGACTAACGAGATCCGTCGTTGTACAACCGTCCTCTATATCTAGACTAACGAGATCCGTCGTTGCACAAACGTCTTCAATATCTAGACTAACTAGATCCGTCGTTGTACAACCGTCTTCTATATCTAGGCTAACGAGATCCGTCTGTACAACCGTCTTCTATATCTAGACTAACGAGATCCGTCGTTGTACAACCGTCCTCTATATCTAGACTAACGAGATCCGTCGTTGCACAAACGTCTTCAATATCTAGACTAACGAAATCCGTCTGAACAACCCTCTTCTATATCAAGACTAACGAGATCCGTCTGTACAACCGTCTTTTATATCTAGACTAACGAAATCTCTCGTTGTGCAACCGTCTTCTATATCTAGACTAACGAGATCCGTCGTTGTACAACCGTCTTCTATATCTCGACTAACGAGATCCGTCTGTACAACCGTCTTCTATATCTAGACTAACGAGATCCGTCGTTGTACAACCGTCCCCTATATCTAGACTAACGAGATCCGTCTGTACAACCGTCTTCTATATCTAGACTAACGAGATACGTCGTTGGACAAACGTCTTCTATATCTAGGCTAACGAGATCCGTCTGTACAACCGTCTTCTATATCTAGACTAACGAGATCCGTCGTTGTACAACCGTCTTCTATATCTAGACTAACGAGATCCGTCTGTACAACCGTCTTCTATATCTAGACTAACGAGATCCGTCGTTGTACAACCGTCTTCAATATCTAGACTAACGAGATCCGTCTGTACAACCGTCTTCTAAATCTAGACTAACTAGATCCGTCGTTGTACAACCGTCTTCTATATCTAGACTAACGAGATACGTCGTTGGACAAACGTCTTCAATATCTAGACTAACGAGATCCGGCTGTACAACCGTCTTCTATATCTAGACTAACGAGATACGTCGTTGTACAACCGTCTTCTATATCTAGGCTAACGAGATCCGTCTGTACAACCGTCTTCTATATCTAGACTAACGAGATCCGTCGTTGTACTACCGTCCTCTATATCTCGACTAACGAGATCCGTCTGTACAACCGTCTTCTATATCTAGACTAACGAGATCCGTCGTTGTACAACCGTCCTCTATATCTAGACTAACGAGATCCGTCTGTACAACCGTCTTCTATATCTAGACTAACGAGATACGTCGTTGGACAAACGTCTTCTATATCTAGGCTAACGAGATCCGTCTGTACAACCGTCTTCTATATCTAGACTAACGAGATCCGTCGTTGTACAACCGTCTTCTATATCTAGACTAACGAGATCCGTCTGTACAACCGTCTTCTATATCTAGACTAACGAGATCCGTCGTTGTACAACCGTCTTCTATATCTAGACTAAAGAGATCCGTCTGTACAACCGTCTTCTATATCTAGACTAACGAGATCCGTCGTTGTACAACCGTCTTCTATATCTGGACTAACGAGATCCGTCGTTGTACAACCGTCTTCTATATCTAGACTAACGAGATACGTCGTTGGACAAACGTCTTCTATATCTAGACTAACGAGATACGTCGTTGGACAAACGTGTTCAATATCTAGACTAACGAGATCTGTCTGTACAACCGTCTTCTATATCTAGACTAACTAGATCCGTCGTTGTACAACCGTCTTCTATATCTAGACTAACGAGATCCGTCGTTGTACAACCGTCTTCTATATCTAGACTAACGAGATACGTCGTTGGACAAACGTCTTCTATATCTAGACTAACGAGATACGTCGTTGGACAAACGTCTTCAATATCTAGACTAACGAGATCCGTCTGTACAACCGTCTTCTATATCTAGACTAACTAGATCCGTCGTTGTACAACCGTCTTCTATATCTAGACTAACGAGATACGTCGTTGGACAAACGTCTTCAATATCTAGACTAACGAGATCCGTCTGTACAACCGTCTTCTATATCTAGACTAACGAGATACGTCGTTGTACAACCGTCTTCTATATCTAGACTAACGAGATCCGTCGTTGTACAACCGTCTTCTATATCTAGACTAACGAGATCCGTCGTTGTACAAACGTCTTCTATATCTAGACTAACGAGATCCGTCTGTACAACCGTCTTCTATATCTAGACTAACTAGATCCGTCGTTGTACAACCGTCTTCTATACCTAGGCTAACGAGATCCGTCTGTACAACCGTCTTCTATATCTAGACTAACGAGATCCGTCGTTGTACAACCGTCCTCTATATCTAGACTAACGAGATCCGTCGTTGCACAAACGTCTTCAATATCTAGACTAACGAGATCCGTCTGAACAACCCTCTTCTATATCAAGACTAACGAGATCCGTCTGTACAACCGTCTTCTATATCTAGACTAACGAGATCCGTCGTTGCACAACCGTCTTCAATATCTAGACTAACGAGATCCGTCTGAACAACCCTCTTCTATATCAAGAATAACGAGATCCGTCTGTACAACCGTCTTCTATATCTAGACTAACGAGATCCGTCGTTGTACAACCGTCTTCTATATCTAGACTAACGAGATCCGTCGTTGTACAAACGTCTTCTATATCTAGACTAACGAGATCCGTCTGTACAACCGTCTTCTATATCTAGACTAACTAGATCCGTCGTTGTACAACCGTCTTCTATATCTAGGCTAACGAGATCCGTCTGTACAACCGTCTTCTATATCTAGACTAACGAGATCCGTCGTTGTACAACCGTCCTCTATATCTAGACTAACGAGATCCGTCGTTGCACAAACGTCTTCAATATCTAGACTAACGAAATCCGTCTGAACAACCCTCTTCTATATCCAGACTAACGAGATCCGTCTGTACAACCGTCTTCTATATATAAACTAACGAAATCTCTCGTTGTGCAACCGTCGTCTATATCTAGACTAACGAGATCCGTCGTTGTACAACCGTCTTCTATATCTAGAGTAACGAGATCCGTCGTTGCACAACCGTCTTCAATATCTAGACTATCGAGATCCGTCTGTACAACCGTCTTCTATATCTAGACTAACGAGATCCGTCGTTGTACAACCGTCTTCTATATCTAGACTAAAGAGATCCGTCTGTACAACCGTCTTCTATATCTAGACTAACGAGATCCGTCTGTACAACCGTCTTCTATATCAAGACTAACGATATCCGTCGTTGTACAGCCGTCTTCTATATCTAGACTAACGAGATCCGTCGTTGTACAAACGTCTTCTATATCTAGACTAACGAGATCCGTCTGTACAACCGTCTTCTATATCTAGACTAACTAGATCCGTCGTTGTACAACCGTCTTCTATATCTAGGCTAACGAGATCCGTCTGTACAACCGTCTTCTATATCTAGACTAACGAGATCCGTCCTTGTACAACCGTCCTCTATATCTAGACTAACGAGATCCGTCGTTGCACAAACGTCTTCAATATCTAGACTAACGAAATCCGTCTGAACAACCCTCTTCTATATCAAGACTAACGAGATCCGTCTGTACAACCGTCTTCTATATCTAGACTAACGAAATCTCTCGTTGTGCAACCGTCTTCTATATCTAGACTAACGAGATCCGTCGTTGTACAACCGTCTTCTATATCTAGACTAACGAGATCCGTCTGTACAACCGTCTTCTATTTCTAGACTAACGAGATCCGTCGTTGTACAACCGTCTTCTATATCTAGACTAACGAGATCCGTCTGTACAACCGTCTTCTATTTCTAGACTAACGAGATCCGTCGTTGTACAACCGTCTTCTATATCTCGACTAACGAGATCCGTCTGTACAACCGTCTTCTATATCTAGACTAACGAGATCCGTCGTTGTACAACCGTCTTCTATATCTAGACTAACGAGATCCGTCGTTGCACAACCGTCTTCAATATCTAGACTAACGAGATCCGTCTGAACAACCCTCTTCTATATCAAGACTAACGAGATCCGTCTGTACAACCGTCATCTATATCTAGATTAACGAGATCCGTCGTTGTACAACCGTCTTCTATATCTAGACTAACGAGATACGTCGTTGCACAACCGTCTTCAATATCTAGACTAACGAGATCCGTCTGTACAACCGTCTTCTATATCTAGACTAACGAGATCCGACGTTGTACAACCGTCTTCTATATCTAGACTAAAGAGATCCGTCTGTACAACCGTCTTCTATATCTAGACTAACGAGATCCGTCGTTGTACAACCGTCTTCTATATCTGGACTAACGAGATCCGTCGTTGTACAACCGTCTTCTATATCTAGACTAACGAGATACGTCGTTGGACAAACGTCTTCTATATCTAGACTAACGAGATACGTCGTTGGACAAACGTCTTCAATATCTAGACTAACGAGATCCGTCTGTACAACCGTCTTCTATATCTAGACTAACGAGATACGTCGTTGTACAACCGTCTTCTATATCTAGGCTAACGAGATCCGTCTGTACAACCGTCTTCTATATCTAGACTAACGAGATCCGTCGTTGTACAACCGTCCTCTATATCTAGACTAACGAGATCCGTCGTTGCACAAACGTCTTCAATATCTAGACTAACGAGATCCGTCTGAACAACCCTCTTCTATATCAAGACTAACGAGATCCGTCTGAACAACCCTCTTCTATATCAAGACTAACGAGATCCGTCTGTACAACCGTCTTCTATATCTAGACTAACGAGATCCGTCGTTGCACAACCGTCTTCAATATCTAGACTAACGAGATCCGTCTGAACAACCCTCTTCTATATCTAGACTAACGAGATCCGTCTGTACAACCGTCTTCTATATCTAGACTAACGAGATCCGTCGTTGTACAACCGTCTTCTATATCTAGACTAACGAGATCCGTCGTTGCACAACCGTCTTCAATATCTAGATTATCGAGATCCGTCTGTACAACCGTCTTCTATATCTAGACTAACGAGATCCGTCGTTGCACAACCGTCTTCAATATCTAGACTAACGAGATCCGTCTGAACAACCCTCTTCTATATCAAGACTAACGAGATCCGTCTGTACAACCGTCTTCTATATCTAGATTAACGAGATCCGTCGTTGTACAACCGTCTTCTATATCTAGACTAACGAGATACGTCGTTGCACAACCGTCTTCAATATCTAGACTAACGAGATCCGTCTGTACAACCGTCTTCTATATCTAGACTAACGAGATCCGACGTTGTACAACCGTCTTCTATATCTAGACTAAAGAGATCCGTCTGTACAACCGTCTTCTATATCTAGACTAACGAGATCCGTCGTTGTACAACCGTCTTCTATATCTGGACTAACGAGATCCGTCGTTGTACAACCGTCTTCTATATCTAGACTAACGAGATACGTCGTTGGACAAACGTCTTCTATATCTAGACTAACGAGATACGTCGTTGGACAAACGTCTTCAATATCTAGACTAACGAGATCCGTCTGTACAACCGTCTTCTATATCTAGACTAACGAGATACGTCGTTGTACAACCGTCTTCTATATCTAGGCTAACGAGATCCGTCTGTACAACCGACTTCTATATCTAGACTAACGAGATCCGTCGTTGTACAACCGTCCTCTATATCTAGACTAACGAGATCCGTCGTTGCACAAACGTCTTCAATATCTAGACTAACGAGATCCGTCTGAACAACCCTCTTCTATATCAAGACTAACGAGATCCGTCTGAACAACCCTCTTCTATATCAAGACTAACGAGATCCGTCTGTACAACCGTCTTCTATATCTAGACTAACGAGATCCGTCGTTGTGTAACGTCCTACGATTTTTCGCGCGTTTCTTATTCCATAAACCTCAAAATCACACCACCAAAGTCTATCGAACTCAACTCCTACACCATCTCCTCAATAGCCGATCACCTTGATGTTGCACCTTAGCGGTCAACAACACAAGATGATCAACACAAACCTCCACCTCGCTGATGTACCTTAGCGGTCCCCATCGCGAGATGATCGTTTCAAAACCCACTTCGCCTATTCGTCCTACAACGCACGAATCATTCCCTCTAAAAACGAATTCAAACAAGTCCCTCATTACAAATCCCTTTTTAAATCGAGACCACGTCTCAATCCCCTCTCTACGTCACAACAGAGTCCAAGCACTCTAACCCCTTTCCTATCAAACACCTAAAATCCAATCGAAGAGTTGAGTATCTCCAATACCGTTCATAAAAACCCTAGAAGCCTAATTACGACGCATTTGGCGTACGTGACACAAAATATGTCTATTAATAGCCATACCGTTTACAAAAACCCCGGAAATCATACTGCGTCTTAATTCCGAAATGTGTCAAGGTCTTTACCGCGCGCACCCCCTCATGCTCCTGTGAAACTACATAAATACGAGGTCCTGCGAGGCCTCGTCCTCTTTCATCGCTCCTCTTTCATCGCAGAACCTTTGACAAGTGTCACCAAAAAGTATTCATAAACGGTGTTAAAGATTTGTATTAAAAGTGTAAAGCCAGTGCGACGACAATCACTGTAAGTTAAAACCAATATTATATTGTTATTCACATCCATACTATTGTATAAAATCACGCTAATTACTTTTCAAGTCATATTATTCTCGCGTTATCTTATATTAATAACATTTATCGCTTTCTAAAGCTTATTACTATTCACCTATTACTTCGTTTATATATATATATTGTCTTACTATCGCTTACTGCTTTCTATAGTATATTTTCTCATATTACTTTATATTAATAACGTTTATCACATATCAACGCTTGTTGCACTCAAGCATTATTTTGTATTATTATTGTTTATGCTTGCTTTGTTTATATATATATATATATTTATAATCGCTTATTACTTATATCCTTTTCTTATATTAACGCTTATTCCATTTCATATACTATAATCGATTTATTCTTATGTATTTCATGTTCATATTCATATCAATAACCACCATCTATATATATATATTGTGCTAATGCTAAAAGTCCCACGCATTATTATTATTAATCGCTATAAAGCTTCCACAAAGTTAATAAACCTATTTGTTTTCAACTACGTCTCGAATTAATGTGTGTATCCCCAAATCATAAATAGTACGAACGAAACCAAGCTGCCGCAACAGCTGATTCGCGAGAGCGCTCCCAGTGTTTATAAACACACTGCTGCATGAGCCATGCAATATACAAAAGAACTAAACGTGGTTTCTTTTACACAAATGCAACGGTAAATCCTATTTCGCAAACCAAAACAAATACGAAGTGCCCTAACGGGTGTTCCCTAAATACACGTTTACCTTCCCTGGTCGATTAGAGTGAAGGATTTAAGATTCGCGCCTGATCGCCTCCAGAAATTCTAAGTGTGACGGATTCAATATTCGCGCCTATTTCCTTTCAAACCCACAGTGTGACGGATTAAATATTCGCGCCTGGCTTTCCCTTAAAACTCTCAGCGTGACGGATTTAATATTCGCGCCTGAGTCCCTCAAACCCTAGTGTGACGGATTCAATATTCGCGCCTATTTTCCCTCAAAACTCTCAGCGTGACGGATTTAATATTCGCGCCTGAGTCCCTCAAATCCTAGTGTGACGGATTCAATATTCGCGCCTATTTTCCCTCAAAACTCTCAGCGTGACGGATTTAATATTCGCGCCTGAGTCCCTCAAATCCTAGTGTGACGGATTTAATATTCGCGCCTAAGTTCCTCTCAAAAATCTCAGTGTGACGGATTTAATATTCGCGCCTGAGTCCCTCTCAAAACCCCTCAGTGTGACGGATTTAATATTCGCGCCTGTATTCCTCCTTCCCCATTGTCCACGTCCCCAAAGACCTCACCCGGGACGTGACATATTTTTGGTGACAGCGGTGGGATCTTCGTATACCGTTGATAGGAAATAGATTCTCAGACGCGGTACCCACAAGGTCCCAATATTTAAAATGTGCATTGAACACCCTAGTCGGTGTCAACCATCCTACCGGAGCCGCAGATTACAAAGTTTGACGGCATATTTGAATGCGCTGACCTGCATTTCGGGAGGCGTAGCGACAACCATTGACGGTTTGATGATTGTCAACATTGAGTATAGTACACTCTAATTTTAAATAACGGCTGCCGGACGCCGAAAATAATAAATTTTAAAATAAACATGTCCTTGTACGGCGATACCGAGAACTCTCGCATAATGAATCGAGACGCGGGCCCTTCCACTGACGCTATAGAAATCGCAACCGCCGAAATTATGGAACGGGTGCAATTATTACGGCAAAACCGAGCTGAAATAGAAAGCTTGCACGCGAAAATCGTTGTAAATAAAGAACCCAATACGCATTCGGGCGTAGACACCGGATCATTCGACCCCACGTTTAAAGGTCTTTTTGATAAAATAAAAAATATCGAAGCAACGATGGAAAAACTTCTTTCACCCCCGCCTTCTGCGAATAATTTTGCTACTCCAGGTTCCTCCAGTTTCGATAGGAAACAAATATTTAATCATAATAATGTTCCGGACCAGAATCCATCGCCCCAGATCAAATTAAAGGACGCTATAGAAACAGTCCCAAATTTTAACGGTTACAACATATCCGTTTTGCAATTCGCGAGAGCCTGCAATAGGGCTAAGGCTCTGATTCCCTCGCAAGCCGAACCCCAGCTAGCGAGGTTGTTGACAAATAAACTGCAAGACCATGCGTACTTGGCCGTTGAGGATAGGGTTTTTGAGTCCGTAAGTGATTTAATAAAACAACTCAAACGAACATTCTCCCCCGCGAAAACATCAAATCACTATCGAGGAGAACTTGCAAACATTATCAAAGGATCCAACGAGCACATATTGGACTACATTTCGCGCGTCAAAGATCTCCGGTCCACCATTTTAGAAGAAGATAGTGAATATTACCGCGACTCCGCGCGAAATCACCCTCAGGATCTGGATCGCCTAGCCCTAGATTCATTTGTCGATGGTCTTCCACCCTACATTAGGATGAGATTATTACAACGCAACTTCGGAACGCTCGACGAAGCGTTCGATCAGGCAATTCTCGTGGACAACGAGATTGACAGGGACCGTCTCCGATTCCCCGAACAAAAATCTCCTACATTAGTATGCCAACTTTGCAATAAGACAGGACACGATGCAAGGTCCTGTTGGAACAATCAAAATTCAGCCTCCCAACTTTCCGAAGGACACCCTCTAAACCGCGTTGCGGAATATGGGTACCAAACACCCAAACCCCAAGTTTCCTACTGGGACAAAAACCGACCTACCCCTTCGAGACCTACAAAGCTCCGAATCTGCGATTATTGCAAGAAACCCGGACACGTAACTTCAGAATGCAGAAAACGCATCATGCTCGTCCACAAGGACCATAGAACTTTGTGGGAAATAGAGTCAAGAAATACCCCGTCGGGCACCGACGGATACGAACAGTGGAGTAGGCCAAACAGGAGCGTACCCACTTACGAAAAAGCCGAAAATACTAGCAATACCGTAAGAACCGGTAGCATTCAAATAAACACGGTTGGTCAGGCCCCGTCTGTGAGAATTCATTCATCAGAATTTCGGAAAACACCCGAATTCATAATCAATACCAGTACCGACGTAAATGTGCCAAAATTTCAGGACATCAATCCGACGCAAGTGCTATTAAGTGGCACCTCTCTGAACCCAGTTTCCACCCTTGGAACAATAAGGGTACTGCCAAAAGAGACTAAGACGTCTAAATGCGTCACTCCTATCCCAGCCCCAACAAAAAACAAGTCCCTCTTGCCCCAGGATCCGTCGATCCGATATCTCGAGGCACCCGAGAAGGTGTACTCACTCTCACCCCCTGCGCACGACGCAAAATTAACCCTTCCCATAACCTCCCATGAGTCTCTCGCGGTTACACTAAAACCAGATCGACAGAAAATCCAAACCGTCCTGAACTACTCAGCACCTTGTACACCCAAAAAGGTTACAAATTACCTCGAACTGACCGGATATTACATAACGTTTATCCCGGAATTCTCTAAAACGGCTCGGCCTTTGACCTCAATACAGAAAAAGGACACTCCATTTGACTGGAGATCGTCCCAAAAAACCGCTTCTGACCACTTAAAGTCGGCATTGCAGAAGGAACCAATCCTGCAATATCCGAACTTTGAGCTAGAATTTCGTGCCTCTAAAAATGCTATAGGAAGGATATTAAGCCAGGCAGTTGTTAAAAAGAACCTGCCAATCGCTTACACCCCCTGTATCCCGAATAACGAGAGAATTTTACAAAAATCAATCTCCGAAAATCACCCGAATCCCGGGCAAAGCGATAAAGTCGCTGAAGATTCTCCAAGTAAACCCCCTGCAAGCGGAAAATGCTCCAAGCGACCGCGTGAAGAATCTGACGATGACTTGGAAGACAAGTCCAAACATAAGCCGAGCAGCTCCAAAAGACCTCGGTTCTCCAGTTCTCCGATCCATGTGGCGACGAGTGGAAGCAACACCGTCGACCCTGCAATGCCCACATTCAGCACCCACCTTAGAAGAAAATGTAAAAAGATTCAACTGCACAGAAAGATGCGCCGGAAAATATCACTTCTAGAAATTCCACTACGGTCCTCTCCAGAAAATATACGTAAACCACTACCTAAAACAAAATCAGAGAACACTTATAAATTGCCTATCCAGAACTTATTCATAAAATATTTAGTGTGCGCGTTTCTCAGCCTATTAACATTTATTAAGACCGCTGAAGTATATATTAAAAGATTCAGCTATCACTTCGGAACTCTTAGAGCTGTCCTCACCGACCAAGTGGCAAATACTCGCAATTTCACGAAAGCAGTATCACGGGAATGTAAAATGCAACAATTCCGAACCAAAGACTTTCACCCACAGACTAACGGCTCTTTAGAAAAATTGCATCTCGTTGTGACCGAATGCTTAAAATTGTTAATCGGTAAATACAGTGACTGGTACGAATGGATTTACTTGTCTGCGTTCTCGTATAATACCAGTGTCCACAAAGGCGCTGGATACACAAAGCATGAACTATTTTTCGCGAAATTTGCAATACCCAGCCGGACCCCGGTTCTTGAAAATAATGAAAACGAATCATATCTTGGTTGCCTATCGAAACTGAGTAGGAAACTGCGGCACAAAAGACATTATGATTGTCCTGCCCCCGTGCGCGAGAGTCCCGGTTGACCCCAAGTCAACAAACAAGTAAAATACTTTAACCATTTTTCTATCATAGATAGTTGCTACTGCAACATTTATTGTAATCACCATTCAAAAAGAGGAAAGGAAGGAAAATCACAACCCTTCTACCTAAAGTCATCTCAATCATCATTACCACAGGAAGCGCCTCCGGAGACAGTCATCAACAAACATGACTGCCCCGCTCCGACATCAGTCAACTGAGAGCAGCTCCAGGATGCCACTGCCCCTTCGCCCCGTATAGACCCCTTTTACAACTTAAATAATTCCACACCCTAACCCAATGTTAAGAAATGCTACGCATTTCTTCATATAAGGGGGGAGGTGTAACGTCCTACGATTTTTCGCGCGTTTCTTATTCCATAAACCTCAAAATCACACCACCAAAGTCTATCGAACTCAACTCCTACACCATCTCCTCAATAGCCGATCACCTTGATGTTGCACCTTAGCGGTCAACAACACAAGATGATCAACACAAACCTCCACCTCGCTGATGTACCTTAGCGGTCCCCATCGCGAGATGATCGTTTCAAAACCCACTTCGCCTATTCGTCCTACAACGCACGAATCATTCCCTCTAAAAACGAATTCAAACAAGTCCCTCATTACAAATCCCTTTTTAAATCGAGACCACGTCTCAATCCCCTCTCTACGTCACAACAGAGTCCAAGCACTCTAACCCCTTTCCTATCAAACACCTAAAATCCAATCGAAGAGTTGAGTATCTCCAATACCGTTCATAAAAACCCTAGAAGCCTAATTACGACGCATTTGGCGTACGTGACACAAAATATGTCTATTAATAGCCATACCGTTTACAAAAACCCCGGAAATCATACTGCGTCTTAATTCCGAAATGTGTCAAGGTCTTTACCGCGCGTACCCCCTCATGCTCCTGTGAAACTACATAAATACGAGGTCCTGCGAGGCCTCGTCCTCTTTCATCGCTCCTCTTTCATCGCAGAACCTTTGACAAGTGTCACCAAAAAGTATTCATAAACGGTGTTAAAGATTTGTATTAAAAGTGTAAAGCCAGTGCGACGACAATCACTGTAAGTTAAAACCAATATTATATTGTTATTCACATCCATACTATTGTATAAAATCACGCTAATTACTTTTCAAGTCATATTATTCTCGCGTTATCTTATATTAATAACATTTATCGCTTTCTAAAGCTTATTACTATTCACCTATTACTTCGTTTATATATATATATTGTCTTACTATCGCTTACTGCTTTCTATAGTATATTTTCTCATATTACTTTATATTAATAACGTTTATCACATATCAACGCTTGTTGCACTCAAGCATTATTTTGTATTATTATTGTTTATGCTTGCTTTGTTTATATATATATATATATTTATAATCGCTTATTACTTATATCCTTTTCTTATATTAACGCTTATTCCATTTCATATACTATAATCGATTTATTCTTATGTATTTCATGTTCATATTCATATCAATAACCACCATCTATATATATATATTGTGCTAATGCTAAAAGTCCCACGCATTATTATTATTAATCGCTATAAAGCTTCCACAAAGTTAATAAACCTATTTGTTTTCAACTACGTCTCGAATTAATGTGTGTATCCCCAAATCATAAATAGTACGAACGAAACCAAGCTGCCGCAACAGCTGATTCGCGAGAGCGCTCCCAGTGTTTATAAACACACTGCTGCATGAGCCATGCAATATACAAAAGAACTAAACGTGGTTTCTTTTACACAAATGCAACGGTAAATCCTATTTCGCAAACCAAAACAAATACGAAGTGCCCTAACGGGTGTTCCCTAAATACACGTTTACCTTCCCTGGTCGATTAGAGTGAAGGATTTAAGATTCGCGCCTGATCGCCTCCAGAAATTCTAAGTGTGACGGATTCAATATTCGCGCCTATTTCCTTTCAAACCCACAGTGTGACGGATTAAATATTCGCGCCTGGCTTTCCCTTAAAACTCTCAGCGTGACGGATTTAATATTCGCGCCTGAGTCCCTCAAACCCTAGTGTGACGGATTCAATATTCGCGCCTATTTTCCCTCAAAACTCTCAGCGTGACGGATTTAATATTCGCGCCTGAGTCCCTCAAATCCTAGTGTGACGGATTCAATATTCGCGCCTATTTTCCCTCAAAACTCTCAGCGTGACGGATTTAATATTCGCGCCTGAGTCCCTCAAATCCTAGAGTGACGGATTTAATATTCGCGCCTAAGTTCCTCTCAAAAATCTCAGTGTGACGGATTTAATATTCGCGCCTGAGTCCCTCAAATCCTAGAGTGACGGATTTAATATTCGCGCCTAAGTTCCTCTCAAAAATCTCAGTGTGACGGATTTAATATTCGCGCCTGAGTCCCTCTCAAAACCCCTCAGTGTGACGGATTTAATATTCGCGCCTGTATTCCTCCTTCCCCATTGTCCACGTCCCCAAAGACCTCACCCGGGACGTGACAGTTGTACAACCGTCTTCAATATCTAGACTAACGAGATCCGTCTGAACAACCCTCTTCTATATCTAGACTAACTAGATCCGTCGTTGTACAACCGTCTTCTATATCTAGGCTAACGAGATCCGTCTGTACAACCGTCTTCTATATCTAGACTAACGAGATCCGTCGTTGTACAACCGTCCTCTATATCTAGACTAACGAGATCCGTCGTTGCACAAACGTCTTCAATATCTAGACTAACTAGATCCGTCGTTGTACAACCGTCTTCTATATCTAGGCTAACGAGATCCGTCTGTACAACCGTCTTCTATATCTAGACTAACGAGATCCGTCGTTGTACAACCGTCCTCTATATCTAGACTAACGAGATCCGTCGTTGCACAAACGTCTTCAATATCTAGACTAACGAAATCCGTCTGAACAACCCTCTTCTATATCAAGACTAACGAGATCCGTCTGTACAACCGTCTTCTATATCTAGACTAACGAAATCTCTCGTTGTGCAACCGTCTTCTATATCTAGACTAACGAGATCCGTCGTTGTACAACCGTCTTCTATATCTCGACTAACGAGATCCGTCTGTACAACCGTCTTCTATATCTAGACTAACGAGATCCGTCGTTGTACAACCGTCCCCTATATCTAGACTAACGAGATCCGTCTGTACAACCGTCTTCTATATCTAGACTAACGAGATACGTCGTTGGACAAACGTCTTCTATATCTAGGCTAACGAGATCCGTCTGTACAACCGTCTTCTATATCTAGACTAACGAAATCCGTCGTTGTACAACCGTCTTCTATATCTAGACTAACGAGATCCGTCTGTACAACCGTCTTCTATATCTAGACTAACGAGATCCGTCGTTGTACAACCGTCTTCAATATCTAGACTAACGAGATCCGTCTGTACAACCGTCTTCTAAATCTAGACTAACTAGATCCGTCGTTGTACAACCGTCTTCTATATCTAGACTAACGAGATACGTCGTTGGACAAACGTCTTCAATATCTAGACTAACGAGATCCGTCTGTACAACCGTCTTCTATATCTAGACTAACGAGATACGTCGTTGTACAACCGTCTTCTATATCTAGGCTAACGAGATCCGTCTGTACAACCGTCTTCTATATCTAGACTAACGAGATCCGTCGTTGTACAACCGTCCTCTATATCTCGACTAACGAGATCCGTCTGTACAACCGTCTTCTATATCTAGACTAACGAGATCCGTCGTTGTACAACCGTCCTCTATATCTAGACTAACGAGATCCGTCTGTACAACCGTCTTCTATATCTAGACTAACGAGATACGTCGTTGGACAAACGTCTTCTATATCTAGGCTAACGAGATCCGTCTGTACAACCGTCTTCTATATCTAGACTAACGAGATCCGTCGTTGTACAACCGTCTTCTATATCTAGACTAACGAGATCCGTCTGTACAACCGTCTTCTATATCTAGACTAACGAGATCCGTCGTTGTACAACCGTCTTCTATATCTAGACTAAAGAGATCCGTCTGTACAACCGTCTTCTATATCTAGACTAACGAGATCCGTCGTTGTACAACCGTCTTCTATATCTAGACTAACGAGATCCGTCGTTGCACAACCGTCTTCAATATCTAGACTAACGAGATCCGTCTGAACAACCCTCTTCTATATCAAGACTAACGAGATCCGTCTGTACAACCGTCTTCTATATCTAGATTAACGAGATCCGTCGTTGTACAACCGTCTTCTATATCTAGACTAACGAGATACGTCGTTGCACAACCGTCTTCAATATCTAGACTAACGAGATCCGTCTGTACAACCGTCTTCTATATCTAGACTAACGAGGTCCGACGTTGTACAACCGTCTTCTATATCTAGACTAAAGAGATCCGTCTGTACAACCGTCTTCTATATCTAGACTAACGAGATCCGTCGTTGTACAACCGTCTTCTATATCTGGACTAACGAGATCCGTCGTTGTACAACCGTCTTCTATATCTAGACTAACGAGATACGTCGTTGGACAAACGTCTTCTATATCTAGACTAACGAGATACGTCGTTGGACAAACGTCTTCAATATCTAGACTAACGAGATCCGTCTGTACAACCGTCTTCTATATCTAGACTAACGAGATACGTCGTTGTACAAACGTCTTCAATATCTAGACTAACTAGATCCGTCGTTGTACAACCGTCTTCTATATCTAGACTAACGAGATCCGTCTGTACAACCGTCTTCTATATCTAGACTAACGAGATCCGTCGTTGTACAACCGTCCTCTATATCTAGACTAACGAGATCCGTCGTTGCACAAACGTCTTCAATATCTAGACTAACGAAATCCGTCTGAACAACCCTCTTCTATATCAAGACTAACGAGATCCGTCTGTACAACCGTCTTCTATATCTAGACTAACGAAATCTCTCGTTGTGCAACCGTCTTCTATATCTAGACTAACGAGATCCGTCGTTGTACAACCGTCTTCTATATCTCGACTAACGAGATCCGTCTGTACAACCGTCTTCTATATCTAGACTACCGAGATCCGTCGTTGTACAACCGTCTTCTATATCTAGACTAACGAGATCCGTCTGTACAACCGTCTTCTATATCTAGACTAACGAGATCCGTCGTTGTACAACCGTCTTCAATATCTAGACTAACGAGATCCGTCTGTACAACCGTCTTCTAAATCTAGACTAACTAGATCCGTCGTTGTACAACCGTCTTCTATATCTAGACTAACGAGATACGTCGTTGGACAAACGTCTTCAATATCTAGACTAACGAGATCCGTCTGTACAACCGTCTTCTATATCTAGACTAACGAGATATGTCGTTGTACAACCGTCTTCTATATCTAGGCTAACGAGATACGTCTGTACAACCGTCTTCTATATCTAGACTAACGAGATCCGTCGTTGTACAACCGTCCTCTATATCTCGACTAACGAGATCCGTCTGTACAACCGTCTTCTATATCTAGACTAACGAGATCCGTCGTTGTACAACCGTCCTCTATATCTAGACTAACGAGATCCGTCTGTACAACCGTCTTCTATATCTAGACTAACGAGATACGTCGTTGGACAAACGTCTTCTATATCTAGGCTAACGAGATCCGTCTGTACAACCGTCTTCTATATCTAGACTAACGAGATCCGTCGTTGTACAACCGTCTTCTATATCTAGACTAACGAGATCCGTCTGTACAACCGTCTTCTATATCTAGACTAACGAGATCCGTCGTTGTACAACCGTCTTCTATATCTAGACTAAAGAGATCCGTCTGTACAACCGTCTTCTATATCTAGACTAACGAGATCCGTCGTTGTACAACCGTCTTCTATATCTAGACTAACGAGATCCGTCGTTGCACAACCGTCTTCAATATCTAGACTAACGAGATCCGTCTGAACAACCCTCTTCTATATCATGACTAACGAGATCCGTCTGTACAACCGTCTTCTATATCTAGATTAACGAGATCCGTCGTTGTACAACCGTCTTCTATATCTAGACTAACGAGATACGTCGTTGCACAACCGTCTTCAATATCTAGACTAACGAGATCCGTCTGTACAACCGTCTTCTATATCTAGACTAACGAGATCCGTCGTTGCACAAACGTCTTCAATATCTAGACTAACGAAATCCGTCTGAACAACCCTCTTCTATATCAAGACTAACGAGATCCGTCTGTACAACCGTCTTCTATATCTAGACTAACGAAATCTCTCGTTGTGCAACCGTCTTCTATATCTAGACTAACGAGATCCGTCGTTGTACAACCGTCTTCTATATCTCGACTAACGAGATCCGTCTGTACAACCGTCTTCTATATCTAGACTAACGAGATCCGTCGTTGTACAACCGTCTTCAATATCTAGACTAACGAGATCCGTCTGTACAACCGTCTTCTAAATCTAGACTAACTAGATCCGTCGTTGTACAACCGTCTTCTATATCTAGACTAACGAGATACGTCGTTGGACAAACGTCTTCAATATCTAGACTAACGAGATCCGTCTGTACAACCGTCTTCTATATCTAGACTAACGAGATACGTCGTTGTACAACCGTCTTCTATATCTAGGCTAACGAGATACGTCTGTACAACCGTCTTCTATATCTAGACTAACGAGATCCGTCGTTGTACAACCGTCCTCTATATCTCGACTAACGAGATCCGTCTGTACAACCGTCTTCTATATCTAGACTAACGAGATCCGTCGTTGTACAACCGTCCTCTATATCTAGACTAACGAGATCCGTCTGTACAACCGTCTTCTATATCTAGACTAACGAGATACGTCGTTGGACAAACGTCTTCTATATCTAGGCTAACGAGATCCGTCTGTACAACCGTCTTCTATATCTAGACTAACGAGATCCGTCGTTGTACAACCGTCTTCTATATCTAGACTAACGAGATCCGTCTGTACAACCGTCTTCTATATCTAGACTAACGAGATCCGTCGTTGTACAACCGTCTTCTATATCTAGACTAAAGAGATCCGTCTGTACAACCGTCTTCTATATCTAGACTAACGAGATCCGTCGTTGTACAACCGTCTTCTATATCTAGACTAACGAGATCCGTCGTTGCACAACCGTCTTCAATATCTAGACTAACGAGATCCGTCTGAACAACCCTCTTCTATATCAAGACTAACGAGATCCGTCTGTACAACCGTCTTCTATATCTAGATTAACGAGATCCGTCGTTGTACAACCGTCTTCTATATCTAGACTAACGAGATACGTCGTTGCACAACCGTCTTCAATATCTAGACTAACGAGATCCGTCTGTACAACCGTCTTCTATATCTAGACTAACGAGATCCGACGTTGTACAACCGTCTTCTATATCTAGACTAAAGAGATCCGTCTGTACAACCGTCTTCTATATCTAGACTAACGAGATCCGTCGTTGTACAACCGTCTTCTATATCTGGACTAACGAGATCCGTCGTTGTACAACCGTCTTCTATATCTAGACTAACGAGATACGTCGTTGGACAAACGTCTTCTATATCTAGACTAACGAGATACGTCGTTGGACAAACGTCTTCAATATCTAGACTAACGAGATCCGTCTGTACAACCGTCTTCTATATCTAGGCTAACGAGATCCGTCTGTACAACCGTCTTCTATATCTAGGCTAACGAGATCCGTCGTTGTACAACCGTCCTCTATATCTAGACTAACGAGATCCGTCGTTGCACAAACGTCTTCAATATCTAGACTAACTAGATCCGTCGTTGTACAACCGTCTTCTATATCTAGGCTAACGAGATCCGTCTGTACAACCGTCTTCTATATCTAGACTAACGAGATCCGTCGTTGTACAACCGTCCTCTATATCTAGACTAACGAGATCCGTCGTTGCACAAACGTCTTCAATATCTAGACTAACGAAATCCGTCTGAACAACCCTCTTCTATATCAAGACTAACGAGATCCGTCTGTACAACCGTCTTCTATATCTAGACTAACGAAATCTCTCGTTGTGCAACCGTCTTCTATATCTAGACTAACGAGATCCGTCGTTGTACAACCGTCTTCTATATCTCGACTAACGAGATCCGTCTGTACAACCGTCTTCTATATCTAGACTAACGAGATCCGTCGTTGTACAACCGTCCCCTATATCTAGACTAACGAGATCCGTCTGTACAACCGTCTTCTATATCTAGACTAACGAGATACGTCGTTGGACAAACGTCTTCTATATCTAGGCTAACGAGATCCGTCTGTACAACCGTCTTCTATATCTAGACTAACGAGATCCGTCGTTGTACAACCGTCTTCTATATCTAGACTAACGAGATCCGTCTGTACAACCGTCTTCTATATCTAGACTAACGAGATCCGTCGTTGTACAACCGTCTTCAATATCTAGACTAACGAGATCCGTCTGTACAACCGTCTTCTAAATCTAGACTAACTAGATCCGTCGTTGTACAACCGTCTTCTATATCTAGACTAACGAGATACGTCGTTGGACAAACGTCTTCAATATCTAGACTAACGAGATCCGTCTGTACAACCGTCTTCTATATCTAGACTAACGAGATACGTCGTTGTACAACCGTCTTCTATATCTAGGCTAACGAGATCCGTCTGTAGAACCGTCTTCTATATCTAGACTAACGAGATCCGTCGTTGTACAACCGTCCTCTATATCTCGACTAACGAGATCCGTCTGTACAACCGTCTTCTATATCTAGACTAACGAGATCCGTCGTTGTACAACCGTCCTCTATATCTAGACTAACGAGATCCGTCTGTACAACCGTCTTCTATATCTAGACTAACGAGATACGTCGTTGGACAAACGTCTTCTATATCTAGGCTAACGAGATCCGTCTGTACAACCGTCTTCTATATCTAGACTAACGAGATCCGTCGTTGTACAACCGTCTTCTATATCTAGACTAACGAGATCCGTCTGTACAACCGTCTTCTATATCTAGACTAACGAGATCCGTCGTTGTACAACCGTCTTCTATATCTAGACTAAAGAGATCCGTCTGTACAACCGTCTTCTATATCTAGACTAACGAGATCCGTCGTTGTACAACCGTCTTCTATATCTGGACTAACGAGATCCGTCGTTGTACAACCGTCTTCTATATCTAGACTAACGAGATACGTCGTTGGACAAACGTCTTCTATATCTAGACTAACGAGATACGTCGTTGGACAAACGTGTTCAATATCTAGACTAACGAGATCTGTCTGTACAACCGTCTTCTATATCTAGACTAACTAGATCCGTCGTTGTACAACCGTCTTCTATATCTAGACTAACGAGATCCGTCGTTGTACAACCGTCTTCTATATCTAGACTAACGAGATACGTCGTTGGACAAACGTCTTCTATATCTAGACTAACGAGATACGTCGTTGGACAAACGTCTTCAATATCTAGACTAACGAGATCCGTCTGTACAACCGTCTTCTATATCTAGACTAACTAGATCCGTCGTTGTACAACCGTCTTCTATATCTAGACTAACGAGATACGTCGTTGGACAAACGTCTTCTATATCTAGACTAACGAGATACGTCGTTGGACAAACGTCTTCAATATCTAGACTAACGAGATCCGTCTGTACAACCGTCTTCTATATCTAGACTAACGAGATACGTCGTTGTACAACCGTCTTCTATATCTAGGCTAACGAGATCCGTCTGTACAACCGTCTTCTATATCTAGACTAACGAGATCCGTCTGTACAACCGTCTTCTATATCTAGACTAACGAGATCCGTCGTTGTACAACCGTCTTCTATATCTAGACTAATGAGATCCGTCTGTACAACCGTCTTCTATATCTAGACTAACGAGATCCGTCGTTGTACAACCGTCTTCTATATCTAGACTAAAGAGATCCGTCTGTACAACCGTCTTCTATATCTAGACTAACGAGATCCGTCGTTGTACAACCGTCCCCTATATCTAGACTAACGAGATCCGTCTGTACAACCGTCTTCTATATCTAGACTAACGAGATACGTCGTTGGACAAACGTCTTCTATATCTAGGCTAACGAGATCCGTCTGTACAACCGTCTTCTATATCTAGACTAACGAGATCCGTCGTTGTACAACCGTCTTCTATATCTAGACTAACGAGATCCGTCTGTACAACCGTCTTCTATATCTAGACTAACGAGATCCGTCGTTGTACAACCGTCTTCAATATCTAGACTAACGAGATCCGTCTGTACAACCGTCTTCTAAATCTAGACTAACTAGATCCGTCTGTACAACCGTCTTCTATATCTAGACTAACGAGATACGTCGTTGTACAAACGTCTTCAATATCTAGACTAACTAGATCCGTCGTTGTACAACCGTCTTCTATATCTAGACTAACGAGATCCGTCTGTACAACCGTCTTCTATATCTAGACTAACGAGATCCGTCGTTGTACAACCGTCCTCTATATCTAGATTAACGAGATCCGTCGTTGCACAAACGTCTTCAATATCTAGACTAACGAAATCCGTCTGAACAACCCTCTTCTATATCAAGACTAACGAGATCCGTCTGTACAACCGTCTTCTATATCTAGACTAACGAAATCTCTCGTTGTGCAACCGTCTTCTATATCTAGACTAACGAGATCCGTCGTTGTACAACCGTCTTGTATATCTCGACTAACGAGATCCGTCTGTACAACCGTCTTCTATATCTAGACTACCGAGATCCGTCGTTGTACAACCGTCTTCTATATCTAGACTAACGAGATCCGTCTGTACAACCGTCTTCTATATCTAGACTAACGAGATCCGTCGTTGTACAACCGTCTTCAATATCTAGACTAACGAGATCCGTCTGTACAACCGTCTTCTAAATCTAGACTAACTAGATCCGTCGTTGTACAACCGTCTTCTATATCTAGACTAACGAGATACGTCGTTGGACAAACGTCTTCAATATCTAGACTAACGAGATCCGTCTGTACAACCGTCTTCTATATCTAGACTAACGAGATACGTCGTTGTACAACCGTCTTCTATATCTAGGCTAACGAGATACGTCTGTACAACCGTCTTCTATATCTAGACTAACGAGATCCGTCGTTGTACAACCGTCCTCTATATCTCGACTAACGAGATCCGTCTGTACAACCGTCTTCTATATCTAGACTAACGAGATCCGTCGTTGTACAACCGTCCTCTATATCTAGACTAACGAGATCCGTCTGTACAACCGTCTTCTATATCTAGACTAACGAGATACGTCGTTGGACAAACGTCTTCTATATCTAGGCTAACGAGATCCGTCTGTACAACCGTCTTCTATATCTAGACTAACGAGATCCGTCGTTGTACAACCGTCTTCTATATCTAGACTAACGAGATCCGTCTGTACAACCGTCTTCTATATCTAGACTAACGAGATCCGTCGTTGTACAACCGTCTTCTATATCTAGACTAAAGAGATCCGTCTGTACAACCGTCTTCTATATCTAGACTAACGAGATCCGTCGTTGTACAACCGTCTTCTATATCTAGACTAACGAGATCCGTCGTTGCACAACCGTCTTCAATATCTAGACTAACGAGATCCGTCTGAACAACCCTCTTCTATATCAAGACTAACGAGATCCGTCTGTACAACCGTCTTCTATATCTAGATTAACGAGATCCGTCGTTGTACAACCGTCTTCTATATCTAGACTAACGAGATACGTCGTTGCACAACCGTCTTCAATATCTAGACTAACGAGATCCGTCTGTACAACCGTCTTCTATATCTAGACTAACGAGATCCGACGTTGTACAACCGTCTTCTATATCTAGACTAAAGAGATCCGTCTGTACAACCGTCTTCTATATCTAGACTAACGAGATCCGTCGTTGTACAACCGTCTTCTATATCTGGACTAACGAGATCCGTCGTTGTACAACCGTCTTCTATATCTAGACTAACGAGATACGTCGTTGGACAAACGTCTTCTATATCTAGACTAACGAGATACGTCGTTGGACAAACGTCTTCAATATCTAGACTAACGAGATCCGTCTGTACAACCGTCTTCTATATCTAGGCTAACGAGATCCGTCTGTACAACCGTCTTCTATATCTAGGCTAACGAGATCCGTCTGTACAACCGTCTTCTATATCTAGACTAACGAGATCCGTCGTTGTACAACCGTCCTCTATATCTAGACTAACGAGATCCGTCGTTGCACAAACGTCTTCAATATCTAGACTAACTAGATCCGTCGTTGTACAACCGTCTTCTATATCTAGGCTAACGAGATCCGTCTGTACAACCGTCTTCTATATCTAGACTAACGAGATCCGTCGTTGTACAACCGTCCTCTATATCTAGACTAACGAGATCCGTCGTTGCACAAACGTCTTCAATATCTAGACTAACGAAATCCGTCTGAACAACCCTCTTCTATATCAAGACTAACGAGATCCGTCTGTACAACCGTCTTCTATATCTAGACTAACGAAATCTCTCGTTGTGCAACCGTCTTCTATATCTAGACTAACGAGATCCGTCGTTGTACAACCGTCTTCTATATCTCGACTAACGAGATCCGTCTGTACAACCGTCTTCTATATCTAGACTAACGAGATCCGTCGTTGTACAACCGTCCCCTATATCTAGACTAACGAGATCCGTCTGTACAACCGTCTTCTATATCTAGACTAACGAGATACGTCGTTGGACAAACGTCTTCTATATCTAGGCTAACGAGATCCGTCTGTACAACCGTCTTCTATATCTAGACTAACGAGATCCGTCGTTGTACAACCGTCTTCTATATCTAGACTAACGAGATCCGTCTGTACAACCGTCTTCTATATCTAGACTAACGAGATCCGTCGTTGTACAACCGTCTTCAATATCTAGACTAACGAGATCCGTCTGTACAACCGTCTTCTAAATCTAGACTAACTAGATCCGTCGTTGTACAACCGTCTTCTATATCTAGACTAACGAGATCCGTCGTTGTACAACCGTCCTCTATATCTAGACTAACGAGATCCGTCGTTGCACAAACGTCTTCAATATCTAGACTAACTAGATCCGTCGTTGTACAACCGTCTTCTATATCTAGGCTAACGAGATCCGTCTGTACAACCGTCTTCTATATCTAGACTAACGAGATCCGTCGTTGTACAACCGTCCTCTATATCTAGACTAACGAGATACGTCGTTGGACAAACGTCTTCAATATCTAGACTAACGAGATCCGTCTGTACAACCGTCTTCTATATCTAGACTAACGAGATACGTCGTTGTACAACCGTCTTCTATATCTAGGCTAACGAGATCCGTCTGTAGAACCGTCCTCTATATCTCGACTAACGAGATCCGTCTGTACAACCGTCTTCTATATCTAGACTAACGAGATCCGTCGTTGTACAACCGTCCTCTATATCTAGACTAACGAGATCCGTCTGTACAACCGTCTTCTATATCTAGACTAACGAGATACGTCGTTGGACAAACGTCTTCTATATCTAGGCTAACGAGATCCGTCTGTACAACCGTCTTCTATATCTAGACTAACGAGATCCGTCGTTGTACAACCGTCTTCTATATCTAGACTAACGAGATCCGTCTGTACAACCGTCTTCTATATCTAGACTAACGAGATCCGTCGTTGTACAACCGTCTTCTATATCTAGACTAAAGAGATCCGTCTGTACAACCGTCTTCTATATCTAGACTAACGAGATCCGTCGTTGTACAACCGTCTTCTATATCTGGACTAACGAGATCCGTCGTTGTACAACCGTCTTCTATATCTAGACTAACGAGATACGTCGTTGGACAAACGTCTTCTATATCTAGACTAACGAGATACGTCGTTGGACAAACGTGTTCAATATCTAGACTAACGAGATCTGTCTGTACAACCGTCTTCTATATCTAGACTAACTAGATCCGTCGTTGTACAACCGTCTTCTATATCTAGACTAACGAGATCCGTCGTTGTACAACCGTCTTCTATATCTAGACTAACGAGATACGTCGTTGGACAAACGTCTTCTATATCTAGACTAACGAGATACGTCGTTGGACAAACGTCTTCAATATCTAGACTAACGAGATCCGTCTGTACAACCGTCTTCTATATCTAGACTAACTAGATCCGTCGTTGTACAACCGTCTTCTATATCTAGACTAACGAGATACGTCGTTGGACAAACGTCTTCTATATCTAGACTAACGAGATACGTCGTTGGACAAACGTCTTCAATATCTAGACTAACGAGATCCGTCTGTACAACCGTCTTCTATATCTAGACTAACGAGATACGTCGTTGTACAACCGTCTTCTATATCTAGGCTAACGAGATCCGTCTGTACAACCGTCTTCTATATCTAGACTAACGAGATCCGTCTGTACAACCGTCTTCTATATCTAGACTAACGAGATCCGTCGTTGTACAACCGTCTTCTATATCTAGACTAACGAGATCCGTCTGTACAACCGTCTTCTATATCTAGACTAACGAGATCCGTCGTTGTACAACCGTCTTCTATATCTAGACTAAAGAGATCCGTCTGTACAACCGTCTTCTATATCTAGACTAACGAGATCCGTCGTTGTACAACCGTCCCCTATATCTAGACTAACGAGATCCGTCTGTACAACCGTCTTCTATATCTAGACTAACGAGATACGTCGTTGGACAAACGTCTTCTATATCTAGGCTAACGAGATCCGTCTGTACAACCGTCTTCTATATCTAGACTAACGAGATCCGTCGTTGTACAACCGTCTTCTATATCTAGACTAACGAGATCCGTCTGTACAACCGTCTTCTATATCTAGACTAACGAGATCCGTCGTTGTACAACCGTCTTCAATATCTAGACTAACGAGATCCGTCTGTACAACCGTCTTCTAAATCTAGACTAACTAGATCCGTCGTTGTACAACCGTCTTCTATATCTAGACTAACGAGATACGTCGTTGGACAAACGTCTTCAATATCTAGACTAACGAGATCCGTCTGTACAACCGTCTTCTATATCTAGACTAACGAGATACGTCGTTGTACAACCGTCTTCTATATCTAGGCTAACGAGATCCGTCTGTAGAACCGTCTTCTATATCTAGACTAACGAGATCCGTCGTTGTACAACCGTCCTCTATATCTCGACTAACGAGATCCGTCTGTACAACCGTCTTCTATATCTAGACTAACGAGATCCGTCGTTGTACAACCGTCCTCTATATCTAGACTAACGAGATCCGTCTGTACAACCGTCTTCTATATCTAGACTAACGAGATACGTCGTTGGACAAACGTCTTCTATATCTAGGCTAACGAGATCCGTCTGTACAACCGTCTTCTATATCTAGACTAACGAGATCCGTCGTTGTACAACCGTCTTCTATATCTAGACTAACGAGATCCGTCTGTACAACCGTCTTCTATATCTAGACTAACGAGATCCGTCGTTGTACAACCGTCTTCTATATCTAGACTAAAGAGATCCGTCTGTACAACCGTCTTCTATATCTAGACTAACGAGATCCGTCGTTGTACAACCGTCTTCTATATCTGGACTAACGAGATCCGTCGTTGTACAACCGTCTTCTATATCTAGACTAACGAGATACGTCGTTGGACAAACGTCTTCTATATCTAGACTAACGAGATACGTCGTTGGACAAACGTGTTCAATATCTAGACTAACGAGATCTGTCTGTACAACCGTCTTCTATATCTAGACTAACTAGATCCGTCGTTGTACAACCGTCTTCTATATCTAGACTAACGAGATCCGTCGTTGTACAACCGTCTTCTATATCTAGACTAACGAGATACGTCGTTGGACAAACGTCTTCTATATCTAGACTAACGAGATACGTCGTTGGACAAACGTCTTCAATATCTAGACTAACGAGATCCGTCTGTACAACCGTCTTCTATATCTAGACTAACTAGATCCGTCGTTGTACAACCGTCTTCTATATCTAGACTAACGAGATACGTCGTTGGACAAACGTCTTCAATATCTAGACTAACGAGATCCGTCTGTACAACCGTCTTCTATATCTAGACTAACGAGATACGTCGTTGTACAACCGTCTTCTATATCTAGGCTAACGAGATCCGTCTGTACAACCGTCTTCTATATCTAGACTAACGAGATCCGTCGTTGTACAACCGTCCTCTATATCTAGACTAACGAGATCCGTCGTTGCACAAACGTCTTCAATATCTAGACTAACGAGATCCGTCTGAACAACCCTCTTCTATATCAAGACTAACGAGATCCGTCTGTACTACCGTCTTCTATATCTAGACTAACGAGATCCGTCGTTGCACAACCGTCTTCAATATCTAGACTAACGAGATCCGTCTGAACAACCCTCTTCTATATCAAGAATAACGAGATCCGTCTGTACAACCGTCTTCTATATCTAGACTAACGAGATCCGTCGTTGTACAACCGTCTTCTATATCTAGACTAACGAGATCCGTCGTTGTACAAACGTCTTCTATATCTAGACTAACGAGATCCGTCTGTACAACCGTCTTCTATATCTAGACTAACTAGATCCGTCGTTGTACAACCGTCTTCTATATCTAGGCTAACGAGATCCGTCTGTACAACCGTCTTCTATATCTAGACTAACGAGATCCGTCGTTGTACAACCGTCCTCTATATCTAGACTAACGAGATCCGTCGTTGCACAAACGTCTTCAATATCTAGACTAACGAAATCCGTCTGAACAAGCCTCTTCTATATCAAGACTAACGAGATCCGTCTGTACAACCGTCTTCTATATATAAACTAACGAAATCTCTCGTTGTGCAACCGTCGTCTATATCTAGACTAACGAGATCCGTCGTTGTACAACCGTCTTCTATATCTAGACTAACGAGATCCGTCTGTACAACCGTCTTCTATTTCTAGACTAACGAGATCCGTCGTTGTACAACCGTCTTCTATATCTCGACTAACGAGATCCGTCTGTACAACCGTCTTCTATATCTAGACTAACGAGATCCGTCGTTGTACAACCGTCCTCTATATCTAGACTAACGAGATCCGTCGTTGCACAAACGTCTTCAATATCTAGACTAACGAGATCCGTCTGAACAACCCTCTTCTATATCAAGACTAACGAGATCCGTCTGTACAACCGTCTTCTATATCTAGAATAACGAGATACGTCGTTGGACAAACGTCTTCAATATCTAGACTAACGAGATCCGTCGTTGCACAACCGTCTTCAATATCTAGACTAACGAGATCCGTCTGTACAACCGTCTTCTATATCTAGACTAACGAGATCCGTCGTTGTACAACCGTCTTCTATATCTAGACTAAAGAGATCCGTCTGTACAACCGTCTTCTATATCTAGACTAACGAGATCCGTCTGTACAACCGTCTTCTATATCAAGACCAACGAGATCCGTCGTTGTACAACCGTCTTCTATATCTAGACTAACGAGATCCGTCTGTACAACCGTCTTCTATATCTAGACTAACGAGATCCGTCGTTGTACAACCGTCCTCTATATCTAGACTAACGAGATCCGTCGTTGCACAAACGTCTTCAATATCTAGACTAACTAGATCCGTCGTTGTACAACCGTCTTCTATATCTAGGCTAACGAGATCCGTCTGTACAACCGTCTTCTATATCTAGACTAACGAGATCCGTCGTTGTACAACCGTCCTCTATATCTAGACTAACGAGATCCGTCGTTGCACAAACGTCTTCAATATCTAGACTAACGAAATCCGTCTGAACAACCCTCTTCTATATCAAGACTAACGAGATCCGTCTGTACAACCGTCTTCTATATCTAGACTAACGAAATCTCTCGTTGTGCAACCGTCTTCTATATCTAGACTAACGAGATCCGTCGTTGTACAACCGTCTTCTATATCTCGACTAACGAGATCCGTCTGTACAACCGTCTTCTATATCTAGACTAACGAGATCCGTCGTTGTACAACCGTCCCCTATATCTAGACTAACGAGATCCGTCTGTACAACCGTCTTCTATATCTAGACTAACGAGATACGTCGTTGGACAAACGTCTTCTATATCTAGGCTAACGAGATCCGTCTGTACAACCGTCTTCTATATCTAGACTAACGAGATCCGTCGTTGTACAACCGTCTTCTATATCTAGACTAACGAGATCCGTCTGTACAACCGTCTTCTATATCTAGACTAACGAGATCCGTCGTTGTACAACCGTCTTCAATATCTAGACTAACGAGATCCGTCTGTACAACCGTCTTCTAAATCTAGACTAACTAGATCCGTCGTTGTACAACCGTCTTCTATATCTAGACTAACGAGATCCGTCGTTGTACAACCGTCCTCTATATCTAGACTAACGAGATCCGTCGTTGCACAAACGTCTTCAATATCTAGACTAACTAGATCCGTCGTTGTACAACCGTCTTCTATATCTAGGCTAACGAGATCCGTCTGTACAACCGTCTTCTATATCTAGACTAACGAGATCCGTCGTTGTACAACCGTCCTCTATATCTAGACTAACGAGATACGTCGTTGGACAAACGTCTTCAATATCTAGACTAACGAGATCCGTCTGTACAACCGTCTTCTATATCTAGACTAACGAGATACGTCGTTGTACAACCGTCTTCTATATCTAGGCTAACGAGATCCGTCTGTAGAACCGTCTTCTATATCTAGACTAACGAGATCCGTCGTTGTACAACCGTCCTCTATATCTCGACTAACGAGATCCGTCTGTACAACCGTCTTCTATATCTAGACTAACGAGATCCGTCGTTGTACAACCGTCCTCTATATCTAGACTAACGAGATCCGTCTGTACAACCGTCTTCTATATCTAGACTAACGAGATACGTCGTTGGACAAACGTCTTCTATATCTAGGCTAACGAGATCCGTCTGTACAACCGTCTTCTATATCTAGACTAACGAGATCCGTCGTTGTACAACCATCTTCTATATCTAGACTAACGAGATCCGCTTGTACAACCGTCTTCTATATCTAGACTAACGAGATCCGTCGTTGTACAACCGTCTTCTATATCTAGACTAAAGAGATCCGTCTGTACAACCGTCTTCTATATCTAGACTAACGAGATCCGTCGTTGTACAACCGTCTTCTATATCTGGACTAACGAGATCCGTCGTTGTACAACCGTCTTCTATATCTAGACTAACGAGATACGTCGTTGGACAAACGTCTTCTATATCTAGACTAACGAGATACGTCGTTGGACAAACGTGTTCAATATCTAGACTAACGAGATCTGTCTGTACAACCGTCTTCTATATCTAGACTAACTAGATCCGTCGTTGTACAACCGTCTTCTATATCTAGACTAACGAGATCCGTCGTTGTACAACCGTCTTCTATATCTAGACTAACGAGATACGTCGTTGGACAAACGTCTTCTATATCTAGACTAACGAGATACGTCGTTGGACAAACGTCTTCAATATCTAGACTAACGAGATCCGTCTGTACAACCGTCTTCTATATCTAGACTAACTAGATCCGTCGTTGTACAACCGTCTTCTATATCTAGACTAACGAGATACGTCGTTGGACAAACGTCTTCTATATCTAGACTAACGAGATACGTCGTTGGACAAACGTCTTCAATATCTAGACTAACGAGATCCGTCTGTACAACCGTCTTCTATATCTAGACTAACGAGATACGTCGTTGTACAACCGTCTTCTATATCTAGGCTAACGAGATCCGTCTGTACAACCGTCTTCTATATCTAGACTAACGAGATCCGTCTGTACAACCGTCTTCTATATCTAGACTAACGAGATCCGTCGTTGTACAACCGTCTTCTATATCTAGACTAACGAGATCCGTCTGTACAACCGTCTTCTATATCTAGACTAACGAGATCCGTCGTTGTACAACCGTCTTCTATATCTAGACTAAAGAGATCCGTCTGTACAACCGTCTTCTATATCTAGACTAACGAGATCCGTCGTTGTACAACCGTCCCCTATATCTAGACTAACGAGATCCGTCTGTACAACCGTCTTCTATATCTAGACTAACGAGATACGTCGTTGGACAAACGTCTTCTATATCTAGGCTAACGAGATCCGTCTGTACAACCGTCTTCTATATCTAGACTAACGAGATCCGTCGTTGTACAACCGTCTTCTATATCTAGACTAACGAGATCCGTCTGTACAACCGTCTTCTATATCTAGACTAACGAGATCCGTCGTTGTACAACCGTCTTCAATATCTAGACTAACGAGATCCGTCTGTACAACCGTCTTCTAAATCTAGACTAACTAGATCCGTCGTTGTACAACCGTCTTCTATATCTAGACTAACGAGATACGTCGTTGGACAAACGTCTTCAATATCTAGACTAACGAGATCCGTCTGTACAACCGTCTTCTATATCTAGACTAACGAGATACGTCGTTGTACAACCGTCTTCTATATCTAGGCTAACGAGATCCGCCTGTAGAACCGTCTTCTATATCTAGACTAACGAGATCCGTCGTTGTACAACCGTCCTCTATATCTCGACTAACGAGATCCGTCTGTACAACCGTCTTCTATATCTAGACTAACGAGATCCGTCGTTGTACAACCGTCCTCTATATCTAGACTAACGAGATCCGTCTGTACAACCGTCTTCTATATCTAGACTAACGAGATACGTCGTTGGACAAACGTCTTCTATATCTAGGCTAACGAGATCCGTCTGTACAACCGTCTTCTATATCTAGACTAACGAGATCCGTCGTTGTACAACCGTCTTCTATATCTAGACTAACGAGATCCGTCTGTACAACCGTCTTCTATATCTAGACTAACGAGATCCGTCGTTGTACAACCGTCTTCTATATCTAGACTAAAGAGATCCGTCTGTACAACCGTCTTCTATATCTAGACTAACGAGATCCGTCGTTGTACAACCGTCTTCTATATCTGGACTAACGAGATCCGTCGTTGTACAACCGTCTTCTATATCTAGACTAACGAGATACGTCGTTGGACAAACGTCTTCTATATCTAGACTAACGAGATACGTCGTTGGACAAACGTGTTCAATATCTAGACTAACGAGATCTGTCTGTACAACCGTCTTCTATATCTAGACTAACTAGATCCGTCGTTGTACAACCGTCTTCTATATCTAGACTAACGAGATCCGTCGTTGTACAACCGTCTTCTATATCTAGACTAACGAGATACGTCGTTGGACAAACGTCTTCTATATCTAGACTAACGAGATACGTCGTTGGACAAACGTCTTCAATATCTAGACTAACGAGATCCGTCTGTACAACCGTCTTCTATATCTAGACTAACTAGATCCGTCGTTGTACAACCGTCTTCTATATCTAGACTAACGAGATACGTCGTTGGACAAACGTCTTCAATATCTAGACTAACGAGATCCGTCTGTACAACCGTCTTCTATATCTAGACTAACGAGATACGTCGTTGTACAACCGTCTTCTATATCTAGGCTAACGAGATCCGTCTGTACAACCGTCTTCTATATCTAGACTAACGAGATCCGTCGTTGTACAACCGTCCTCTATATCTAGACTAACGAGATCCGTCGTTGCACAAACGTCTTCAATATCTAGACTAACGAGATCCGTCTGAACAACCCTCTTCTATATCAAGACTAACGAGATCCGTCTGTACTACCGTCTTCTATATCTAGACTAACGAGATCCGTCGTTGCACAACGGTCTTCAATATCTAGACTAACGAGATCCGTCTGAACAACCCTCTTCTATATCAAGAATAACGAGATCCGTCTGTACAACCGTCTTCTATATCTAGACTAACGAGATCCGTCGTTGTACAACCGTCTTCTATATCTAGACTAACGAGATCCGTCGTTGTACAAACGTCTTCTATATCTAGACTAACGAGATCCGTCTGTACAACCGTCTTCTATATCTAGACTAACTAGATCCGTCGTTGTACAACCGTCTTCTATATCTAGGCTAACGAGATCCGTCTGTACAACCGTCTTCTATATCTAGACTAACGAGATCCGTCGTTGTACAACCGTCCTCTATATCTAGACTAACGAGATCCGTCGTTGCACAAACGTCTTCAATATCTAGACTAACGAAATCCGTCTGAACAACCCTCTTCTATATCAAGACTAACGAGATCCGTCTGTACAACCGTCTTCTATATATAAACTAACGAAATCTCTCGTTGTGCAACCGTCGTCTATATCTAGACTAACGAGATCCGTCGTTGTACAACCGTCTTCTATATCTAGACTAACGAGATCCGTCTGTACAACCGTCTTCTATTTCTAGACTAACGAGATCCGTCGTTGTACAACCGTCTTCTATATCTCGACTAACGAGATCCGTCTGTACAACCGTCTTCTATATCTAGACTAACGAGATCCGTCGTTGTACAACCGTCCTCTATATCTAGACTAACGAGATCCGTCGTTGCACAAACGTCTTCAATATCTAGACTAACGAGATCCGTCTGAACAACCCTCTTCTATATCAAGACTAACGAGATCCGTCTGTACAACCGTCTTCTATATCTAGAATAACGAGATACGTCGTTGGACAAACGTCTTCAATATCTAGACTAACGAGATCCGTCGTTGCACAACCGTCTTCAATATCTAGACTAACGAGATCCGTCTGTACAACCGTCTTCTATATCTAGACTAACGAGATCCGTCGTTGTACAACCGTCTTCTATATCTAGACTAAAGAGATCCGTCTGTACAACCGTCTTCTATATCTAGACTAACGAGATCCGTCTGTACAACCGTCTTCTATATCAAGACCAACGAGATCCGTCGTTGTACAACCGTCTTCTATATCTAGACTAACGAGATCCGTCGTTGTAGAACCGTCTTCTATATCTAGACTAACGAGATACGTCGTTGAACAAACGTCTTCTATATCTAGACTAACGAGATACGTCGTTGGACAAACGTGTTCAATATCTAGACTAACGAGATCCGTCTGTACAACCGTCTTCTATATCTAGACTAACTAGATCCGTCTTTGTACAACCGTCTTCTATATCTAGACTAACGCGATCCGTCGTTGTACAACTGTTACGTAGCCCCTTCAGGTCTATCCCGTGCTCGCTGTCCTCGCGTCACTTTCTTCCGTAAAGACGATTCAGCGGAATCGCCTCGCGTGTAGCAATCGCGTTGCGCTTAGCCCGTGGCAACGACCGTAGGGACAACGACCGCGCTCGGCCCGGGCCACGGATATTTCGCAAATATCAAAGAATTAGTGAAGCAATCGACAGCTGCCGACAGGGCAGTTTCCCCCATTCCTGGGGACTGTCCGAGGTTCGGCCCGCGACGAAGAACCGCGGAACAGGTATTCTTATTCGGGAACTCGATTTAGGAAGTCAGGACGGGCCAGGGAGCCCTCAAGAAGCCGCGACCACGTCCAGCGTCTAGTCCGCGAAATACGAACGGCCGTCAATAAACCGCGCAAGGGTAACTCCATCCGACATACCGCGAACGGCCTAGCCGGGAGAGCCCTTGTGCGTCACTCGTGTCCGGCGTAGGAACGCGTAGAGTAAGAGACGATTAGAGACAGTGCGATTCGACGGTCTTCAGGTGATCGACTTCTGAGTGCTATCCGAGAGCACGGCGAGCGACCACGACCTACGCCAGGTTGACCGACTGACAGAGCGTACGAAGCGATAATCGGCAAGCGTGCCGAAACCCGAGCTCACTGCGATAGCAGGGACGGAGCGCCGTCCCTAGGGTATGTTCTTATATTATTTTATCTTTATCCAGAATATATTTTACTATGTTATTTTCCCTTCAATTCCGTGTCACCATTGATTTAATCCCCTTTTCTCCTTATCCTCCCACGGTAAGTTTAGTCAAGGCGTGCTTTAGCACCTCAAAAGAGCAAGAACCCCGCGAATCACCCTAGCCGCTCAGGGCGATTCGCCAAAAGTCCCTTCAGGACGTAACACAACCGTCTCCTATATCTAGACTAACGAGATACGTCGTTGGACAAACGTCTTCTATATCTAGACTAACGAGATACGTCGTTGGACAAACGTGTTCAATATCTAGACTAACGAGATACGTCGTTGTACAACCGTCTTCTATATCTATACTAAAGAGATCCGTCTGTACAACCGTCTTCTATATCTAGACTAACGAGATCCGTCTGTACAACCATCTTCTATATCTAGAATAACGAGATCCGTCATTGTACAACCGTCTTCTATATCCAGACTAAGGAGATCCGTCGTTGTACAACCGTCTTCTATATCTAGACTAACGAGATCCGTCTGTACAACCGTCTTCTATATCTAGACTAACTAGATCCGTCGTTGTACAACCGTCTTCTATATCTAGAATAACGAGATACGTCGTTGGACAAACGTCTTCAATATCTGGACTAACGAGATCCGTCTGTACAACCGTTTTCTATATCTAGACTACCGAGATCCGTCTGTACAACCGTATTCTATATCTCGACTAACGAGATCTATCGTTGTACAACCGTCTTCTATATCTAGACTAACGAGATACGTCGTTGGACAAACGTCTTCAATATCTAGACTAACGAGATCCGTCTGTACAACCGTTTTCTATATCTAGACTACCGAGATCCGTCGTTGTACAACCGTCTTCTATATCTCGACTAACGAGATCTATCGTTGTACAACCGTCTTCAATATCTAGACTAACGAGATACGTCGTTGGACAAACGTCTTCAATATCTAGACTAACGAGATCCGTCGGTACAACCGTCTTCAATATCTAGACTAACGAGATCCGTCGTTGTACAACCGTCTTCTATATCTATACTAAAGAGATCCGTCTGTACAACCGTCTTCTATATCTAGACTAACGAGATCCGTCTGTACAACCATCTTCTATATCTAGAATAACGAGATCCGTCATTGTACAACCGTCTTCTATATCCAGACTAAGGAGATCCGTCGTTGTACAACCGTCTTCTATATCTAGACTAACGAGATCCGTCTGTACAACCGTCTTCTATATCTCGACTAACGAGATCTCTCGTTGTACAACCGTCTTCTATATCTAGACTAACGAAATCCGTCGTTGTACAACCGTCTTCTATATCTCGACTAACGAGATCTATCGTTGTACAACCGTCTTCTATATCTAGACTAACGAGATCCGTCGTTGTACAACCGTCTTCTATGTCTAGACTAACGAGATCCGTCGTTGCACAACCGTCTTCAATATCTAGACTAACGAGATCCGTCTGAACAACCCTCTTCTATATCAAGACTAACGAGATCCGTCTGTACAACCGTCTTCTATATCTAGATTAACGAGATCCGTCGTTGTACAACCGTCTTCTATATCTAGACTAACGAGATACGTCGTTGCACAACCGTCTTCTATATCTAGACTAAAGAGATCCGTCTGTACAACCGTCTTCTATATCTAGACTAACGAGATCCGTCTGTACAACTGTCTTCTATATCAAGACTAACGAGATCCGTCGTTGTACAACCGTCTTCTATATCTCGACTAACGAGATCTATCGTTGTACAACCGTCTTCTATATCTCGACTAACGAGATCTATCGTTGTACAACCGTCTTCTATATCTAGACTAACGAGATACGTCGTTGGACAAACGTCTTCAATATCTAGACTAACGAGATCCGTCGGTACAACCGTCTTCAATATCTAGACTAACGAGATCCGTCGTTGTACAACCGTCTTCTATATCTATACTAAAGAGATCCGTCTGTACAACCGTCTTCTATATCTAGACTAACGAGATCCGTCTGTACAACCATCTTCTATATCTAGAATAACGAGATCCGTCATTGTACAACCGTCTTCTATATCCAGACTAAGGAGATCCGTCGTTGTACAACCGTCTTCTATATCTAGACTAACGAGATCCGTCTGTACAACCGTCTTCTATATCTAGACTAACTAGATCCGTCGTTGTACAACCGTCTTCTATATCTAGAATAACGAGATACGTCGTTGGACAAACGTCTTCAATATCTGGACTAACGAGATCCGTCTGTACAACCGTTTTCTATATCTAGACTACCGAGATCCGTCTGTACAACCGTATTCTATATCTCGACTAACGAGATCTATCGTTGTACAACCGTCTTCTATATCTAGACTAACGAGATACGTCGTTGGACAAACGTCTTCAATATCTAGACTAACGAGATCCGTCTGTACAACCGTTTTCTATATCTAGACTACCGAGATCCGTCGTTGTACAACCGTCTTCTATATCTCGACTAACGAGATCTATCGTTGTACAACCGTCTTCAATATCTAGACTAACGAGATACGTCGTTGGACAAACGTCTTCAATATCTAGACTAACGAGATCCGTCGGTACAACCGTCTTCAATATCTAGACTAACGAGATCCGTCGTTGTACAACCGTCTTCTATATCTATACTAAAGAGATCCGTCTGTACAACCGTCTTCTATATCTAGACTAACGAGATCCGTCTGTACAACCATCTTCTATATCTAGAATAACGAGATCCGTCATTGTACAACCGTCTTCTATATCCAGACTAAGGAGATCCGTCGTTGTACAACCGTCTTCTATATCTAGACTAACGAGATCCGTCTGTACAACCGTCTTCTATATCTCGACTAACGAGATCTCTCGTTGTACAACCGTCTTCTATATCTAGACTAACGAAATCCGTCGTTGTACAACCGTCTTCTATATCTCGACTAACGAGATCTATCGTTGTACAACCGTCTTCTATATCTAGACTAACGAGATCCGTCGTTGTACAACCGTCTTCTATGTCTAGACTAACGAGATCCGTCGTTGCACAACCGTCTTCAATATCTAGACTAACGAGATCCGTCTGAACAACCCTCTTCTATATCAAGACTAACGAGATCCGTCTGTACAACCGTCTTCTATATCTAGATTAACGAGATCCGTCGTTGTACAACCGTCTTCTATATCTAGACTAACGAGATACGTCGTTGCACAACCGTCTTCTATATCTAGACTAAAGAGATCCGTCTGTACAACCGTCTTCTATATCTAGACTAACGAGATCCGTCTGTACAACTGTCTTCTATATCAAGACTAACGAGATCCGTCGTTGTACAACCGTCTTCTATATCTGGACTAACGAGATCCGTCGTTGTACAACCGTCTTCTATATCTAGACTAACGAGATACGTCGTTGGACAAACGTCTTCTATATCTAGACTAACGAGATACGTCGTTGGACAAACGTGTTCAATATCTAGACTAACGAGATCCGTCTGTACAACCGTCTTCTATATCTAGACTAACTAGATCCGTCGTTGTACAACCGTCTTCTATATCTAGACTAACGAGATCCGTCGTTGTACAACCGTCTTCTATATCTAGACTAACGAGATACGTCGTTGGACAAACGTCTTCTATATCTAGACTAACGAGATACGTCGTTGGAGAAACGTGTTCAATATCTAGACTAACGAGATACGTCGTGGTACAACCGTCTTCCATATCTACACTAACGAGATCCGTCGTTGTACAACCGTCTTCTATATCTAGACTAACGAGATACGTCGTTGGACAAACGTCTTCAATATCTAGACTAACGAGATCCGTCTGTACAACCGTCTTCTATATCTAGACTAACTAGATCCGTCGTTGTACAACCGTCTTCTATATCTAGACTAACGAGATACGTCGTTGGACAAACGTCTTCAATATCTAGACTAACGAGATCCGTCTGTACAACCGTCTTCTATATCTAGACTAACGAGATACGTCGTTGTACAACCGTCTTCTATATCTAGGCTAACGAGATCCGTCTGTACAACCGTCTTCTATATCTAGACTAACGAGATCCGTCGTTGTACAACCGTCCTCTATATCTAGACTAACGAGATCCGTCGTTGCACAAACGTCTTCAATATCTAGACTAACGAGATCCGTCTGAACAACCCTCTTCTATATCAAGACTAACGAGATCCGTCTGTACAACCGTCGTCTATATCTAGACTAACGAGATCCGTCGTTGCACAACCGTCTTCAATATCTAGACTAACGAGATCCGTCTGAACAACCCTCTTCTATATCAAGACTAAAGAGATCCGTCTGTACAACCGTCTTCTATATCTAGACTAACGAGATCCGTCGTTGTACAACCGTCTTCTATATCTAGACTAAAGAGATCCGTCTGTACAACCGTCTTCTATATCTAGACTAACTAGATCCGTCGTTGTACAACCGTCTTCTATATCTAGACTAACGAGATCCGTCGTTGTACAACCGTCTTCTATATCTAGACTAACGAGATACGTCGTTGGACAAACGTCTTCTATATCTAGACTAACGAGATACGTCGTTGGACAAACGTGTTCAATATCTAGACTAACGAGATACGTCGTTGTACAACCGTCTTCCATATCTAGACTAACGAGATCCGTCGTTGTACAACCGTCTTCTATATCTAGACTAACGAGATACGTCGTTGGACAAACGTCTTCAATATCTAGACTAACGAGATCCGTCTGTACAACCGTCTTCTATATCTAGACTAACTAGATCCGTCGTTGTACAACTGTCTTCTATATCTTGACTAACGAGATACGTCGTTGGACAAACGTCTTCAATATCTAGACTAACGAGATCCGTCTGTACAACCGTCTTCTATATCTAGACTAACGAGATACGTCGTTGGACAAACGTCTTCTATATCTAGACTAACGAGATCCGTCTGTACAACCGTCTTCTATATCTAGACTAACGAGATACGTCGTTGGACAAACGTCTTCTATATCTAGACTAACGAGATACGTCGTTGGACAAACGTGTTCAATATCTAGACTAACGAGATACGTCGTTGTACAACCGTCTTCCATATCTAGACTAACGAGATCCGTCGTTGTACAACCGTCTTCTATATCTAGACTAACGAGATACGTCGTTGGACAAACGTCTTCAATATCTAGACTAACGAGATCCGTCTGTACAACCGTCTTCTATATCTAGACTAACTAGATCCGTCGTTGTACAACCGTCTTCTATATCTAGAATAACGAGATACGTCGTTGGACAAACGTCTTCAATATCTGGACTAACGAGATCCGTCTGTACAACCGTTTTCTATATCTAGACTACCGAGATCCGTCTGTACAACCGTATTCTATATCTCGACTAACGAGATCTATCGTTGTACAACCGTCTTCTATATCTAGACTAACGAGATACGTCGTTGGACAAACGTCTTCAATATCTAGACTAACGAGATCCGTCTGTACAACCGTTTTCTATATCTAGACTACCGAGATCCGTCGCTGTACAACCGTCTTCTATATCTCGACTAACGAGATCTATCGTTGTACAACCGTCTTCTATATCTAGACTAACGAGGTACGTCGTTGGACAAACGTCTTCAATATCTAGACTAACGAGATCCGTCGGTACAACCGTCTTCAATATCTAGACTAACGAGATCCGTCGTTGTACAACCGTCTTCTATATCTATACTAAAGAGATCCGTCTGTACAACCGTCTTCTATATCTAGACTAACGAGATCCGTCTGTACAACCATCTTCTATATCTAGAATAACGAGATCCGTCATTGTACAACCGTCTTCTATATCCAGACTAACGAGATCCGTCGTTGTACAACCGTCTTCTATATCTAGACTAACGAGATACGTCGTTGGACAAACGTCTTCAATATCTAGACTAACGAGATCCGTCTGTACAACCGTTTTCAATATCTAGACTACCGAGATCCGTCGTTGTACAACCGTCTTCTATATCTCGACTAACGAGATCCATCGTTGTACAACCGTCTTCTATATCTAGACTAACGAGATACGTCGTTGGACAAACGTCTTCAATATCTAGACTAACGAGATCCGTCGGTACAACCGTCTTCTATATCTAGACTAACGAGATCCGTCGTTGTACAACCGTCTTCTATATCTATACTAAAGAGATCCGTCTGTACAACCGTCTTCTATATCTAGACTAACGAGATCCGTCTGTACAACCGTCTTCTATATCTATACTAAAGAGATCCGTCTGTACAACCGTCTTCTATATCTAGACTAACGAGATCCGTCGTTGTACAACCGTCTTCTATATCTAGACTAACGAGATCCGTCTGTACAATCGTTTTCTATATCTCGACTAACGAGATCTCTCGTTGTACAACCGTCTTCTATATCTAGACTAACGAGATCCGTCGTTGTACAACCGTCTTCTATATCTCGACTAACGAGATCTATCGTTGTACAACCGTCTTCTATATCTAGACTAACGAGATACGTCTGTACAACCGTTTTCTATATCTAGACTACCGAGATCCGTCTGTACAACCGTCTTCTATATCTCGACTAACGAGATCTATCGTTGTACAACCGTCTTCTATATCTAGACTAACGAGATACGTCGTTGGACAAACGTCTTCAATATCTAGACTAACGAGATCCGTCTGTACAACCGTTTTCTATATCTAGACTACCGAGATCCGTCGTTGTACAACCGTCTTCTATATCTCGACTAACGAGATCTATCGTTGCACAACCGTCTTCTATATCTAGACTAACGAGATACGTCGTTGGACAAACGTCTTCAATATCTAGACTAACGAGATCCGTCTGTACAACCGTCTTCTATATCTAGACTAACTAGATCCGTCGTTGTACAACCGTCTTCAATATCTAGACTAACGAGATCCGTCGTTGTACAACCATCTTCTATATCTATACTAAAGAGATCCGTCTGTACAACCGTCTTCTATATCTAGACTAACGAGATCCGTCTGTACAACCGTTTTCTATATCTAGACTACCGAGATCCGTCTGTACAACCGTCTTCTATATCTCGACTAACGAGATCTATCGTTGTACAACCGTCTTCTATATCTAGACTAACGAGATACGTCGTTGGACAAACGTCTTCAATATCTAGACTAACGATATCCGTCTGTACAACCGTCTTCTATATCTAGACTAACGAGATACGTCGTTGTACAACCGTCTTCTATATCTAGGCTAACGAGATCCGTCTGTACAACCGTCTCCTATATCTAGACTAACGAGATCCGTCGTTGTACAACCGTCCTCTATATCTAGACTAACGAGATCCGTCGTTGCACAAACGTCTTCAATATCTAGACTAACGAGATCCGTCTGAACAACCCTCTTCTATATCAAGACTAACGAGATCCGTCTGTACAACCGTCTTCTATATCTAGACTAACGAGATCCGTCGTTGCACAACCGTCTTCAATATCTAGACTAACGAGATCCGTCTGAACAACCATCTTCTATATCAAGACTAACGAGATCCGTCTGTACAACCGTCTTCTATATCTAGACTAACGAGATCCGTCGTTGTACAACCGTCTTCTATATCTAGACTAACGAGATCCGTCGTTGCACAACCGTCTTCAATATCTAGACTAACGAGATCCGTCTGTACAACCGTCTTCTATATCTAGACTAACGAGATCCGTCGTTGTACAACCGTCTTCTATATCTAGACTAAAGAGATCCGTCTGTACAACCGTCTTCTATATCTAGACTAACGAGATCCGTCTGTACAGCCGTCTTCTATATCTAGACTAACGAGATCCGTCGTTGCACAACCGTCTTCAATATCTAGACTAACGAGATCCGTCTGTACAACCGTCTTCTATATCTAGACTAACGAGATACGTCGTTGGAGAAACGTCTTCTATATCTAGGCTAACGAGATCCGTCTGTACAACCGTCTTCTATATCTAGACTAACGAGATCCGTCGTTGTACAACCGTCTTCTATATCTAGACTAACGAGATCCGTCGTTGCACAACCGTCTTCAATATCTAGACTAACGAGATCCGTCTGAACAACCCTCTTCTATATCAAGACTAACGAGATCCGTCTGTACAACCGTCTTCTATATCTAGATTAACGAGATCCGTCGTTGTACAACAGTCTTCTATATCTAGACTAACGAGATACGTCGTTGCACAACCGTCTTCAATATCTAGACTAACGAGATCCGTCGGTACAACCGTCTTCAATATCTAGACTAACGAGATCCGTCGTTGTACAACCGTCTTCTATATCTATACTAAAGAGATCCGTCTGTACAACCGTCTTCTATATCTAGACTAACGAGATCCGTCTGTACAACCGTTTTCTATATCTAGACTACCGAGATCCGTCTGTACAACCGTCTTCTATATCTCGACTAACGAGATCTATCGTTGTACAACCGTCTTCTATATCTAGATTAACGAGATACGTCGTTGGACAAACGTCTTCAATATCTAGACTAACGAGATCCGTCTGTACAACCGTTTTCAATATCTAGACTACCGAGATCCGTCGTTGTACAACCGTCTTCTATATCTAGACTAACGAGATCCGTCGTTGCACAACCGTCTTCAATATCTAGACTAACGAGATCCGTCTGAACAACCCTCTTCTATATCAAGACTAACGAGATCCGTCTGTACAACCGTCTTCTATATCTAGATTAACGAGATCCGTCGTTGTACAACAGTCTTCTATATCTAGACTAACGAGATACGTCGTTGCACAACCGTCTTCAATATCTAGACTAACGAGATCCGTCGGTACAACCGTCTTCAATATCTAGACTAACGAGATCCGTCGTTGTACAACCGTCTTCTATATCTATACTAAAGAGATCCGTCTGTACAACCGTCTTCTATATCTAGACTAACGAGATCCGCCTGTACAACCGTTTTCTATATCTAGACTACCGAGATCCGTCTGTACAACCGTCTTCTATATCTAGACTAACGAGATCCGTCGTTGTACAACCGTCTTCTATATCTAGACTAAAGAGATCCGTCTGTACAACCGTCTTCTATATCTAGACTAACGAGATCCGTCTGTACAACTGTCTTCTATATCAAGACTAACGAGATCCGTCGTTGGACAAACGTCTTCTATATCTAGACTAACGAGATACGTCGTTGGACAAACGTGTTCAATATCTAGACTAACGAGATCCGTCTGTACAACCGTCTTCTATATCTAGACTAACTAGATCCGTCGTTGTACAACCGTCTTCTATATCTAGACTAACGAGATCCGTCGTTGTACAACCGTCTTCTATATCTAGACTAACGAGATACGTCGTTGGACAAACGTCTTCTATATCTAGACTAACGAGATACGTCGTTAGAGAAACGTGTTCAATATCTAGACTAACGAGATACGTCGTTGTACAACCGTCTTCCATATCTACACTAACGAGATCCGTCGTTGTACAACCGTCTTCTATATCTAGACTAACGAGATACGTCGTTGGACAAACGTCTTCAATATCTAGACTAACGAGATCCGTTTGTACAACCGTCTTCTATATCTAGACTAACTAGATCCGTCGTTGTACAACCGTCTTCTATATCTAGACTAACGAGATACGTCGTTGGACAAACGTCTTCAATATCTAGACTAACGAGATCCGTCTGTACAACCGTCTTCTATATCTAGACTAACGAGATACGTCGTTGTACAACCGTCTTCTATATCTAGGCTAACGAGATCCGTCTGTACAAACGTCTTCTATATCTAGACTAACGAGATCCGTCGTTGTACAACCGTCCTCTATATCTAGACTAACGAGATCCGTCGTTGCACAAACGTCTTCAATATCTAGACTAACGAGATCCGTCTGAACAACCCTCTTCTATATCAAGACTAACGAGATCCGTCTGTACAACCGTCTTCTATATCTAGACTAACGAGATCCGTCGTTGCACAACCGTCTTCAATATCTAGACTAACGAGATCCGTCGTTGCACAACCGTCTTCAATATCTAGACTAACGAGATCCGTCTGTACAACCGTCTTCTATATCTAGACTAACGAGATCCGTCGTTGTACAACCGTCTTCTATATCTAGACTAAAGAGATCCGTCTGTACAACCGTCTTCTATATCTAGACTAACGAGATCCGTCTGTACAACCGTCTTCAATATCTAGACTAACGAGATCCGTCTGTACAACCGTCTTCTATATCTAGACTAACGAGATCCGCCTGTACAACCGTTTTCTATATCTAGACTACCGAGATCCGTCTGTACAACCGTCTTCTATATCTAGACTAACGAGATCCGTCGTTGTACAACCGTCTTCTATATCTAGACTAACGAGATACGTCGTTAGAGAAACGTGTTCAATATCTAGACTAACGAGATACGTCGTTGTACAACCGTCTTCCATATCTACACTAACGAGATCCGTCGTTGTACAACCGTCTTCTATATCTAGACTAACGAGATACGTCGTTGGACAAACGTCTTCAATATCTAGACTAACGAGATCCGTTTGTACAACCGTCTTCTATATCTAGACTAACTAGATCCGTCGTTGTACAACCGTCTTCTATATCTAGACTAACGAGATACGTCGTTGGACAAACGTCTTCAATATCTAGACTAACGAGATCCGTCTGTACAACCGTCTTCTATATCTAGACTAACGAGATACGTCGTTGTACAACCGTCTTCTATATCTAGGCTAACGAGATCCGTCTGTACAAACGTCTTCTATATCTAGACTAACGAGATCCGTCGTTGTACAACCGTCCTCTATATCTAGACTAACGAGATCCGTCGTTGCACAAACGTCTTCTATATCTAGACTAACGAGATCCGTCTGAACAACCCTCTTCTATATCAAGACTAACGAGATCCGTCTGTACAACCGTCTTCTATATCTAGACTAACGAGATCCGTCGTTGCACAACCGTCTTCAATATCTAGACTAACGAGATCCGTCGTTGCACAACCGTCTTCAATATCTAGACTAACGAGATCCGTCTGTACAACCGTCTTCTATATCTAGACTAACGAGATCCGTCGTTGTACAACCGTCTTCTATATCTAGACTAAAGAGATCCGTCTGTACAACCGTCTTCTATATCTAGACTAACGAGATCCGTCTGTACAACCGTCTTCTATATCAAGACTAACGAGATCCGTCGTTGTACAACCGTCTTCTATATCTAGACTAACGAAATACGTCGTTGGACAAACGTCTTCTATATCTAGACTAACGAGATACGTCGTTGGACAAACGTCTTCTATATCTAGACTAACGAGATACGTCGTTGTACAACCGTCTTCCATATCTAGACTAACGAGATCCGTCGTTATACAACCGTCTTCTATATCTAGACTAACGAGATACGTCGTTGGACAAACGTCTTCAATATCTAGACTAACGAGATCCGTCTGTACAACCGTCTTCTATATCTAGACTAACGAGATACGTCGTTGGACAAACGTCTTCTATATCTAGACTAACGAGATCCGTCTGTACAACCGTCTTCTATATCTAGACTAACGAGATACGTCGTTGGACAAACGTCTTCTATATCTAGACTAACGAGATACGTCGTTGGACAAACGTGTTCAATATCTAGACTAACGAGATACGTCGTTGTACAAACGTCTTCCATATCTAGACTAACGAGATCCGTCGTTGTACAACCGTCTTCTATATCTAGACTAACGAGATACGTGGTTGGACAAACGTCTTCAATATCTAGACTAACGAGATCCGTCTGTACAACCGTCTTCTATATCTAGACTAACTAGATCCGTCGTTGTACAACCGTCTTCTATATCTAGAATAACGAGATACGTCGTTGGACAAACGTCTTCAATATCTGGACTAACGAGATCCGTCTGTACAACCGTTTTCTATATCTAGACTACCGAGATCCGTCTGTACAACCGTATTCTATATCTCGACTAACGAGATCTATCGTTGTACAACCGTCTTCTATATCTAGACTAACGAGATACGTCGTTGGACAAACGTCTTCAATATCTAGACTAACGAGATCCGTCTGTACAACCGTTTTCTATATCTAGACTACCGAGATCCGTCGTTGTACAACCGTCTTCTATATCTCGACTAACGAGATCTATCGTTGTACAACCGTCTTCTATATCTAGACTAACGAGATACGTCGTTGGACAAACGTCTTCAATATCTAGACTAACGAGATCCGTCGGTACAACCGTCTTCAATATCTAGACTAACGAGATCCGTCGTTGTACAACCGTCTTCTATATCTATACTAAAGAGATCCGTCTGTACAACCGTCTTCTATATCTAGACTAACGAGATCCGTCTGTACAACCATCTTCTATATCTAGAATAACGAGATCCGTCATTGTACAACCGTCTTCTATATCCAGACTAACGAGATCCGTCGTTGTACAACCGTCTTCTATATCTAGCCTAACGAGATACGTCGTTGGACAAACGTCTTCAATATCTAGACTAACGAGATCCGTCTGTACAACCGTTTTCAATATCTAGACTACCGAGATCCGTCGTTGTACAACCGTCTTCTATATCTCGACTAACGAGATCCATCGTTGTACAACCGTCTTCTATATCTAGACTAACGAGATACGTCGTTGGACAAACGTCTTCAATATCTAGACTAACGAGATCCGTCGGTACAACCGTCTTCTATATCTAGACTAACGAGATCCGTCGTTGTACAACCGTCTTCTATATCTATACTAAAGAGATCCGTCTGTACAACCGTCTTCTATATCTAGACTAACGAGATCCGTCTGTACAACCGTCTTCTATATCTAGACTAACGAGATCCGTCGTTGTACAACCGTCTTCTATATCTAGACTAACGAGATCCGTCTGTACAATCGTTTTCTATATCTCGACTAACGAGATCTCTCGTTGTACAACCGTCTTCTATATCTAGACTAACGAGATCCGTCGTTGTACAACCGTCTTCTATATCTCGACTAACTAGATCTATCGTTGTACAACCGTCTTCTATATCTAGACTAACGAGATACGTCTGTACAACCGTTTTCTATATCTAGACTACCGAGATCCGTCTGTACAACCGTCTTCTATATCTCGACTAACGAGATCTATCGTTGTACAACCGTCTTCTATATCTAGACTAACGAGATACGTCGTTGGACAAACGTCTTCAATATCTAGACTAACGAGATCCGTCTGTACAACCGTTTTCTATATCTAGACTACCGAGATCCGTCGTTGTACAACCGTCTTCTATATCTCGACTAACGAGATCTATCGTTGCACAACCGTCTTCTATATCTAGACTAACGAGATACGTCGTTGGACAAACGTCTTCAATATCTAGACTAACGAGATCCGTCGGTACAACCGTCTTCTATATCTAGACTAACGAGATCCGTCGTTGTACAACCGTCTTCAATATCTATACTAAAGAGATCCGTCTGTACAACCGTCTTCTATATCTAGACTAACGAGATACGTCGTTGGACAAACGTCTTCAATATCTAGACTAACGAGATCCGTCTGTACAACCGTCTTCTATATCTAGACTAACTAGATCCGTCGTTGTACAACCGTCTTCTATATCTAGACTAACGAGATACGTCGTTGGACAAACGTCTTCAATATCTCGACTAACGAGATCTATCGTTGTACAACCGTCTTCTATATCTAGACTAACGAGATACGTCGTTGGACAAACGTCTTCAATATCTAGACTAACGAGATCCGTCTGTACAACCGTTTTCTATATCTAGACTACCGAGATCCGTCGTTGTACAACCGTCTTCTATATCTCGACTAACGAGATCTATCGTTGTACAACCGTCTTCTATATCTAGACTAACGAGATACGTCGTTGGACAAACGTCTTCAATATCTAGACTAACGAGATCCGTCGGTACAACCGTCTTCAATATCTAGACTAACGAGATCCGTCGTTGTACAACCGTCTTCTATATCTATACTAAAGAGATCCGTCTGTACAACCGTCTTCTATATCTAGACTAACGAGATCCGTCTGTACAACCGTTTTCTATATCTAGACTACCGAGATCCGTCTGTACAACCGTCTTCTATATCTCGACTAACGAGATCTATCGTTGTACAACCGTCTTCTATATCTAGACTAACGAGATACGTCGTTGGACAAACGTCTTCAATATCTAGACTAACGAGATCCGTCTGTACAACCGTTTTCAATATCTAGACTACCGAGATCCGTCGTTGTACAACCGTCTTCTATATCTCGACTAACGAGATCCATCGTTGTACAACCGTCTTCTATATCTAGACTAACGAGATACGTCGTTGGACAAACGTCTTCAATATCTAGACTAACGAGATCCGTCGGTACAACCGTCTTCTATATCTAGACTAACGAGATCCGTCGTTGTACAACCGTCTTCTATATCTATACTAAAGAGATCCGTCTGTACAACCGTCTTCTATATCTAGACTAACGAGATCCGTCTGTACAACCGTCTTCTATATCAATACTAAAGAGATCCGTCTGTACAACCGTCTTCTATATCTAGACTAACGAGATCCGTCGTTGTACAACCGTCTTCTATATCTAGACTAACGAGATCCGTCTGTACAATCGTTTTCTATATCTCGACTAACGAGATCTCTCGTTGTACAACCGTCTTCTATATCTAGACTAACGAGATCCGTCGTTGTACAACCGTCTTCTATATCTCGACTAACGAGATCTATCGTTGTACAACCGTCTTCTATATCTAGACTAACGAGATACGTCGTTGTACAACCGTCTTCTATATCTAGACTAACGAGATACGTCGTTGGACAAACGTCTTCTATATCTAGACTAACGAGATACGTCGTTGCACAACCGTCTTCAATATCTAGACTAACGAGATCCGTCTGTACAACCGTCTTCTATATCTAGACTAACGAGATCCGTCGTTGTACAACCGTCTTCTATATCTAGACTAACGAGATACGTCGTTGTACAACCGTCTTCTATATCTAGACTAACGAGATACGTCGTTGGACAAACGTCTTCAATATCTAGACTAACGAGATCCGTCTGTACAACCGTCTTCTATATCTAGACTAACTAGATCCGTCGTTGTACAACCGTCTTCTATATCGAGACTAACGAGATACATCGTTGGACAAACGTCTTCAATATCTAGACTAACGAGATCCGTCTGAACAACCCTCTTCTATATCAAGACTAACGAGATCCGTCTGTACAACCGTCTTCTATATCTAGACTAACGAGATCCGTCGTTGCACAACCGTCTTCAATATCTAGACTAACGAGATCCGTCTGAACAAACCTCTTCTATATCAAGACTAACGAGATCCGTCTGTACAACCGTCTTCTATATCTAGACTAACGAGATCCGTCGTTGTACAACCGTCTTCTATATCTAGACTAACGAGATCCGTCGTTGCACAACCGTCTTCAATATCTAGACTAACGAGATCCGTCTGTACAACCGTCTTCTATATCTAGACTAACGAGATCCGTCGTTGTACAACCGTCTTCTATATCTAGACTAAAGAGATCCGTCTGTACAACCGTCTTCTATATCTAGACTAACGAGATCCGTCTGTACAGCCGTCTTCTATATCTAGACTAACGAGATCCGTTGTTGCGCAACCGTCTTCAATATCTAGACTAACGAGATCCGTCTGAACAACCCTCTTCTATATCAAGACTAACGAGATCCGTCTGTACAACCGTCTTCTATATCTAGACTAACGAGATACGTCGTTGGAGAAACGTCTTCTATATCTAGGCTAACGAGATCCGTCTGTACAACCGTCTTCTATATCTAGACTAACGAGATCCGTCGTTGTACAACCGTCTTCTATATCTAGACTAACGAGATCCGTCGTTGCACAACCGTCTTCAATATCTAGACTAACGAGATCCGTCTGAACAACCCTCTTGTATATCAAGACTAACGAGATCCGCCTGTACAACCGTCTTCTATATCTAGATTAACGAGATCCGTCGTTGTACAACCGTCTTCTATATCTAGACTAACGAGATACGTCGTTGCACAACCGTCTTCAATATCTAGACTAACGAGATCCGTCTGTACAACCGTCTTCTATATCTAGACTAACGAGATCCGTCGTTGTACAACCGTCTTCTATATCTAGACTAAAGAGATCCGTCTGTACAACCGTCTTCTATATCTAGACTAACGAGATCCGTCTGTACAACTGTCTTCTATATCAAGACTAATGAGGTCCGTCGTTGTACAACCGTCTTCTATATCTGGACTAACGAGATCCGTCGTTGTACAACCGTCTTCTATATCTAGACTAACGAGATACGTCGTTGGACAAACGTCTTCTATATCTAGACTAACGAGATACGTCGTTGGACAAACGTGTTCAATATCTAGACTAACGAGATCCGTCTGTACAACCGTCTTCTATATCTAGACTAACTAGATCCGTCGTTGTACAACCGTCTTCTATATCTAGACTAACGAGATCCGTCGTTGTACAACCGTCTTCTATATCTAGACTAACGAGATACGTCGTTGGACAAACGTCTTCTATATCTAGACTAACGAGATACGTCGTTGGAGAAACGTGTTCAATATCTAGACTAACGAGATACGTCGTTGTACAACCGTCTTCCATATCTACACTAACGAGATCCGTCGTTGTACAACCGTCTTCTATATCTAGACTAACGAGATACGTCGTTGGACAAACGTCTTCAATATCTAGACTAACGAGATCCGTCTGTACAACCGTCTTCTATATCTAGACTAACTAGATCCGTCGTTGTACAACCGTCTTCTATATCTAGACTAACGAGATACGTCGTTGGACAAACGTCTTCAATATCTAGACTAACGAGATCCGTCTGTACAACCGTCTTCTATATCTAGACTAACGAGATACGTCGTTGTACAACCGTCTTCTATATCTAGGCTAACGAGATCCGTCTGTACAACCGTCTTCTATATCTAGACTAACGAGATCCGTCGTTGTACAACCGTCCTCTATATCTAGACTAACGAGATCCGTCGTTGCACAAACGTCTTCAATATCTAGACTAACGAGATCCGTCTGAACAACCCTCTTCTATATCAAGACTAACGAGATCCGTCTGTACAACCGTCTTCTATATCTAGACTAACGAGATCCGTCGTTGCACAACCGTCTTCAATATCTAGACTAACGAGATCCGTCTGAACAACCCTCTTCTATATCAAGACTAACGAGATCCGTCTGTACAACCGTCTTCTATATCTAGACTAACGAGATCCGTCGTTGTACAACCGTCTTCTATATCTAGACTAACGAGATCCGTCGTTGCACAACCGTCTTCAATATCTAGACTAACGAGATCCGTCTGTACAACCGTCTTCTATATCTAGACTAACGAGATCCGTCGTTGTACAACCGTCTTCTATATCTAGACTAAAGAGATCCGTCTGTACAACCGTCTTCTATATCTAGACTAACGAGATCCGTCTGTACAACCGTCTTCTATATCAAGACTAACGAGATCCGTCGTTGTACAACCGTCTTCTATATCTAGACTAACGAGATCCGTCGTTGTACAACCGTCTTCTATATCTAGACTAACGAAATACGTCGTTGGACAAACGTCTTCTATATCTAGACTAACGAGATACGTCGTTGGACAAACGTGTTCAATATCTAGACTAACGAGATCCGTCTGTACAACCGTCTTCTATATCTAGACTAACGAGATCCGTCGTTGTACAACCGTCTTCAATATCTATACTAAAGAGATCCGTCTGTACAACCGTCTTCTATATCTAGACTAACGAGATACGTCGTTGGACAAACGTCTTCAATATCTAGACTAACGAGATCCGTCTGTACAACCGTCTTCTATATCTAGACTAACTAGATCCGTCGTTGTACAACCGTCTTCTATATCTAGACTAACGAGATACGTCGTTGGACAAACGTCTTCAATATCTCGACTAACGAGATCTATCGTTGTACAACCGTCTTCTATATCTAGACTAACGAGATACGTCGTTGGACAAACGTCTTCAATATCTAGACTAACGAGATCCGTCTGTACAACCGTTTTCTATATCTAGACTACCGAGATCCGTCGTTGTACAACCGTCTTCTATATCTCGACTAACGAGATCTATCGTTGTACAACCGTCTTCTATATCTAGACTAACGAGATACGTCGTTGGACAAACGTCTTCAATATCTAGACTAACGAGATCCGTCGGTACAACCGTCTTCAATATCTAGACTAACGAGATCCGTCGTTGTACAACCGTCTTCTATATCTATACTAAAGAGATCCGTCTGTACAACCGTCTTCTATATCTAGACTAACGAGATCCGTCTGTACAACCGTTTTCTATATCTAGACTACCGAGATCCGTCTGTACAACCGTCTTCTATATCTCGACTAACGAGATCTATCGTTGTACAACCGTCTTCTATATCTAGACTAACGAGATACGTCGTTGGACAAACGTCTTCAATATCTAGACTAACGAGATCCGTCTGTACAACCGTTTTCAATATCTAGACTACCGAGATCCGTCGTTGTACAACCGTCTTCTATATCTCGACTAACGAGATCCATCGTTGTACAACCGTCTTCTATATCTAGACTAACGAGATACGTCGTTGGACAAACGTCTTCAATATCTAGACTAACGAGATCCGTCGGTACAACCGTCTTCTATATCTAGACTAACGAGATCCGTCGTTGTACAACCGTCTTCTATATCTATACTAAAGAGATCCGTCTGTACAACCGTCTTCTATATCTAGACTAACGAGATCCGTCTGTACAACCGTCTTCTATATCAATACTAAAGAGATCCGTCTGTACAACCGTCTTCTATATCTAGACTAACGAGATCCGTCGTTGTACAACCGTCTTCTATATCTAGACTAACGAGATCCGTCTGTACAATCGTTTTCTATATCTCGACTAACGAGATCTCTCGTTGTACAACCGTCTTCTATATCTAGACTAACGAGATCCGTCGTTGTACAACCGTCTTCTATATCTCGACTAACGAGATCTATCGTTGTACAACCGTCTTCTATATCTAGACTAACGAGATACGTCGTTGTACAACCGTCTTCTATATCTAGACTAACGAGATACGTCGTTGGACAAACGTCTTCTATATCTAGACTAACGAGATACGTCGTTGCACAACCGTCTTCAATATCTAGACTAACGAGATCCGTCTGTACAACCGTCTTCTATATCTAGACTAACGAGATCCGTCGTTGTACAACCGTCTTCTATATCTAGACTAACGAGATACGTCGTTGTACAACCGTCTTCTATATCTAGACTAACGAGATACGTCGTTGGACAAACGTCTTCAATATCTAGACTAACGAGATCCGTCTGTACAACCGTCTTCTATATCTAGACTAACTAGATCCGTCGTTGTACAACCGTCTTCTATATCGAGACTAACGAGATACATCGTTGGACAAACGTCTTCAATATCTAGACTAACGAGATCCGTCTGAACAACCCTCTTCTATATCAAGACTAACGAGATCCGTCTGTACAACCGTCTTCTATATCTAGACTAACGAGATCCGTCGTTGCACAACCGTCTTCAATATCTAGACTAACGAGATCCGTCTGAACAAACCTCTTCTATATCAAGACTAACGAGATCCGTCTGTACAACCGTCTTCTATATCTAGACTAACGAGATCCGTCGTTGTACAACCGTCTTCTATATCTAGACTAACGAGATCCGTCGTTGCACAACCGTCTTCAATATCTAGACTAACGAGATCCGTCTGTACAACCGTCTTCTATATCTAGACTAACGAGATCCGTCGTTGTACAACCGTCTTCTATATCTAGACTAAAGAGATCCGTCTGTACAACCGTCTTCTATATCTAGACTAACGAGATCCGTCTGTACAGCCGTCTTCTATATCTAGACTAACGAGATCCGTTGTTGCGCAACCGTCTTCAATATCTAGACTAACGAGATCCGTCTGAACAACCCTCTTCTATATCAAGACTAACGAGATCCGTCTGTACAACCGTCTTCTATATCTAGACTAACGAGATACGTCGTTGGAGAAACGTCTTCTATATCTAGGCTAACGAGATCCGTCTGTACAACCGTCTTCTATATCTAGACTAACGAGATCCGTCGTTGTACAACCGTCTTCTATATCTAGACTAACGAGATCCGTCGTTGCACAACCGTCTTCAATATCTAGACTAACGAGATCCGTCTGAACAACCCTCTTGTATATCAAGACTAACGAGATCCGCCTGTACAACCGTCTTCTATATCTAGATTAACGAGATCCGTCGTTGTACAACCGTCTTCTATATCTAGACTAACGAGATACGTCGTTGCACAACCGTCTTCAATATCTAGACTAACGAGATCCGTCTGTACAACCGTCTTCTATATCTAGACTAACGAGATCCGTCGTTGTACAACCGTCTTCTATATCTAGACTAAAGAGATCCGTCTGTACAACCGTCTTCTATATCTAGACTAACGAGATCCGTCTGTACAACTGTCTTCTATATCAAGACTAATGAGGTCCGTCGTTGTACAACCGTCTTCTATATCTGGACTAACGAGATCCGTCGTTGTACAACCGTCTTCTATATCTAGACTAACGAGATACGTCGTTGGACAAACGTCTTCTATATCTAGACTAACGAGATACGTCGTTGGACAAACGTGTTCAATATCTAGACTAACGAGATCCGTCTGTACAACCGTCTTCTATATCTAGACTAACTAGATCCGTCGTTGTACAACCGTCTTCTATATCTAGACTAACGAGATCCGTCGTTGTACAACCGTCTTCTATATCTAGACTAACGAGATACGTCGTTGGACAAACGTCTTCTATATCTAGACTAACGAGATACGTCGTTGGAGAAACGTGTTCAATATCTAGACTAACGAGATACGTCGTTGTACAACCGTCTTCCATATCTACACTAACGAGATCCGTCGTTGTACAACCGTCTTCTATATCTAGACTAACGAGATACGTCGTTGGACAAACGTCTTCAATATCTAGACTAACGAGATCCGTCTGTACAACCGTCTTCTATATCTAGACTAACTAGATCCGTCGTTGTACAACCGTCTTCTATATCTAGACTAACGAGATACGTCGTTGGACAAACGTCTTCAATATCTAGACTAACGAGATCCGTCTGTACAACCGTCTTCTATATCTAGACTAACGAGATACGTCGTTGTACAACCGTCTTCTATATCTAGGCTAACGAGATCCGTCTGTACAACCGTCTTCTATATCTAGACTAACGAGATCCGTCGTTGTACAACCGTCCTCTATATCTAGACTAACGAGATCCGTCGTTGCACAAACGTCTTCAATATCTAGACTAACGAGATCCGTCTGAACAACCCTCTTCTATATCAAGACTAACGAGATCCGTCTGTACAACCGTCTTCTATATCTAGACTAACGAGATCCGTCGTTGCACAACCGTCTTCAATATCTAGACTAACGAGATCCGTCTGAACAACCCTCTTCTATATCAAGACTAACGAGATCCGTCTGTACAACCGTCTTCTATATCTAGACTAACGAGATCCGTCGTTGTACAACCGTCTTCTATATCTAGACTAACGAGATCCGTCGTTGCACAACCGTCTTCAATATCTAGACTAACGAGATCCGTCTGTACAACCGTCTTCTATATCTAGACTAACGAGATCCGTCGTTGTACAACCGTCTTCTATATCTAGACTAAAGAGATCCGTCTGTACAACCGTCTTCTATATCTAGACTAACGAGATCCGTCTGTACAACCGTCTTCTATATCAAGACTAACGAGATCCGTCGTTGTACAACCGTCTTCTATATCTAGACTAACGAGATCCGTCGTTGTACAACCGTCTTCTATATCTAGACTAACGAAATACGTCGTTGGACAAACGTCTTCTATATCTAGACTAACGAGATACGTCGTTGGACAAACGTGTTCAATATCTAGACTAACGAGATCCGTCTGTACAACCGTCTTCTATATCTAGACTAACTAGATCCGTCGTTGTACAACCGTCTTCTATATCTAGACTAACGAGATCCGTCGTTGTACAACCGTCTTCTATATCTAGACTAACGAGATACGTCGTTGGACAAACGTCTTCTATATCTAGACTAACGAGATACGTCGTTGGACAAACGTGTTCAATATCTAGACTAACGAGATACGTCGTTGTACAACCGTCTTCCATATCTAGACTAACGAGATCCGTCGTTGTACAACCGTCTTCTATATCTAGACTAACGAGATACGTCGTTGGACAAACGTCTTCAATATCTAGACTAACGAGATCCGTCTGTACAACCGTCTTCTATATCTAGACTAACTAGATCCGTCGTTGTACAACCGTCTTCTATATCTAGACTAACGAGATACGTCGTTGGACAAACGTCTTCAATATCTAGACTAACGAGATCCGTCTGTACAACCGTCTTCTATATCTAGACTAACGAGATACGTCGTTGGACAAACGTCTTCTATATCTAGACTAACGAGATCCGTCTGTACAACCGTCTTCTATATCTAGACTAACGAGATACGTCGTTGGACAAACGTCTTCTATATCTAGACTAACGAGATACGTCGTTGGACAAACGTGTTCAATATCTAGACTAACGAGATACGTCGTTGTACAACCGTCTTCCATATCTAGACTAACGAGATCCGTCGTTGTACAACCGTCTTCTATATCTAGACTAACGAGATACGTCGTTGGACAAACGTCTTCAATATCTAGACTAACGAGATCCGTCTGTACAACCGTCTTCTATATCTAGACTAACTAGATCCGTCGTTGTACAACCGTCTTCTATATCTAGAATAACGAGATACGTCGTTGGACAAACGTCTTCAATATCTGGACTAACGAGATCCGTCTGTACAACCGTTTTCTATATCTAGACTACCGAGATCCGTCGTTGTACAACCGTCTTCTATATCTAGACTAACGAGATACGTCGTTGGACAAACGTCTTCAATATCTAGACTAACGAGATCCGTCGGTACAACCGTCTTCAATATCTGGACTAACGAGATCCGTCGTTGTACAACCGTCTTCTATATCTATACTAAAGAGATCCGTCTGTACAACCGTCTTCTATATCTAGACTAACGAGATCCGTCTGTACAACCATCTTCTATATCTAGAATAACGAGATCCGTCATTGTACAACCGTCTTCTATATCCAGACTAACGAGATCCGTCGTTGTACAACCGTCTTCTATATCTAGACTAACGAGATCCGTCTGTACAACCGTCTTCTATATCTCGACTAACGAGATCTCTCGTTGTACAACCGTCTTCTATATCTAGACTAACGAGATCCGTCGTTGTACAACCGTCTTCTATAACTCGACTAACGAGATCTATCGTTGTACAACCGTCTTCTATATCTAGACTAACGAGATACGTCTGTACAACCGTTTTCTATATCTAGACTACCGAGATCCGTCTGTACAACCGTCTTCTATATCTCGACTAACGAGATCTATCGTTGTACAACCGTCTTCTATATCTAGACTAACGAGATACGTCGTTGGACAAACGTCTTCAATATCTAGACTAACGAGATCCGTCTGTACAACCGTTTTCAATATCTAGACTACCGAGATCCGTCGTTGTACAACCGTCTTCTATATCTCGACTAACGAGATCCATCGTTGTACAACCGTCTTCTATATCTAGACTAACGAGATACGTCGTTGGACAAACGTCTTCAATATCTAGACTAACGAGATCCGTCGGTACAACCGTCTTCTATATCTAGACTAACGAGATCCGTCGTTGTACAACCGTCTTCTATATCTATACTAAAGAGATCCGTCTGTACAACCGTCTTCTATATCTAGACTAACGAGATCCGTCTGTACAACCGTCTTCTATATCTATACTAAAGAGATCCGTCTGTACAACCGTCTTCTATATCTAGACTAACGAGATACGTCGTTGGACAAACGTCTTCTATATCTAGACTAACGAGATACGTCGTTGGACAAACGTATTCAATATCTAGACTAACGAGATACGTCGTTGTACAACCGTCTTCCATATCTAGACTAACTAGATCCGTCGTTGTACAACCGTCTTCTATATCTAGAATAACGAGATACGTCGTTGGACAAACTTCTTCAATATCTGGACTAACGAGATCCGTCTGTACAACCGTTTTCTATATCTAGACTACCGAGATCCGTCTGTACAACCGTATTCTATATCTAGACTAACGAGATACGTCGTTGGACAAACGTCTTCAATATCTAGACTAACGAGATCCGTCTGTACAACCGTCTTCTATATCTAGACTAACGAGATACGTCGTTGGACAAACGTCTTCAATATCTGGACTAACGAGATCCGTCTGTACAACCGTTTTCTATATCTAGACTACCGAGATCCGTCGTTGTACAACCGTCTTCTATATCTCGACTAACGAGATCTATCGTTGTACAACCGTCTTCTATATCTAGACTAACGAGATACGTCGTTGGACAAACGTCTTCAATATCTAGACTAACGAGATCCGTCGGTACAACCGTCTTCAATATCTGGACTAACGAGATCCGTCGTTGTACAACCGTCTTCTATATCTATACTAAAGAGATCCGTCTGTACAACCGTCTTCTATATCTAGACTAACGAGATCCGTCTGTACAACCATCTTCTATATCTAGAATAACGAGATCCGTCATTGTACAACCGTCTTCTATATCCAGACTAACGAGATCCGTCGTTGTACAACCGTCTTCTATATCTAGACTAACGAGATACGTCGTTGGACAAACGTCTTCAATATCTAGACTAACGAGATCCGTCTGTACAACCGTCTTCTATATCTAGACTAACGAGATCCGTCTGTACAACCGTCTTCAATATCTAGACTAACGAGATCCGTCTGTGCAACCGTCTTCTATATCTAGACTAACGAGATCCGTCTGTACAACCGTTTTCTATATCTAGACTAACGAGATACGTCGTTGGACAAACGTCTTCAATATCTAGACTAACGAGCTCCGTCTGTACAACCGTCTTCTATATCTAGACTAACGAGATCCGTCTGTACAACCGTCTTCTATATCTAGACTATCGAGATCCGTCTGTACAACCGTCTCCTATATCTAGACTAACGAGATACGTCGTTGGACAAACGTCTTCTATATCTAGACTAACGAGATACGTCGTTGGACAAACGTGTTCAATATCTAGACTAACGAGATACGTCGTTGTACAACCTTCTTCCATATCTAGACTAACTAGATCCGTCGTTGTACAACCGTCTTCTATATCTAGAATAACGAGATACGTCGTTGGACAAACTTCTTCAATATCTGGACTAACGAGATCCGTCTGTACAACCGTTTTCTATATCTAGACTACCGAGATCCGTCTGTACAACCGTATTCTATATCTCGACTAACGAGATCTATCGTTGTACAACCGTCTTCTATATCTAGACTAACGAGATACGTCGTTGGACAAACGTCTTCAATATCTAGACTAACGAGATCCGTCTGTACAACCGTTTTCTATATCTAGACTACGGAGATCCGTCGTTGTACAACCGTCTTCTATATCTCGACTAACGAGATCTATCGTTGTACAACCGTCTTCTATATCTAGACTAACGAGATACGTCGTTGGACAAACGTCTTCAAAATCTAGACTAACGAGATCCGTCGGTACAACCGTCTTCAATATCTAGACTAACGAGATCCGTCGTTGTACAACCGTCTTCTATATCTATACTAAAGAGATCCGTCTGTACAACCGTCTTCTATATCTAGACTAACGAGATCCGTCTGTACAACCGTTTTCTATATCTAGACTACCGAGATCCGTCTGTACAACCGTCTTCTATATCTCGACTAACGAGATCTATCGTTGTACAACCGTCTTCTATATCTAGACTAACGAGATACGTCGTTGGACAAACGTCTTCAATATCTAGACTAACGAGATCCGTCTGTACAACCGTTTTCAATATCTAGACTACCGAGATCCGTCGTTGTACAACCGTCTTCTATATCTCGACTAACGAGATCCATCGTTGTACAACCGTCTTCTATATCTAGACTAACGAGATACGTCGTTGGACAAACGTCTTCAATATCTAGACTAACGAGATCCGTCGGTACAACCGTCTTCTATATCTAGACTAACGAGATCCGTCGTTGTACAACCGTCTTCTATATCTATACTAAAGAGATCCGTCTGTACAACCGTCTTCTATATCTAGACTAACGAGATCCGTCTGTACAACCGTCTTCTATATCTATACTAAAGAGATCCGTCTGTACAACCGTCTTCTATATCTAGACTAACGAGATCCGTCGTTGTACAACCGTCTTCTATATCTAGACTATCGAGATCCGTCTGTACAATCGTTTTCTATATCTCGACTAACGAGATCTCTCGTTGTACAACCGTCTTCTATATCTAGACTAACGAGATCCGTCGTTGTACAACCGTCTTCTATATCTCGACTAACGAGATCTATCGTTGTACAACCGTCTTCTATATCTAGACTAACGAGATACGTCTGTACAACCGTTTTCTATATCTAGACTACCGAGATCCGTCTGTACAACTGTCTTCTATATCTCGACTAACGAGATCTATCGTTGTACAACCGTCTTCTATATCTAGACTAACGAGATACGTCGTTGGACAAACGTCTTCAATATCTAGACTAACGAGATCCGTCTGTACAACCGTTTTCTATATCTAGACTACCGAGATCCGTCGTTGTACAACCGTCTTCTATATCTCGACTAACGAGATCTATCGTTGCACAACCGTCTTCTATATCTAGACTAACGAGATACGTCGTTGGACAAACGTCTTCAATATCTAGACTAACGAGATCCGTCGGTACAACCGTCTTCTATATCTAGACTAACGAGATCCGTCGTTGTACAACCGTCTTCTATATCTATACTAAAGAGATCCGTCTGTACAACCGTCTTCTATATCTAGACTAACGAGATACGTCGTTGGACAAACGTCTTCAATATCTAGACTAACGAGATCCGTCTGTACAACCGTCTTCTATATCTAGACTAACTAGATCCGTCGTTGTACAACCGTCTTCTATATCTAGACTAACGAGATACGTCGTTGCACAACCGTCTTCAATATCTAGACTAACGAGATCCGTCTGTACAACCGTCTTCTATATCTAGACTAACGAGATCCGTCGTTGTACAACCGTCTTCTATATCTAGACTAAAGAGATCCGTCTGTACAACCGTCTTCTATATCTAGACTAACGAGATACGTCGTTGGACAAACGTGTTCAATATCTAGACTAACGAGATCCGTCTGTACAACCGTCTTCTATATCTAGACTAACTAGATCCGTCGTTGTACAACCGTCTTCTATATCTAGACTAACGAGATCCGTCGTTGTACAACCGTCTTCTATATCTAGACTAACGAGATACGTCGTTGGACAAACGTCTTCTATATCTAGACTAACGAGATACGTCGTTGGACAAACGTGTTCAATATCTAGACTAACGAGATACGTCGTTGTACAACCGTCTTCCATATCTAGACTAACGAGATCCGTCGTTGTACAACCGTCTTCTATATCTAGACTAACGAGATACGTCGTTGGACAAACGTCTTCAATATCTAGACTAACGAGATCCGTCTGTACAACCGTCTTCTATATCTAGACTAACTAGATCCGTCGTTGTACAACCGTCTTCTATATCTAGACTAACGAGATACGTCGTTGGACAAACGTCTTCAATATCTAGACTAACGAGATCCGTCTGTACAACCGTCTTCTATATCTAGACTAACGAGATACGTCGTTGGACAAACGTCTTCTATATCTAGACTAACGAGATCCGTCTGTACAACCGTCTTCTATATCTAGACTAACGAGATACGTCGTTGGACAAACGTCTTCTATATCTAGACTAACGAGATACGTCGTTGGACAAACGTGTTCAATATCTAGACTAACGAGATACGTCGTTGTACAACCGTCTTCCATATCTAGACTAACGAGATCCGTCGTTGTACAACCGTCTTCTATATCTAGACTAACGAGATACGTCGTTGGACAAACGTCTTCAATATCTAGACTAACGAGATCCGTCTGTACAACCGTCTTCTATATCTAGACTAACTAGATCCGTCGTTGTACAACCGTCTTCTATATCTAGAATAACGAGATACGTCGTTGGACAAACGTCTTCAATATCTGGACTAACGAGATCCGTCTGTACAACCGTTTTCTATATCTAGACTACCGAGATCCGTCGTTGTACAACCGTCTTCTATATCTCGACTAACGAGATCTATCGTTGTACAACCGTCTTCTATATCTAGACTAACGAGATACGTCGTTGGACAAACGTCTTCAATATCTAGACTAACGAGATCCGTCGGTACAACCGTCTTCAATATCTGGACTAACGAGATCCGTCGTTGTACAACCGTCTTCTATATCTATACTAAAGAGATCCGTCTGTACAACCGTCTTCTATATCTAGACTAACGAGATCCGTCTGTACAACCATCTTCTATATCTAGAATAACGAGATCCGTCATTGTACAACCGTCTTCTATATCCAGACTAACGAGATCCGTCGTTGTACAACCGTCTTCTATATCTAGACTAACGAGATCCGTCTGTACAACCGTCTTCTATATCTCGACTAACGAGATCTCTCGTTGTACAACCGTCTTCTATATCTAGACTAACGAGATCCGTCGTTGTACAACCGTCTTCTATAACTCGACTAACGAGATCCGTCGGTACAACCGTCTTCTATATCTAGACTAACGAGATCCGTCGTTGTACAACCGTCTTCTATATCTATACTAAAGAGATCCGTCTGTACAACCGTCTTCTATATCTAGACTAACGAGATCCGTCTGTACAACCGTCTTCTATATCTATACTAAAGAGATCCGTCTGTACAACCGTCTTCTATATCTAGACTAACGAGATCCGTCGTTGTACAACCGTCTTCTATATCTAGACTAACGAGATCCGTCTGTACAATCGTTTTCTATATCTCGACTAACGAGATCTCTCGTTGTACAACCGTCTTCTATATCTAGACTAACGAGATCCGTCGTTGTACAACCGTCTTCTATATCTCGACTAACGAGATCTATCGTTGTACAACCGTCTTCTATATCTAGACTAACGAGATACGTCTGTACAACCGTTTTCTATATCTAGACTACCGAGATCCGTCTGTACAACTGTCTTCTATATCTCGACTAACGAGATCTATCGTTGTACAACCGTCTTCTATATCTAGACTAACGAGATACGTCGTTGGACAAACGTCTTCAATATCTAGACTAACGAGATCCGTCTGTACAACCGTTTTCTATATCTAGACTACCGAGATCCGTCGTTGTACAACCGTCTTCTATATCTCGACTAACGAGATCTATCGTTGCACAACCGTCTTCTATATCTAGACTAACGAGATACGTCGTTGGACAAACGTCTTCAATATCTAGACTAACGAGATCCGTCGGTACAACCGTCTTCTATATCTAGACTAACGAGATCCGTCGTTGTACAACCGTCTTCTATATCTATACTAAAGAGATCCGTCTGTACAACCGTCTTCTATATCTAGACTAACGAGATACGTCGTTGGACAAACGTCTTCAATATCTAGACTAACGAGATCCGTCTGTACAACCGTCTTCTATATCTAGACTAACTAGATCCGTCGTTGTACAACCGTCTTCTATATCTAGACTAACGAGATACGTCGTTGGACAAACGTCTTCAATATCTAGACTAACGAGATCCGTCTGTACAACCGTCTTCTATATCTAGACTAACGAGATACGTCGTTGGACAAACGTCTTCTATATCTAGACTAACGAGATCCGTCTGTACAACCGTCGTCTATATCTAGACTAACGAGATACGTCGTTGGACAAACGTCTTCTATATCTAGACTAACGAGATACGTCGTTGGACAAACGTGTTCAATATCTAGACTAACGAGATACGTCGTTGTACAACCGTCTTCCATATCTAGACTAACGAGATCCGTCGTTGTACAACCGTCTTCTATATCTAGACTAACGAGATACGTCGTTGGACAAACGTCTTCAATATCTAGACTAACGAGATCCGTCTGTACAACCGTCTTCTATATCTAGACTAACTAGATCCGTCGTTGTACAACCGTCTTCTATATCTAGAATAACGAGATACGTCGTTGGACAAACTTCTTCAATATCTGGACTAACGAGATCCGTCTGTACAACCGTTTTCTATATCTAGACTACCGAGATCCGTCTGTACAACCGTATTCTATATCTCGACTAACGAGATCTATCGTTGTACAACCGTCTTCTATATCTAGACTAACGAGATACGTCGTTGGACAAACGTCTTCAATATCTAGACTTACGAGATCCGTCTGTACAACCGTTTTCTATATCTAGACTACCGAGATCCGTCGTTGTACAACCGTCTTCTATATTTCGACTAACGAGATCTATCGTTGTACAACCGTCTTCTATATCTAGACTAACGAGATACGTCGTTGGACAAACGTCTTCAATATCTAGACTAACGAGATCCGTCGGTACAACCGTCTTCAATATCTAGACTAACGAGATCCGTCGTTGTACAACCGTCTTCTATATCTATACTAAAGAGATCCGTCTGTACAACCGTCTTCTATATCTAGACTAACGGGATCCGTCTGTACAACCGTTTTCTATATCTAGACTACCGAGATCCGTCTGTACAACCGTCTTCTATATCTCGACTACCGAGATCCGTCTGTACAACCGTCTTCTATATCTCGAGTAACGAGATCTATCGTTGTACAACCGTCTTCTATATCTAGACTAACGAGATACGTCGTTGGACAAACGTCTTCAATATCTAGACTAACGAGATCCGTCTGTACAACCGTCTTCTATATCTAGACTAACTAGATCCGTCGTTGCACCACCGTCTTCTATATCTAGACTAACGGAATACGTCGTTGGACAAATGTCTTCAATATCTAGACTAACGAGATCCGTCTGTACAACCGTTTTCTACATCTAGACTACCGAGATCCGTCGTTGTACAACCGTCTTCTATATCTCGACTAACGAGATCCGTCGTTGTACAACCGTCTTCTATATCTAGACTAACGAGATCCGTCTGTACAACCGTTTTCTATATCTAGACTACCGAGATCCGTCGTTGTACAACCGTCTTCTATATCTAGACTAACGAGATCCGTCGTTGTACAACCGCCTTCTATATCTAGATTAACGAGATCCGTCGTTGTCCAACCGTCTTCTATATCTAGACTAACGAGATACGTCGTTGGACAAACGTCTTCTACATCTAGACTAACGAGATACGTCGTTGGACAATCGTCTTCAATATCTAAACTAACGAGATCCGTCTGTACAACCGTCTGCTATATCTAGACAAACGAGATACGTCGTTGGACAAACGTCTTCAATATCTAGACTAACGAGATCCGTCGGTACAACCGTCTTCAATATCTAGACTAACGAGATCCGTCGTTGTACAACCGTCTTCTATATCTAGACTAACGAGAGCCGTCGTTGTACAACCGTCTTCTATATCTAGTCTAACGAGATACATCGTTGGACAAACGTCTTCAATATCTAGACTAACGAGATCCGTCGTTGTCCAACCGTCTTCTATATCTAGACTAACGAGATACGTCGTTGGACAAACGTCTTCAATATCTAGAATAACGAGATCCGTCTGTACAACCGTTTTCTATATCTTGACTAACGGGATCCGTCGTTTTACAACCGTCTTCAATATCTAGACTAACGAGATCCGTCTGTACAACCGTCTTCTATGTCTAGACTAACGAGATCCGTCGTTGTACAACCGTCTTCTATATCAAGACTAACGAGATACGTCGTTGGACAAACGTCTTCAATATCTAGAATAACGAGATCCGTCTGTACAACCGTTTTCTATATCGTGACTAACGGGATCCGTCGTTGTATAACCGTTTTCTATATCTAGACTAACGAGATCCGTCTGTACAATCGTCTTCTATATCTAGACTAACGTGATCCGTCGTTGTACAACCGTCTTCTATATCAAGACTAACGAGATCCGTCGTTGTACAACCGTCTTCTATATCTAGTCTAACGAGATACATCGTTGGACAAACGTCTTCAATATCTAGACTAACGAGATTCGTCTGTACAACCGTCTTCTATATCAAGACTAACGAGATCCGTCGTTGTACAACCGTCTTCTATATCTAGACTAACGAGATCCGTCGTTGTACAACCGTTTTCTATATCTAGACTAACGAGATCCGTCTGTACAACCGTCTTCTATATCTAGGCTAACGTGATCCGTCGTTGTCCAACCGTCTTCTATATCTAGACTAACGAGATACGTCGTTGGACAAACGTCTTCTATATCTAGACTAACGAGATCCGTCGTTGTACAACCGTCTTCTGTATCTAGACTAACGCGATCCGTCTTTGTACAACCGTCTTTTATATCTAGACTAACGAGATACGTCGTTGGAAAATCGTCTTCAATATCTAGACTAACGAGATACGTCGTTGGACAAACGTCTTCAATATCTAGACTAACGAGATCCGTCTGTACAACCGTCTTCTATGTCTAGATTAACGAGATTCGTCGTTGTACAACCGTCTTCTATATCAAGACTAACGAGATCCGTCGTTGGACAATCGTCTTCAATATCTAAACTAACGAGATCCGTCTGTACAACCGTCTGCTATATCTAGACTAACGAGATACGTCGTTGGACAAACGTCTTCAATATCTAGACTAACGAGATCCGTCTGTACAATCGTCTTCTATATCTAGACTAACGAGATACGTCGTTGGACAAACGTCTTCTATATCTAGACTAACGAGATACGTCGTTGGACAATCGTCTTCTATATCTAGACTAACGAGATCCGTCGTTGTACAACCGTCTTCTATATATAGACTAACGAGATCCGTCTGTACAACCATCTTCTATATCTAGACTAACGAGATCCGTCGTTGTACAACCGCCTTCTATATCTAGACTAACGAGATCCGTCGTTGTCCAACCGTCTTCTATATCTAGACTAACGAGATACGTCGTTGGACAAACGTCTTCTACATCTAGACTAACGAGATACGTCGTTGGACAATCGTCTTCAATATCTAAACTGACGAGATCCGTCTGTACAACCGTCTGCTATATCTAGACTAACGAGATACGTCGTTGCACAAACGTCTTCAATATCTAGACTAACGAGATCCGTCTGTACAACCGTCTTCTATATCTAGACTAACTAGATCCGTCGTTGTACAACCGTCTTCTATATCTAGACTAACGAGATACGTCGTTGGACAAACGTCTTCAATATCTAGACTAACGAGATACGTCGTTGGACAAACGTGTTCAATATCTAGACTAACGAGATACGTCGTTGTACAACCGTCTTCCATATCTAGACTAACGAGATACGTCGTTGGACAAACGTCTTCTATATCTAGACTAACGAGATATGTCGTTGGACAATCGTCTTCAATATCTAGACTAACGAGATCCGTCTGTACAACCGTCTTCTATATCTAGACTAACGAGAGCCGTCGTTGTACAACCGTCTTCTATATCTAGTCTAACGAGATACGTCGTTGGACAAACGTCTTCAATATCTAGACAAACGAGATCCGTCGTTGTCCAACCGTCTTCTATATCTAGACTAACGAGATACGTCGTTGGACAAACGTCTTCAATATCTAGAATAACGAGATCCGTCTGTACAACCGTTTTCTATATCTTGACTAACGGGATCCGACGTTTTACAACCGTCTTCAATATCTAGACTAACGAGATCCGTCTGTACAACCGTCTTCTATGTCTAGACTAACGAGATCCGTCGTTGTACAACCGTCTTCTATATCAAGACTAACGAGATACGTCATTGGACAAACGTCTTCAATATCTAGAATAACGAGATCCGTCTGTACAACCGTTTTCTATATCGTGACTAACGGGATCCGTCGTTGTATAACCGTTTTCTATATCTAGACTAACGAGATCCGTCTGTACAATCGTCTTCTATATCTAGACTAACGTGATCCGTCGTTGTCCAACCGTCTTCTATATCTAGACTAACGAGATACGTCATTGGACAAACGTCTTCAATATCTAGACTAACGAGATCCGTCGTTGTCCAACCGTCTTCTATATCTAGACTAACGAGATACGTCGTTGGACAAACGTCTTCAATATCTAGACTAACGAGATCCGTCGTTTTACAACCGTCTTCAATATCTAGACTAACGAGATCCGTCTGTACAACCGTCTTCTATGTCTAGACTAACGAGATCCGTCGTTGTACAACCGTCTTCTATATCAAGACTAACGAGATCCGTCGTTGTACAACCGTCTTCTATATCTAGTCTAACGAGATACATCGTTGGACAAACGTCTTCAATATCTAGACTAACGAGATTCGTCTGTACAACCGTCTTCTATATCAAGACCAACGAGATCCGTCGTTGTACAACTGTCTTCTATATCTAGACTAACGAGATCCGTCGTTGTACAACCGTTTTCTATATCTAGACTAACGAGATCCGTCTGTACAACCGTCTTCTATATCTAGACTAACGTGATCCGTCGTTGTCCAACCGTCTTCTATATCTAGACTAACGAGATACGTCGTTGGACAAACGTCTTCTATATCTAGACTAACGAGATCCGTCGTTGTACAACCGTCTTCTATATCTAGACTAACGCGATCCGTCGTTGTACAACCGTCTTTTATATCTAGACTAACGAGATACGTCGGTACAATCGTCTTCTATATCTAGACTAACGTGATCCGTCGTTGTCCAACCGTCTTCTATATCTAGACTAACGAGATACGTCGTTGGACAAACGTCTTCAATATCTAGACTAACGAGATCCGTCGTTGTCCAACCGTCTTCTATATCTAGACTAACGAGATACGTCGTTGGACAAACGTCTTCAATATCTAGACTAACGAGATCCGTCGTTTTACAACCGTCTTCAATATCTAGACTAACGAGATCCGTCTGTACAACCGTCTTCTATGTCTAGACTAACGAGATCCGTCGTTGTACAACCGTCTTCTATATCTAGACTAACGAGATCCGTCGTTGTACAACCGTTTTCTATATCTAGACTAACGAGATCCGTCTGTACAATCGTCTTCTATATCTAGACTAACGTGATCCGTCGTTGTCCAACCGTCTTCTATATCTAGACTAACGAGATCCGTCGTTGTCCAACCGTCTTCAATATCTAGACTAACGAGATCCGTCTGAACAACCCTCTTCTATATCAAGACTAACGAGATCCGTCTGTACAACCGTCTTCTATATCTAGACTAACGAGATACGTCGTTGGAGAAACGTCTTCTATATCTAGGCTAACGAGATCCGTCTGTACAACCGTCTTCTATATCTAGACTAACGAGATCCGTCGTTGCACAACCGTCTTCAATATCTAGACTAACGAGATCCGTCTGAACAACCCTCTTGTATATCAAGACTAACGACATCCGTCTGTACAACCGTCTTCTATATCTAGATTAACGAGATCCGTCGTTGTACAACCGTCTTCTATATCTAGACTAACGAGATACGTCGTTGCACAACCGTCTTCAATATCTAGACTAACGAGATCCGTCTGTACAACCGTCTTCTATATCTAGACTAACGAGATCCGTCGTTGTACAACCGTCTTCTATATCTAGACTAAAGAGATCCGTCTGTACAACCGTCTTCTATATCTAGACTAACGAGATCCGTCTGTACAACTGTCTTCTATATCAAGACTAACGAGATCCGTCGTTGTACAACCGTCTTCTATATCTGGACTAACGAGATCCGTCGTTGTACAACCGTCTTCTATATCTAGACTAACGAGATACGTCGTTGGACAAACGTCTTCTATATCTAGACTAACGAGATACGTCGTTGGACAAACGTGTTCAATATCTAGACTAACGAGATCCGTCTGTACAACCGTCTTCTATATCTAGACTAACTAGATCCGTCGTTGTACAACCGTCTTCTATATCTAGACTAACGAGATCCGTCGTTGTACAACCGTCTTCTATATCTAGACTAACGAGATACGTCGTTGGACAAACGTCTTCTATATCTAGACTAACGAGATACGTCGTTGGAGAAACGTGTTCAATATCTAGACTAACGAGATACGTCGTTGTACAACCGTCTTCCATATCTACACTAACGAGATCCGTCGTTGTACAACCGTCTTCTATATCTAGACTAACGAGATACGTCGTTGGACAAACGTCTTCAATATCTAGACTAACGAGATCCGTCTGTACAACCGTCTTCTATATCTAGACTAACTAGATCCGTCGTTGTACAACCGTCTTCTATATCTAGACTAACGAGATACGTCGTTGGACAAACGTCTTCAATATCTAGACTAACGAGATCCGTCTGTACAACCGTCTTCTATATCTAGACTAACGAGATACGTCGTTGTACAACCGTCTTCTATATCTAGGCTAACGAGATCCGTCTGTACAACCGTCTTCTATATCTAGACTAACGAGATCCGTCGTTGTACAACCGTCCTCTATATCTAGACTAACGAGATCCGTCGTTGCACAAACGTCTTCAATATCTAGACTAACGAGATCCGTCTGAACAACCCTCTTCTATATCAAGACTAACGAGATCCGTCTGTACAACCGTCTTCTATATCTAGACTAACGAGATCCGTCGTTGCACAACCGTCTTCAATATCTAGACTAACGAGATCCGTCTGAACAACCCTCTTCTATATCAAGACTAACGAGATCCGTCTGTACAACCGTCTTCTATATCTAGACTAACGAGATCCGTCGTTGTACAACCGTCTTCTATATCTAGACTAACGAGATCCGTCGTTGCACAACCGTCTTCAATATCTAGACTAACGAGATCCGTCTGTACAACCGTCTTCTATATCTAGACTAACGAGATCCGTCGTTGTACAACCGTCTTCTATATCTAGACTAAAGAGATCCGTCTGTACAACCGTCTTCTATATCTAGACTAACGAGATCCGTCTGTACAACCGTCTTCTATATCAAGACTAACGAGATCCGTCGTTGTACAACCGTCTTCTATATCTAGACTAACGAGATCCGTCGTTGTACAACCGTCTTCTATATCTAGACTAACGAAATACGTCGTTGGACAAACGTCTTCTATATCTAGACTAATGAGATACGTCGTTGGACAAACGTGTTCAATATCTAGACTAACGAGATCCGTCTGTACAACCGTCTTCTATATCTAGACTAACTAGATCCGTCGTTGTACAACCGTCTTCTATATCTAGACTAACGAGATCCGTCGTTGTACAACCGTCTTCTATATCTAGACTAACGAGATACGTCGTTGGACAAACGTCTTCTATATCTAGACTAACGAGATACGTCGTTGGACAAACGTGTTCAATATCTAGACTAACGAGATACGTCGTTGTACAACCGTCTTCCATATCTAGACTAACGAGATCCGTCGTTGTACAACCGTCTTCTATATCTAGACTAACGAGATACGTCGTTGGACAAACGTCTTCAATATCTAGACTAACGAGATCCGTCTGTACAACCGTCTTCTATATCTAGACTAACTAGATCCGTCGTTGTACAACCGTCTTCTATATCTAGACTAACGAGATACGTCGTTGGACAAACGTCTTCAATATCTAGACTAACGAGATCCGTCTGTACAACCGTCTTCTATATCTAGACTAACGAGATACGTCGTTGGACAAACGTCTTCTATATCTAGACTAACGAGATCCGTCTGTACAACCGTCTTCTATATCTAGACTAACGAGATACGTCGTTGGACAAACGTCTTCAATATCTAGACTAACGAGATACGTCGTTGGACAAACGTGTTCAATATCTAGACTAACGAGATACGTCGTTGTACAACCGTCTTCCATATCTAGACTAACGAGATCCGTCGTTGTACAACCGTCTTCTATATCTAGACTAACGAGATACGTCGTTGGACAAACGTCTTCAATATCTAGACTAACGAGATCCGTCTGTACAACCGTCTTCTATATCTAGACTAACTAGATCCGTCGTTGTACAACCGTCTTCTATATCTAGAATAACGAGATACGTCGTTGGACAAACGTCTTCAATATCTGGACTAACGAGATACGTCGTTGGACAAACGTCTTCAATATCTAGACTAACGAGATCCGTCGGTACAACCGTCTTCAATATCTGGACTAACGAGATCCGTCGTTGTACAACCGTCTTCTATATCTATACTAAAGAGATCCGTCTGTACAACCGTCTTCTATATCTAGACTAACGAGATCCGTCTGTACAACCATCTTCTATATCTAGAATAACGAGATCCGTCATTGTACAACCGTCTTCTATATCCAGACTAACGAGATCCGTCGTTGTACAACCGTCTTCTATATCTAGACTAACGAGATCCGTCTGTACAACCGTCTTCTATATCTCGACTAACGAGATCTCTCGTTGTACAACCGTCTTCTATATCTAGACTAACGAGATCCGTCGTTGTACAACCGTCTTCTATAACTCGACTAACGAGATCTATCGTTGTACAACCGTCTTCTATATCTAGACTAACGAGATACGTCTGTACAACCGTTTTCTATATCTAGACTACCGAGATCCGTCTGGACAACCGTCTTCTATATCTCGACTAACGAGATCTATCGTTGTACAACCGTCTTCTATATCTAGACTAACGAGATACGTCGTTGGACAAACGTCTTCAATATCTAGACTAACGAGATCCGTCTGTACAACCGTTTTCAATATCTAGACTACCGAGATCCGTCGTTGTACAACCGTCTTCTATATCTCGACTAACGAGATCCATCGTTGTACAACCGTCTTCTATATCTAGACTAACGAGATACGTCGTTGGACAAACGTCTTCAATATCTAGACTAACGAGATCCGTCGGTACAACCGTCTTCTATATCTAGACTAACGAGATCCGTCGTTGTACAACCGTCTTCTATATCTATACTAAAGAGATCCGTCTGTACAACCGTCTTCTATATCTAGACTAACGAGATCCGTCTGTACAACCGTCTTCTATATCTATACTAAAGAGATCCGTCTGTACAACCGTCTTCTATATCTAGACTAACGAGATCCGTCGTTGTACAACCGTCTTCTATATCTAGACTAACGAGATCCGTCTGTACAATCGTTTTCTATATCTCGACTAACGAGATCTCTCGTTGTACAACCGTCTTCTATATCTAGACTAACGAGATCCGTCGTTGTACAACCGTCTTCTATATCTCGACTAACGAGATCTATCGTTGTACAACCGTCTTCTATATCTAGACTAACGAGATACGTCTGTACAACCGTTTTCTATATCTAGACTACCGAGATCCGTCTGTACAACCGTCTTCTATATCTCGACTAACGAGATCTATCGTTGTACAACCGTCTTCTATATCTAGACTAACGAGATACGTCGTTGGACAAACGTCTTGAATATCTAGACTAACGAGATCCGTCTGTACAACCGTTTTCTATATCTAGACTACCGAGATCCGTCGTTGTACAACCGTCTTCTATATCTCGACTAACGAGATCTATCGTTGCACAACCGTCTTCTATATCTAGACTAACGAGATACGTCGTTGGACAAACGTCTTCAATATCTAGACTAACGAGATCCGTCGGTACAACCGTCTTCTATATCTAGACTAACGAGATCCGTCGTTGTACAACCGTCTTCTATATCTATACTAAAGAGATCCGTCTGTACAACCGTCTTCTATATCTAGACTAACGAGATACGTCGTTGGACAAACGTCTTCAATATCTAGACTAACGAGATCCGTCTGTACAACCGTCTTCTATATCTAGACTAACTAGATCCGTCGTTGTACAACCGTCTTCTATATCTAGACTAACGAGATACGTCGTTGGACAAACGTCTTCAATATCTAGACTAACGAGATCCGTCTGTACAACCGTCTTCTATATCTAGACTAACGAGATACGTCGTTGGACAAACGTCTTCTATATCTAGACTAACGAGATCCGTCTGTACAACCGTCTTCTATATCTAGACTAACGAGATACGTCGTTGGACAAACGTCTTCTATATCTAGACTAACGAGATACGTCGTTGGACAAACGTGTTCAATATCTAGACTAACGAGATACGTCGTTGTACAACCGTCTTCCATATCTAGACTAACTAGATCCGTCGTTGTACAACCGTCTTCTATATCTAGAATAACGAGATACGTCGTTGGACAAACTTCTTCAATATCTGGACTAACGAGATCCGTCTGTACAACCGTTTTCTATATCAAGACTACCGAGATCCGTCTGTACAACCGTATTCTATATCTCGACTAACGAGATCTATCGTTGTACAACCGTCTTCTATATCTAGACTAACGAGATACGTCGTTGGACAAACGTCTTCAATATCTAGACTAACGAGATCCGTCTGTACAACCGTTTTCTATATCTAGACTACCGAGATCCGTCGTTGTACAACCGTCTTCTATATCTCGACTAACGAGATCTATCGTTGTACAACCGTCTTCTATATCTAGACTAACGAGATACGTCGTTGGACAAACGTCTTCAATATCTAGACTAACGAGATCCGTCGGTACAACCGTCTTCAATATCTAGACTAACGAGATCCGTCGTTGTACAACCGTCTTCTATATCTATACTAAAGAGATCCGTCTGTACAACCGTCTTCTATATCTAGACTAACGAGATCCGTCTGTACAACCGTTTTCTATATCTAGACTACCGGGATCCGTCGTTGTACAACCGTCTTCTATATTTCGACTAACGAGATCTATCGTTGTACAACCGTCTTCTATATCTAGACTAACGAGATACGTCGTTGGACAAACGTCTTCAATATCTAGACTAACGAGATCCGTCGGTACAACCGTCTTCAATATCTAGACTAACGAGATCCGTCGTTGTACAACCGTCTTCTATATCTATACTAACGAGATCCGTCTGTACAACCGTTTTCTATATCTAGACTACCGAGATCCGTCGTTGTACAACCGTCTTCTATATCTCGACTAACGAGATCTATCGTTGCACAACCGTCTTCTATATCTAGACTAACGAGATACGTCGTTGGACAAACGTCTTCAATATCTAGACTAACGAGATCCGTCGGTACAACCGTCTTCTATATCTAGACTAACGAGATCCGTCGTTGTACAACCGTCTTCTATATCTATACTAAAGAGATCCGTCTGTACAACCGTCTTCTATATCTAGACTAACGAGATACGTCGTTGGACAAACGTCTTCAATATCTAGACTAACGAGATCCGTCTGTACAACCGTCTTCTATATCTAGACTAACTAGATCCGTCGTTGTACAACCGTCTTCTATATCTAGACTAACGAGATACGTCGTTGGACAAACGTCTTCAATATCTAGACTAACGAGATCCGTCTGTACAACCGTCTTCTATATCTAGAATAACGAGATACGTCGTTGGACAAACGTCTTCTATATCTAGACTAACGAGATCCGTCTGTACAACCGTCTTCTATATCTAGACTAACGAGATACGTCGTTGGACAAACGTCTTCTATATCTAGACTAACGAGATACGTCGTTGGACAAACGTGTTCAATATCTAGACTAACGAGATACGTCGTTGTACAACCGTCTTCCATATCTAGACTAACTAGATCCGTCGTTGTACAACCGTCTTCTATATCTAGAATAACGAGATACGTCGTTGGACAAACTTCTTCAATATCTGGACTAACGAGATCCGTCTGTACAACCGTTTTCTATATCTAGACTACCGAGATCCGTCTGTACAACCGTATTCTATATCTCGACTAACGAGATCTATCGTTGTACAACCGTCTTCTATATCTAGACTACCGAGATCCGTCGTTGTACAACCGTCTTCTATATCTCGACTAACGAGATCTATCGTTGTACAACCGTCTTCTATATCTAGACTAACGAGATACGTCGTGGACAAACGTCTTCAATATCTAGACTAACGAGATCCGTCGGTACAACCGTCTTCAATATCTAGACTAACGAGATCCGTCGTTGTACAACCGTCTTCTATATCTATACTAACGAGATCCGTCGTTGTACAACCGTCTTCTATATCTATACTAAAGAGATCCGTCTGTACAACCGTCTTCTATATCTAGACTAACGAGATCCGTCTGTACAACCGTTTTCTATATCTAGACTACCGAGATCCGTCTGTACAACCGTCTTCTATATCTCGACTAACGAGATCTATCGTTGTACAACCGTCTTCTATATCTAGACTAACGAGATACGTCGTTGGACAAACGTCTTCAATATCTAGACTAACGAGATCCGTCTGTACAACCGTCTTCAATATCTAGACTAACGAGATCCGTCGTTGTACAACCGTCTTCTATATCTATACTAAAGAGATCCGTCTGTACAACCGTCTTCTATATCTAGACTAACGAGATCCGTCTGTACAACCGTTTTCTATATCTAGACTACCGAGATCCGTCTGTACAACCGTCTTCTATATCTCGACTAACGAGATCTATCGTTGTACAACCGTCTTCTATATCTAGACTAACGAGATACGTCGTTGGACAAACGTCTTCAATATCTAGACTAACGAGATCCGTCTGTACAACCGTCTTCTATATCTAGACTAACGAGATACGTCGTTGGACAAACGTCTTCTATATCTAGACTAACGAGATCCGTCTGTACAACCGTCTTCTATATCTAGACTAACGAGATACGTCGTTGGACAAACGTCTTCTATATCTAGACTAACGAGATACGTCGTTGGACAAACGTGTTCAATATCTAGACTAACGAGATACGTCGTTGTACAACCGTCTTCCATATCTAGACTAACTAGATCCGTCGTTGTACAACCGTCTTCTATATCTAGAATAACGAGATACGTCGTTGGACAAACTTCTTCAATATCTGGACTAACGAGATCCGTCTGTACAACCGTTTTCTATATCAAGACTACCGAGATCCGTCTGTACAACCGTATTCTATATCTCGACTAACGAGATCTATCGTTGTACAACCGTCTTCTATATCTAGACTAACGAGATACGTCGTTGGACAAACGTCTTCAATATCTAGACTAACGAGATCCGTCTGTACAACCGTTTTCTATATCTAGACTACCGAGATCCGTCGTTGTACAACCGTCTTCTATATCTCGACTAACGAGATCTATCGTTGTACAACCGTCTTCTATATCTAGACTAACGAGATACGTCGTTGGACAACCGTCTTCTATATCTATACTAAAGAGATCCGTCTGTACAACCGTCTTCTATATCTAGACTAACGAGATCCGTCGTTGTACAACCGTCTTCTATATCTCGACTAACGAGATCTATCGTTGTACAACCGTCTTCTATATCTAGACTAACGAGATACGTCGTTGGACAACCGTCTTCTATATCTATACTAAAGAGATCCGTCTGTACAACCGTCTTCTATATCTAGACTAACGAGATCCGTCTGTACAACCGTTTTCTATATCTAGACTACCGAGATCCGTCGTTGAACAACCGTCTTCTATATTTCGACTAGCGAGATCTATCGTTGTACAACCGTCTTCTATATCTAGACTAACGAGATACGTCGTTGGACAAACGTCTTCAATATCTAGACTAACGAGATCCGTCGGTACAACCGTCTTCAATATCTAGACTAACGAGATCCGTCGTTGTACAACCGTCTTCTATATCTATACTAACGAGATCCGTCTGTACAACCGTTTTCTATATCTAGACTACCGAGATCCGTCGTTGTACAACCGTCTTCTATATCTCGACTAACGAGATCTATCGTTGCACAACCGTCTTCTATATCTAGACTAACGAGATACGTCGTTGGACAAACGTCTTCAATATCTAGACTAACGAGATCCGTCGGTACAACCGTCTTCTATATCTAGACTAACGAGATCCGTCGTTGTACAACCGTCTTCTATATCTATACTAAAGAGATCCGTCTGTACAACCGTCTTCTATATCTAGACTAACGAGATACGTCGTTGGACAAACGTCTTCAATATCTAGACTAACGAGATCCGTCTGTACAACCGTCTTCTATATCTAGACTAACTAGATCCGTCGTTGGACAAACTTCTTCAATATCTGGACTAACGAGATCCGTCTGTACAACCGTTTTCTATATCTAGACTACCGAGATCCGTCTGTACAACCGTATTCTATATCTCGACTAACGAGATCTATCGTTGTACAACCGTCTTCTATATCTAGACTAACGAGATACGTCGTTGGACAAACGTCTTCAATATCTAGACTAACGAGATCCGTCTGTACAACCGTTTTCTATATCTAGACTACCGAGATCCGTCGTTGTACAACCGTCTTCTATATCTCGACTAACGAGATCTATCGTTGTACAACCGTCTTCTATATCTAGACTAACGAGATACGTCGTTGGACAAACGTCTTCAATATCTAGACTAACGAGATCCGTCGTTGTCCAACCGTCTTCTATATCTAGACTAACGAGATACGTCGTTGGACAAACGTCTTCAATATCTAGACTAACGAGATCCGTCGTTTTACAACCGTCTTCAATATCTAGACTAACGAGATCCGTCTGTACAACCGTCTTCTATGTCTAGACTAACGAGATCCGTCGTTGTACAACCGTCTTCTATATCTAGACTAACGAGATCCGTCGTTGTACAACCGTTTTCTATATCTAGACTAACGAGATCCGTCTGTACAATCGTCTTCTATATCTAGACTAACGTGATCCGTCGTTGTCCAACCGTCTTCTATATCTAGACTAACGAGATCCGTCGTTGTCCAACCGTCTTCAATATCTAGACTAACGAGATCCGTCTGAACAACCCTCTTCTATATCAAGACTAACGAGATCCGTCTGTACAACCGTCTTCTATATCTAGACTAACGAGATACGTCGTTGGAGAAACGTCTTCTATATCTAGGCTAACGAGATCCGTCTGTACAACCGTCTTCTATATCTAGACTAACGAGATCCGTCGTTGCACAACCGTCTTCAATATCTAGACTAACGAGATCCGTCTGAACAACCCTCTTGTATATCAAGACTAACGACATCCGTCTGTACAACCGTCTTCTATATCTAGATTAACGAGATCCGTCGTTGTACAACCGTCTTCTATATCTAGACTAACGAGATACGTCGTTGCACAACCGTCTTCAATATCTAGACTAACGAGATCCGTCTGTACAACCGTCTTCTATATCTAGACTAACGAGATCCGTCGTTGTACAACCGTCTTCTATATCTAGACTAAAGAGATCCGTCTGTACAACCGTCTTCTATATCTAGACTAACGAGATCCGTCTGTACAACTGTCTTCTATATCACGACTAACGAGATCCGTCGTTGTACAACCGTCTTCTATATCTGGACTAACGAGATCCGTCGTTGTACAACCGTCTTCTATATCTAGACTAACGAGATACGTCGTTGGACAAACGTCTTCTATATCTAGACTAACGAGATACGTCGTTGGACAAACGTGTTCAATATCTAGACTAACGAGATCCGTCTGTACAACCGTCTTCTATATCTAGACTAACTAGATCCGTCGTTGTACAACCGTCTTCTATATCTAGACTAACGAGATCCGTCGTTGTACAACCGTCTTCTATATCTAGACTAACGAGATACGTCGTTGGACAAACGTCTTCTATATCTAGACTAACGAGATACGTCGTTGGAGAAACGTGTTCAATATCTAGACTAACGAGATACGTCGTTGTACAACCGTCTTCCATATCTACACTAACGAGATCCGTCGTTGTACAACCGTCTTCTATATCTAGACTAACGAGATACGTCGTTGGACAAACGTCTTCAATATCTAGACTAACGAGATCCGTCTGTACAACCGTCTTCTATATCTAGACTAACTAGATCCGTCGTTGTACAACCGTCTTCTATATCTAGACTAACGAGATACGTCGTTGGACAAACGTCTTCAATATCTAGACTAACGAGATCCGTCTGTACAACCGTCTTCTATATCTAGACTAACGAGATACGTCGTTGTACAACCGTCTTCTATATCTAGGCTAACGAGATCCGTCTGTACAACCGTCTTCTATATCTAGACTAACGAGATCCGTCGTTGTACAACCGTCCTCTATATCTAGACTAACGAGATCCGTCGTTGCACAAACGTCTTCAATATCTAGACTAACGAGATCCGTCTGAACAACCCTCTTCTATATCAAGACTAACGAGATCCGTCTGTACAACCGTCTTCTATATCTAGACTAACGAGATCCGTCGTTGCACAACCGTCTTCAATATCTAGACTAACGAGATCCGTCTGAACAACCCTCTTCTATATCAAGACTAACGAGATCCGTCTGTACAACCGTCTTCTATATCTAGACTAACGAGATCCGTCGTTGTACAACCGTCTTCTATATCTAGACTAACGAGATCCGTCGCTGCACAACCGTCTTCAATATCTAGACTAACGAGATCCGTCTGTACAACCGTCTTCTATATCTAGACTAACGAGATCCGTCGTTGTACAACCGTCTTCTATATCTAGACTAAAGAGATCCGTCTGTACAACCGTCTTCTATATCTAGACTAACGAGATCCGTCTGTACAACCGTCTTCTATATCAAGACTAACGAGATCCGTCGTTGTACAACCGTCTTCTATATCTAGACTAACGAGATCCGTCGTTGTACAACCGTCTTCTATATCTAGACTAACGAAATACGTCGTTGGACAAACGTCTTCTATATCTAGACTAATGAGATACGTCGTTGGACAAACGTGTTCAATATCTAGACTAACGAGATCCGTCTGTACAACCGTCTTCTATATCTAGACTAACTAGATCCGTCGTTGTACAACCGTCTTCTATATCTAGACTAACGAGATCCGTCGTTGTACAACCGTCTTCTATATCTAGACTAACGAGATACGTCGTTGGACAAACGTCTTCTATATCTAGACTAACGAGATACGTCGTTGGACAAACGTGTTCAATATCTAGACTAACGAGATACGTCGTTGTACAACCGTCTTCCATATCTAGACTAACGAGATCCGTCGTTGTACAACCGTCTTCTATATCTAGACTAACGAGATACGTCGTTGGACAAACGTCTTCAATATCTAGACTAACTAGATCCGTCGTTGTACAACCGTCTTCTATATCTAGACTAACGAGATACGTCGTTGGACAAACGTCTTCAATATCTAGACTAACGAGATCCGTCTGTACAACCGTCTTCTATATCTAGACTAACGAGATACGTCGTTGGACAAACGTCTTCTATATCTAGACTAACGAGATCCGTCTGTACAACCGTCTTCTATATCTAGACTAACGAGATACGTCGTTGGACAAACGTCTTCAATATCTAGACTAACGAGATACGTCGTTGGACAAACGTGTTCAATATATAGACTAACGAGATACGTCGTTGTACAACCGTCTTCCATATCTAGACTAACGAGATCCGTCGTTGTACAACCGTCTTCTATATCTAGACTAACGAGATCCGTCTGTACAACCGTCTTCTATATCTCGACTAACGAGATCTCTCGTTGTACAACCGTCTTCTATATCTAGACTAACGAGATCCGTCGTTGTACAACCGTCTTCTATAACTCGACTAACGAGATCTATCGTTGTACAACCGTCTTCTATATCTAGACTAACGAGATACGTCTGTACAACCGTTTTCTATATCTAGACTACCGAGATCCGTCTGGACAACCGTCTTCTATATCTCGACTAACGAGATCTATCGTTGTACAACCGTCTTCTATATCTAGACTAACGAGATACGTCGTTGGACAAACGTCTTCAATATCTAGACTAACGAGATCCGTCTGTACAACCGTTTTCAATATCTAGACTACCGAGATCCGTCGTTGTACAACCGTCTTCTATATCTCGACTAACGAGATCCATCGTTGTACAACCGTCTTCTATATCTAGACTAACGAGATACGTCGTTGGACAAACGTCTTCAATATCTAGACTAACGAGATCCGTCGGTACAACCGTCTTCTATATCTAGACTAACGAGATCCGTCGTTGTACAACCGTCTTCTATATCTATACTAAAGAGATCCGTCTGTACAACCGTCTTCTATATCTAGACTAACGAGATCCGTCTGTACAACCGTCTTCTATATCTATACTAAAGAGATCCGTCTGTACAACCGTCTTCTATATCTAGACTAACGAGATCCGTCGTTGTACAACCGTCTTCTATATCTAGACTAACGAGATCCGTCTGTACAATCGTTTTCTATATCTCGACTAACGAGATCTCTCGTTGTACAACCGTCTTCTATATCTAGACTAACGAGATCCGTCGTTGTACAACCGTCTTCTATATCTCGACTAACGAGATCTATCGTTGTACAACCGTCTTCTATATCTAGACTAACGAGATACGTCTGTACAACCGTTTTCTATATCTAGACTACCGAGATCCGTCTGTACAACCGTCTTCTATATCTCGACTAACGAGATCTATCGTTGTACAACCGTCTTCTATATCTAGACTAACGAGATACGTCGTTGGACAAACGTCTTGAATATCTAGACTAACGAGATCCGTCTGTACAACCGTTTTCTATATCTAGACTACCGAGATCCGTCGTTGTACAACCGTCTTCTATATCTCGACTAACGAGATCTATCGTTGCACAACCGTCTTCTATATCTAGACTAACGAGATACGTCGTTGGACAAACGTCTTCAATATCTAGACTAACGAGATCCGTCGGTACAACCGTCTTCTATATCTAGACTAACGAGATCCGTCGTTGTACAACCGTCTTCTATATCTATACTAAAGAGATCCGTCTGTACAACCGTCTTCTATATCTAGACTAACGAGATACGTCGTTGGACAAACGTCTTCAATATCTAGACTAACGAGATCCGTCTGTACAACCGTCTTCTATATCTAGACTAACTAGATCCGTCGTTGTACAACCGTCTTCTATATCTAGACTAACGAGATACGTCGTTGGACAAACGTCTTCAATATCTAGACTAACGAGATCCGTCTGTACAACCGTCTTCTATATCTAGACTAACGAGATACGTCGTTGGACAAACGTCTTCTATATCTAGACTAACGAGATCCGTCTGTACAACCGTCTTCTATATCTAGACTAACGAGATACGTCGTTGGACAAACGTCTTCTATATCTAGACTAACGAGATACGTCGTTGGACAAACGTGTTCAATATCTAGACTAACGAGATACGTCGTTGTACAACCGTCTTCCATATCTAGACTAACTAGATCCGTCGTTGTACAACCGTCTTCTATATCTAGAATAACGAGATACGTCGTTGGACAAACTTCTTCAATATCTGGACTAACGAGATCCGTCTGTACAACCGTTTTCTATATCAAGACTACCGAGATCCGTCTGTACAACCGTATTCTATATCTCGACTAACGAGATCTATCGTTGTACAACCGTCTTCTATATCTAGACTAACGAGATACGTCGTTGGACAAACGTCTTCAATATCTAGACTAACGAGATCCGTCTGTACAACCGTTTTCTATATCTAGACTACCGAGATCCGTCGTTGTACAACCGTCTTCTATATCTCGACTAACGAGATCTATCGTTGTACAACCGTCTTCTATATCTAGACTAACGAGATACGTCGTTGGACAAACGTCTTCAATATCTAGACTAACGAGATCCGTCGGTACAACCGTCTTCAATATCTAGACTAACGAGATCCGTCGTTGTACAACCGTCTTCTATATCTATACTAAAGAGATCCGTCTGTACAACCGTCTTCTATATCTAGACTAACGAGATCCGTCTGTACAACCGTTTTCTATATCTAGACTACCGGGATCCGTCGTTGTACAACCGTCTTCTATATTTCGACTAACGAGATCTATCGTTGTACAACCGTCTTCTATATCTAGACTAACGAGATACGTCGTTGGACAAACGTCTTCAATATCTAGACTAACGAGATCCGTCGGTACAACCGTCTTCAATATCTAGACTAACGAGATCCGTCGTTGTACAACCGTCTTCTATATCTATACTAACGAGATCCGTCTGTACAACCGTTTTCTATATCTAGACTACCGAGATCCGTCGTTGTACAACCGTCTTCTATATCTCGACTAACGAGATCTATCGTTGCACAACCGTCTTCTATATCTAGACTAACGAGATACGTCGTTGGACAAACGTCTTCAATATCTAGACTAACGAGATCCGTCGGTACAACCGTCTTCTATATCTAGACTAACGAGATCCGTCGTTGTACAACCGTCTTCTATATCTATACTAAAGAGATCCGTCTGTACAACCGTCTTCTATATCTAGACTAACGAGATACGTCGTTGGACAAACGTCTTCAATATCTAGACTAACGAGATCCGTCTGTACAACCGTCTTCTATATCTAGACTAACTAGATCCGTCGTTGTACAACCGTCTTCTATATCTAGACTAACGAGATACGTCGTTGGACAAACGTCTTCAATATCTAGACTAACGAGATCCGTCTGTACAACCGTCTTCTATATCTAGACTAACGAGATACGTCGTTGGACAAACGTCTTCTATATCTAGACTAACGAGATCCGTCTGTACAACCGTCTTCTATATCTAGACTAACGAGATACGTCGTTGGACAAACGTCTTCTATATCTAGACTAACGAGATACGTCGTTGGACAAACGTGTTCAATATCTAGACTAACGAGATACGTCGTTGTACAACCGTCTTCCATATCTAGACTAACTAGATCCGTCGTTGTACAACCGTCTTCTATATCTAGAATAACGAGATACGTCGTTGGACAAACTTCTTCAATATCTGGACTAACGAGATCCGTCTGTACAACCGTTTTCTATATCTAGACTACCGAGATCCGTCTGTACAACCGTATTCTATATCTCGACTAACGAGATCTATCGTTGTACAACCGTCTTCTATATCTAGACTAACGAGATACGTCGTTGGACAAACGTCTTCAATATCTAGACTAACGAGATCCGTCTGTACAACCGTTTTCTATATCTAGACTACCGAGATCCGTCGTTGTACAACCGTCTTCTATATCTCGACTAACGAGATCTATCGTTGTACAACCGTCTTCTATATCTAGACTAACGAGATACGTCGTGGACAAACGTCTTCAATATCTAGACTAACGAGATCCGTCGGTACAACCGTCTTCAATATCTAGACTAACGAGATCCGTCGTTGTACAACCGTCTTCTATATCTATACTAAAGAGATCCGTCTGTACAACCGTCTTCTATATCTAGACTAACGAGATCCGTCTGTACAACCGTTTTCTATATCTAGACTACCGAGATCCGTCTGTACAACCGTCTTCTATATCTCGACTAACGAGATCTATCGTTGTACAACCGTCTTCTATATCTAGACTAACGAGATACGTCGTTGGACAAACGTCTTCAATATCTAGACTAACGAGATCCGTCTGTACAACCGTCTTCTATATCTAGACTAACGAGATACGTCGTTGGACAAACGTCTTCTATATCTAGACTAACGAGATCCGTCTGTACAACCGTCTTCTATATCTAGACTAACGAGATACGTCGTTGGACAAACGTCTTCTATATCTAGACTAACGAGATACGTCGTTGGACAAACGTGTTCAATATCTAGACTAACGAGATACGTCGTTGTACAACCGTCTTCCATATCTAGACTAACTAGATCCGTCGTTGTACAACCGTCTTCTATATCTAGAATAACGAGATACGTCGTTGGACAAACTTCTTCAATATCTGGACTAACGAGATCCGTCTGTACAACCGTTTTCTATATCAAGACTACCGAGATCCGTCTGTACAACCGTATTCTATATCTCGACTAACGAGATCTATCGTTGTACAACCGTCTTCTATATCTAGACTAACGAGATACGTCGTTGGACAAACGTCTTCAATATCTAGACTAACGAGATCCGTCTGTACAACCGTTTTCTATATCTAGACTACCGAGATCCGTCGTTGTACAACCGTCTTCTATATCTCGACTAACGAGATCTATCGTTGTACAACCGTCTTCTATATCTAGACTAACGAGATACGTCGTTGGACAACCGTCTTCTATATCTATACTAAAGAGATCCGTCTGTACAACCGTCTTCTATATCTAGACTAACGAGATCCGTCTGTACAACCGTTTTCTATATCTAGACTACCGAGATCCGTCGTTGAACAACCGTCTTCTATATTTCGACTAGCGAGATCTATCGTTGTACAACCGTCTTCTATATCTAGACTAACGAGATACGTCGTTGGACAAACGTCTTCAATATCTAGACTAACGAGATCCGTCGGTACAACCGTCTTCAATATCTAGACTAACGAGATCCGTCGTTGTACAACCGTCTTCTATATCTATACTAACGAGATCCGTCTGTACAACCGTTTTCTATATCTAGACTACCGAGATCCGTCGTTGTACAACCGTCTTCTATATCTCGACTAACGAGATCTATCGTTGCACAACCGTCTTCTATATCTAGACTAACGAGATACGTCGTTGGACAAACGTCTTCAATATCTAGACTAACGAGATCCGTCGGTACAACCGTCTTCTATATCTAGACTAACGAGATCCGTCGTTGTACAACCGTCTTCTATATCTATACTAAAGAGATCCGTCTGTACAACCGTCTTCTATATCTAGACTAACGAGATACGTCGTTGGACAAACGTCTTCAATATCTAGACTAACGAGATCCGTCTGTACAACCGTCTTCTATATCTAGACTAACTAGATCCGTCGTTGTACAACCGTCTTCTATATCTAGACTAACGAGATACGTCGTTGGACAAACGTCTTCAATATCTAGACTAACGAGATCCGTCTGTACAACCGTCTTCTATATCTAGACTAACGAGATACGTCGTTGGACAAACGTCTTCTATATCTAGACTAACGAGATCCGTCTGTACAACCGTCTTCTATATCTAGACTAACGAGATACGTCGTTGGACAACCGTCTTCTATATCTAGACTAACTAGATCCGTCGTTGTACAACCGTCTTCTATATCTAGACTAACGAGATACGTCGTTGGACAAACGTCTTCAATATCTAGACTAACGAGATCCGTCTGTACAACCGTCTTCTATATCTAGACTAACGCGATCCGTCGTTGTACAACCGTCTTTTATATCTAGACTAACGAGATACGTCGGTACAATCGTCTTCTATATCTAGACTAACGTGATCCGTCGTTGTCCAACCGTCTTCTATATCTAGACTAACGAGATACGTCGTTGGACAAACGTCTTCAATATCTAGACTAACTAGATCCGTCGTTGTACAACCGTCTTCTATATCTAGAATAACGAGATACGTCGTTGGACAAACTTCTTCAATATCTGGACTAACGAGATCCGTCTGTACAACCGTTTTCTATATCTAGACTACCGAGATCCGTCTGTACAACCGTATTCTATATCTCGACTAACGAGATCTATCGTTGTACAACCGTCTTCTATATCTAGACTAACGAGATACGTCGTTGGACAAACGTCTTCAATATCTAGACTAACGAGATCCGTCTGTACAACCGTTTTCTATATCTAGACTACCGAGATCCGTCGTTGTACAACCGTCTTCTATATCTCGACTAACGAGATCTATCGTTGTACAACCGTCTTCTATATCTAGACTAACGAGATACGTCGTTGGACAAACGTCTTCAATATCTAGACTAACGAGATCCGTCGGTACAACCGTCTTCAATATCTAGACTAACGAGATCCGTCGTTGTACAACCGTCTTCTATATCTATACTAAAGAGATCCGTCTGTACAACCGTCTTCTATATCTAGACTAACGAGATCCGTCTGTACAACCGTTTTCTATATCTAGACTACCGAGATCCGTCTGTACAACCGTCTTCTATATCTCGACTAACGAGATCTATCGTTGTACAACCGTCTTCTATATCTAGACTAACGAGATACGTCGTTGGACAAACGTCTTCAATATCTAGACTAACGAGATCCGTCTGTACAACCGTTTTCAATATCTAGACTACCGAGATCCGTCGTTGTACAACCGTCTTCTATATCTCGACTAACGAGATCCATCGTTGTACAACCGTCTTCTATATCTAGACTAACGAGATACGTCGTTGGACAAACGTCTTCAATATCTAGACTAACGAGATCCGTCGGTACAACCGTCTTCTATATCTAGACTAACGAGATCCGTCGTTGTACAACCGTCTTCTATATCTATACTAAAGAGATCCGTCTGTACAACCGTCTTCTATATCTAGACTAACGAGATCCGTCTGTACAACCGTCTTCTATATCTATACTAAAGAGATCCGTCTGTACAACCGTCTTCTATATCTAGACTAACGAGATCCGTCGTTGTACAACCGTCTTCTATATCTAGACTAACGAGATCCGTCTGTACAATCGTTTTCTATATCTCGACTAACGAGATCTCTCGTTGTACAACCGTCTTCTATATCTAGACTAACGAGATCCGTCGTTGTACAACCGTCTTCTATATCTCGACTAACGAGATCTATCGTTGTACAACCGTCTTCTATATCTAGACTAACGAGATACGTCTGTACAACCGTTTTCTATATCTAGACTACCGAGATCCGTCTGTACAACTGTCTTCTATATCTCGACTAACGAGATCTATCGTTGTACAACCGTCTTCTATATCTAGACTAACGAGATACGTCGTTGGACAAACGTCTTCAATATCTAGACTAACGAGATCCGTCTGTACAACCGTTTTCTATATCTAGACTACCGAGATCCGTCGTTGTACAACCGTCTTCTATATCTCGACTAACGAGATCTATCGTTGCACAACCGTCTTCTATATCTAGACTAACGAGATACGTCGTTGGACAAACGTCTTCAATATCTAGACTAACGAGATCCGTCGGTACAACCGTCTTCTATATCTAGACTAACGAGATCCGTCGTTGTACAACCGTCTTCTATATCTATACTAAAGAGATCCGTCTGTACAACCGTCTTCTATATCTAGACTAACGAGATACGTCGTTGGACAAACGTCTTCAATATCTAGACTAACGAGATCCGTCTGTACAACCGTCTTCTATATCTAGACTAACTAGATCCGTCGTTGTACAACCGTCTTCTATATCTAGACTAACGAGATACGTCGTTGGACAAACGTCTTCAATATCTAGACTAACGAGATCCGTCTGTACAACCGTCTTCTATATCTAGACTAACGAGATACGTCGTTGGACAAACGTCTTCTATATCTAGACTAACGAGATACGTCGTTGGACAAACGTGTTCAATATCTAGACTAACGAGATACGTCGTTGTACAACCGTCTTCCATATCTAGACTAACGAGATCCGTCGTTGTACAACCGTCTTCTATATCTAGACTAACGAGATACGTCGTTGGACAAACGTCTTCAATATCTAGACTAACGAGATCCGTCTGTACAACCGTCTTCTATATCTAGACTAACTAGATCCGTCGTTGTACAACCGTCTTCTATATCTAGAATAACGAGATACGTCGTTGGACAAACTTCTTCAATATCTGGACTAACGAGATCCGTCTGTACAACCGTTTTCTATATCTAGACTACCGAGATCCGTCTGTACAACCGTATTCTATATCTCGACTAACGAGATCTATCGTTGTACAACCGTCTTCTATATCTAGACTAACGAGATACGTCGTTGGACAAACGTCTTCAATATCTAGACTAACGAGATCCGTCTGTACAACCGTTTTCTATATCTAGACTACCGAGATCCGTCGTTGTACAACCGTCTTCTATATTTCGACTAACGAGATCTATCGTTGTACAACCGTCTTCTATATCTAGACTAACGAGATACGTCGTTGGACAAACGTCTTCAATATCTAGACTAACGAGATCCGTCGGTACAACCGTCTTCAATATCTAGACTAACGAGATCCGTCGTTGTACAACCGTCTTCTATATCTATACTAAAGAGATCCGTCTGTACAACCGTCTTCTATATCTAGACTAACGAGATCCGTCTGTACAACCGTTTTCTATATCTAGACTACCGAGATCCGTCTGTACAACCGTCTTCTATATCTCGACTAACGAGATCTATCGTTGTACAACCGTCTTCTATATCTAGACTAACGAGATACGTCGTTGGACAAACGTCTTCAATATCTAGACTAACGAGATCCGTCTGTACAACCGTCTGCTATATCTAGACAAACGAGATACGTCGTTGGACAAACGTCTTCAATATCTAGACTAACGAGATCCGTCTGTACAACCGTCTTCTATATCTAGACTAACGAGATACGTCGTTGGACAAACGTCTTCAATATCTAGACTAACGAGATCCGTCTGTACAACCGTCTTCTATATCTAGACTAACGAGATACGTCGTTGGACAAACGTCTTCTATATCTAGACTAACGAGATACGTCGTTGGACAATCGTCTTCAATATCTAGACTAACGAGATCCGTCTGTACAACCGTCTTCTATATCTAGACTAACGAGAGCCGTCGTTGTACAACCGTCTTCTATATCTAGTCTAACGAGATACGTCGTTGGACAAACGTCTTCAATATCTAGACTAACGAGATCCGTCGTTGTCCAACCGTCTTCTATATCTAGACTAACGAGATACGTCGGTGGACAAACGTCTTCAATATCTAGAATAACGAGATCCGTCTGTACAACCGTTTTCTATATCTTGACTAACGGGATACGTCGTTGGACAAACGTCTTCAATATCTAGACTAACGAGATCCGTCTGTACAACCGTCTTCTATATCTAGACTAACGAGATACGTCGTTGGACAAACGTCTTCTATATCTAGACTAACGAGATACGTCGTTGGACAATCGTCTTCAATATCTAGACTAACGAGATCCGTCTGTACAACCGTCTTCTATATCTAGACTAACGAGAGCCGTCGTTGTACAACCGTCTTCTATATCTAGTCTAACGAGATACGTCGTTGGACAAACGTCTTCAATATCTAGACTAACGAGATCCGTCGTTGTCCAACCGTCTTCTATATCTAGACTAACGAGATACGTCGGTGGACAAACGTCTTCAATATCTAGAATAACGAGATCCGTCTGTACAACCGTTTTCTATATCTTGACTAACGGGATCCGTCGTTTTACAACCGTCTTCAATATCTAGACTAACGAGATCCGTCTGTACAACCGTCTTCTATGTCTAGACTAACGAGATCCGTCGTTGTACAACCGTCTTCTATATCAAGACTAACGAGATACGTCGTTGGACAAACGTCTTCAATATCTAGAATAACGAGATCCGTCTGTACAACCGTTTTCTATATCGTGACTAACGGGATCCGTCGTTGTATAACCGTTTTCTATACCTAGACTAACGAGATCCGTCTGTACAATCGTCTTCTATATCTAGACTAACGTGATCCGTCGTTGTACAACCGTCTTCTATATCAAGACTAACGAGATCCGTCGTTGTACAACCGTCTTCTATATCTAGTCTAACGAGATACATCGTTGGACAAACGTCTTCAATATCTAGACTAACGAGATTCGTCTGTACAACCGTCTTCTATATCAAGACTAACGAGATCCGTCGTTGTACAACCGTCTTCTATATCTAGACTAACGAGATCCGTCGTTGTACAACCGTTTTCTATATCTAGACTAACGAGATCCGTCTGTACAACCGTCTTCTATATCTAGACTAACGTGATCCGTCGTTGTACAACCGTCTTCTATATCTAGACTAACGAGATCCGTCGTTGCACAACCGTCTTCAATATCTAGACTAACGAGATCCGTCTGTACAACCGTCTTCTATATCTAGACTAACGAGATCCGTCGTTGTACAACCGTCTTCTATATCTAGACTAAAGAGATCCGTCTGTACAACCGTCTTCTATATCTAGACTAACTAGATCCGTCGTTGTACAACCGTCTTCTATATCTAGACTAACGAGATCCGTCGTTGTACAACCGTCTTCTATATCTAGACTAACGAGATACGTCGTTGGACAAACGTCTTCTATATCTAGACTAACGAGATACGTCGTTGGACAAACGTGTTCAATATCTAGACTAACGAGATACGTCGTTGTACAACCGTCTTCCATATCTAGACTAACGAGATCCGTTGTTGTACAACCGTCTTCTATATCTAGACTAACGAGATACGTCGTTGGACAAACGTCTTCAATATCTAGACTAACGAGATCCGTCTGTACAACCGTCTTCTATATCTAGACTAACTAGATCCGTCGTTGTACAACTGTCTTCTATATCTTGACTAACGAGATACGTCGTTGGACAAACGTCTTCAATATCTAGACTAACGAGATCCGTCTGTACAACCGCCTTCTATATCTAGACTAACGAGATACGTCGTTGTACAACCGTCTTCTATATCTAGACTAACGAGATACGTCGTTGGACAAACGTCTTCAATATCTAGACTAACGAGATCCGTCTGTACAACCGTCTTCTATATCTAGACTAACTAGATCCGTCGTTGTACAACTGTCTTCTATATCTTGACTAACGAGATACGTCGTTGGACAAACGTCTTCAATATCTAGACTAACGAGATCCGTCTGTACAACCGTCTTCTATATCTAGACTAACGAGATACGTCGTTGGACAAACGTCTTCTATATCTAGACTAACGAGATCCGTCTGTACAACCGTCTTCTATATCTAGACTAACGAGATACGTCGTTGGACAAACGTCTTCTATATCTAGACTAACGAGATACGTCGTTGGACAAACGTGTTCAATATCTAGACTAACGAGATACGTCGTTGTACAACCGTCTTCCATATCTAGACTAACGAGATCCGTCGTTGTACAACCGTCTTCTATATCTAGACTAACGAGATACGTCGTTGGACAAACGTCTTCAATATCTAGACTAACGAGATCCGTCTGTACAACCGTCTTCTATATCTAGACTAACTAGATCCGTCGTTGTACAACCGTCTTCTATATCTAGAATAACGAGATACGTCGTTGGACAAACGTCTTCAATATCTGGACTAACGAGATCCGTCTGTACAACCGTTTTCTATATCTAGACTACCGAGATCCGTCTGTACAACCGTATTCCATATCTCGACTAACGAGATCTATCGTTGTACAACCGTCTTCTATATCTAGACTAACGAGATACGTCGTTGGACAAACGTCTTCAATATCTAGACTAACGAGATCCGTCTGTACAACCGTTTTCTATATCTAGACTACCGAGATCCGTCGTTGTACAACCGTCTTCTATATCTCGACTAACGAGATCTATCGTTGTACAACCGTCTTCTATATCTAGACTAACGAGATACGTCGTTGGACAAACGTCTTCAATATCTAGACTAACGAGATCCGTCTGTACAACCGTTTTCAATATCTAGACTACCGAGATCCGTCGTTGTACAACCGTCTTCTATATCTCGACTAACGAGATCCATCGTTGTACAACCGTCTTCTATATCTAGACTAACGAGATACGTCGTTGGACAAACGTCTTCAATATCTAGACTAACGAGATCCGTCGGTACAACCGTCTTCTATATCTAGACTAACGAGATCCGTCGTTGTACAACCGTCTTCTATATCTATACTAAAGAGATCCGTCTGTACAACCGTCTTCTATATTTCGACTAACGAGATCTATCGTTGTACAACCGTCTTCTATATCTAGACTAACGAGATACGTCGTTGGACAAACGTCTTCAATATCTAGACTAACGAGATCCGTCTGTACAACCGTCTTCTATATCTAGACTAACTAGATCCGTCGTTGTACAACCGTCTTCTATATCTAGACTAACGAGATCCGTCGTTGTACAACCGTCTTCTATATTTCGACTAACGAGATCTATCGTTGTACAACCGTCTTCTATATCTAGACTAACGAGATACGTCGTTGGACAAACGTCTTCAATATCTAGACTAACGAGATACGTCGTTGGACAAACGTCTTCAATATCTAGACTAACGAGATCCGTCGGTACAACCGTCTTCTATATCTAGACTAACGAGATCCGTCGTTGTACAACCGTCTTCTATATCTATACTAAAGAGATCCGTCTGTACAACCGTCTTCTATATCTAGACTAACGAGATACGTCGTTGGACAAACGTCTTCTATATCTAGACTAACGAGATACGTCGTTGGACAAACGTGTTCAATATCTAGACTAACGAGATCCGTCTGTACAACCGTCTTCTATATCTAGACTAACTAGATCCGTCGTTGTACAACCGTCTTCTATATCTAGACTAACGAGATCCGTCGTTGTACAACCGTCTTCTATATCTAGACTAACGAGATACGTCGTTGGACAAACGTCTTCTATATCTAGACTAACGAGATACGTCGTTGGAGAAACGTGTTCAATATCTAGACTAACGAGATACGTCGTTGTACAACCGTCTTCCATATCTACACTAACGAGATCCGTCGTTGTACAACCGTCTTCTATATCTAGACTAACGAGATACGTCGTTGGACAAACGTCTTCAATATCTAGACTAACGAGATCCGTCTGTACAACCGTCTTCTATATCTAGACTAACTAGATCCGTCGTTGTACAACCGTCTTCTATATCTAGACTAACGAGATACGTCGTTGGACAAACGTCTTCAATATCTAGACTAACGAGATCCGTCTGTACAACCGTCTTCTATATCTAGACTAACGAGATACGTCGTTGTACAACCGTCTTCTATATCTAGGCTAACGAGATCCGTCTGTACAACCGTCTTCTATATCTAGACTAACGAGATCCGTCGTTGTACAACCGTCCTCTATATCTAGACTAACGAGATCCGTCGTTGCACAAACGTCTTCAATATCTAGACTAACGAGATCCGTCTGAACAACCCTCTTCTATATCAAGACTAACGAGATCCGTCTGTACAACCGTCTTCTATATCTAGACTAACGAGATCCGTCGTTGCACAACCGTCTTCAATATCTAGACTAACGAGATCCGTCTGAACAACCCTCTTCTATATCAAGACTAACGAGATCCGTCTGTACAACCGTCTTCTATATCTAGACTAACGAGATCCGTCGTTGTACAACCGTCTTCTATATCTAGACTAACGAGATCCGTCGTTGCACAACCGTCTTCAATATCTAGACTAACGAGATCCGTCTGTACAACCGTCTTCTATATCTAGACTAACGAGATCCGTCGTTGTACAACCGTCTTCTATATCTAGACTAAAGAGATCCGTCTGTACAACCGTCTTCTATATCTAGACTAACGAGATCCGTCTGTACAACCGTCTTCTATATCAAGACTAACGAGATCCGTCGTTGTACAACCGTCTTCTATATCTAGACTAACGAGATCCGTCGTTGTACAACCGTCTTCTATATCTAGACTAACGAAATACGTCGTTGGACAAACGTCTTCTATATCTAGACTAATGAGATACGTCGTTGGACAAACGTGTTCAATATCTAGACTAACGAGATCCGTCTGTACAACCGTCTTCTATATCTAGACTAACTAGATCCGTCGTTGTACAACCGTCTTCTATATCTAGACTAACGAGATCCGTCGTTGTACAACCGTCTTCTATATCTAGACTAACGAGATACGTCGTTGGACAAACGTCTTCTATATCTAGACTAACGAGATACGTCGTTGGACAAACGTGTTCAATATCTAGACTAACGAGATACGTCGTTGTACAACCGTCTTCCATATCTAGACTAACGAGATCCGTCGTTGTACAACCGTCTTCTATATCTAGACTAACGAGATACGTCGTTGGACAAACGTCTTCAATATCTAGACTAACGAGATCCGTCTGTACAACCGTCTTCTATATCTAGACTAACTAGATCCGTCGTTGTACAACCGTCTTCTATATCTAGACTAACGAGATACGTCGTTGGACAAACGTCTTCAATATCTAGACTAACGAGATCCGTCTGTACAACCGTCTTCTATATCTAGACTAACGAGATACGTCGTTGGACAAACGTCTTCTATATCTAGACTAACGAGATCCGTCTGTACAACCGTCTTCTATATCTAGACTAACGAGATACGTCGTTGGACAAACGTCTTCAATATCTAGACTAACGAGATACGTCGTTGGACAAACGTGTTCAATATCTAGACTAACGAGATACGTCGTTGTACAACCGTCTTCCATATCTAGACTAACGAGATCCGTCGTTGTACAACCGTCTTCTATATCTAGACTAACGAGATACGTCGTTGGACAAACGTCTTCAATATCTAGACTAACGAGATCCGTCTGTACAACCGTCTTCTATATCTAGACTAACTAGATCCGTCGTTGTACAACCGTCTTCTATATCTAGAATAACGAGATACGTCGTTGGACAAACGTCTTCAATATCTGGACTAACGAGATCCGTCTGTACAACCGTTTTCTATATCTAGACTACCGAGATCCGTCTGTACAACCGTATTCTATATCTCGACTAACGAGATCTATCGTTGTACAACCGTCTTCTATATCTAGACTAACGAAATACGTCGTTGGACAAACGTCTTCTATATCTAGACTAATGAGATACGTCGTTGGACAAACGTGTTCAATATCTAGACTAACGAGATCCGTCTGTACAACCGTCTTCTATATCTAGACTAACTAGATCCGTCGTTGTACAACCGTCTTCTATATCTAGACTAACGAGATCCGTCGTTGTACAACCGTCTTCTATATCTAGACTAACGAGATACGTCGTTGGACAAACGTCTTCTATATCTAGACTAACGAGATACGTCGTTGGACAAACGTGTTCAATATCTAGACTAACGAGATACGTCGTTGTACAACCGTCTTCCATATCTAGACTAACGAGATCCGTCGTTGTACAACCGTCTTCTATATCTAGACTAACGAGATACGTCGTTGGACAAACGTCTTCAATATCTAGACTAACGAGATCCGTCTGTACAACCGTCTTCTATATCTAGACTAACTAGATCCGTCGTTGTACAACCGTCTTCTATATCTAGACTAACGAGATACGTCGTTGGACAAACGTCTTCAATATCTAGACTAACGAGATCCGTCTGTACAACCGTCTTCTATATCTAGACTAACGAGATACGTCGTTGGACAAACGTCTTCTATATCTAGACTAACGAGATCCGTCTGTACAACCGTCTTCTATATCTAGACTAACGAGATACGTCGTTGGACAAACGTCTTCAATATCTAGACTAACGAGATACGTCGTTGGACAAACGTGTTCAATATCTAGACTAACGAGATACGTCGTTGTACAACCGTCTTCCATATCTAGACTAACGAGATCCGTCGTTGTACAACCGTCTTCTATATCTAGACTAACGAGATACGTCGTTGGACAAACGTCTTCAATATCTAGACTAACGAGATCCGTCTGTACAACCGTCTTCTATATCTAGACTAACTAGATCCGTCGTTGTACAACCGTCTTCTATATCTAGAATAACGAGATACGTCGTTGGACAAACGTCTTCAATATCTGGACTAACGAGATCCGTCTGTACAACCGTTTTCTATATCTAGACTACCGAGATCCGTCTGTACAACCGTATTCTATATCTCGACTAACGAGATCTATCGTTGTACAACCGTCTTCTATATCTAGACTAACAAGATACGTCGTTGGACAAACGTCTTCAATATCTAGACTAACGAGATCCGTCTGTACAACCGTTTTCTATATCTAGACTACCGAGATCCGTCGTTGTACAACCGTCTTCTATATCTCGACTAACGAGATCTATCGTTGTACAACCGTCTTCTATATCTAGACTAACGAGATACGTCGTTGGACAAACGTCTTCAATATCTAGACTAACGAGATCCGTCGGTACAACCGTCTTCAATATCTGGACTAACGAGATCCGTCGTTGTACAACCGTCTTCTATATCTATACTAAAGAGATCCGTCTGTTCAACCGTCTTCTATATCTAGACTAACGAGATCCGTCTGTACAACCATCTTCTATATCTAGAATAACGAGATCCGTCATTGTACAACCGTCTTCTATATCCAGACTAACGAGATCCGTCGTTGTACAACCGTCTTCTATATCTAGACTAACGAGATCCGTCTGTACAACCGTCTTCTATATCTCGACTAACGAGATCTCTCGTTGTACAACCGTCTTCTATATCTAGACTAACGAGATCCGTCGTTGTACAACCGTCTTCTATAACTCGACTAACGAGATCTATCGTTGTACAACCGTCTTCTATATCTAGACTAACGAGATACGTCTTTTTTTTTTTTTTTTTTTTTTTTTTTAGAGGGGGAAAATGCTTTATGCATACCCCGGTACGGATACCGGGGTTATGTGGGACTCGCCACCCTAATGGTGGGATACCCACTAAAAACCCCCTCTCTATCGACCGCCTTCGTCGCGCCTACCCCACTGTGGTGGGAACCTCTGGGCATTACTTCCACCACAGTGTCCAGTAGATGGTGTAGGCCGCGCCTCCTATGTACAAGTGGTAGATAAATAAGTAAAAAAAAATAAATAAATACCATGTACACATTCACCCATTCACGCACAATCACAGCATTTACTCACATATCGGAATAAATACGCGATTGACGTCACAGCACAAAACCATTCACACCACACGAAACGGAATAAATACGCGCCCTCCTAACGTCCTCGGAATAAATACGCGGTATATAATTTAGTAAGAAGATACATAAATAAATACACCCACGCCTTCCGTTTGACCCGCCTTTATTGGGGGGGCGGAGGGACCAGCCTCCTCACCCTTTTACTGGGGGGGGGGGTCTACCCCCTTGGGCCGCCCCATTCCTCTTCCTCTTCTTGGCCTTTCTTCTTCGCTCTAGGGCCCTCCTATGGGCCTCTTGCCTGGCTGCGGCAGCCCGGGCATCCCTTGAGGCTTTATCTGCTGCGGCCTCCCTCCGAGCCTTTGCGCCCATGACCGTGGACGCAAATGCTCGGAGGTGCCCCCACTTCACGTCCGTCCCCATCGCGAGGCGGACCAGTGTATTCGGGTCCAACGGGGCCCTCAGGGCCTCGGCCAATGCCCGGCGCTCTTCCTCGAACGCCGGGCATGCCATGAGGACGTGCTCGGCATCGTCTATCGACGCCCCGCACTCCTCGCACGCCCCATTGGGGGCTTTCCCGATTCTTGCCCTAAAGGCCCCGAAGGACCCGTGTCCGGTGAGGAGCTGGGTCAGCCAGTAATCAGGCTGTCGCGCCAGCCCAGCTCCCCCCGCGAAAGTGCCCACCTCGGGGACCAGCCGCCTGGTCCAATACCCAGGGCCCATCCCGTCCCATACCTCCTGCCACTTCACCATGGCCGAGGTCAGGGCCCTGCGCCTGTTCTCCCCCGCTCTTACCCTCAGCGCGTTCGGGTCGCTCCTTAGGGCTGGATCCGCCTTGTCCACCGCCCTACGGTCGTAGAGCTCCCTCCACATCGCTATCTTTAGCTCGAGGGGCATCCTCCCCGCGAGAACACAGAGCGCGAGGCGCGATACCGTCCGATACGCCGTTGTTGTGCGTATAAGGGCTGATCTCTGGGACCGTCGGATGAAGGTGAGGTTTACACCCACCTCCAAGGCCGACGCCCATGCCGGGGCGGCATACGTCAGCACTGACTCCCAAACGTTATAGTAGAGTCGCCTCGAGGCTACCGAGGGACCCCTAACGTTTGGGAGCAGCGCCGACAGGGCTCCGACCACCTTGTCTGCCCTGATGACCGCCCCGTCAAGGTGCGTCCTGAACCTCCGACGGCAGTCCAGCGTGACCCCCAGGTACTTGGCCGACTGTGTGGCCGCCACCACTGATCCCATCACCGGGAATTCCCTACCCTTGTCCGCGCGAAGGCCCGCCAAGACGATGACCTCGGTTTTATCCGAGGCCATCTCCAGGCCAGTGGACTCGAACCAGGCCCTAACCCTCCCGAGCGTTTCGGCCATCATCGCCTCGACCTGGGTTACGTCTCTAGCTGAGAACATAACTGCCAGGTCGTCGGCATAAGCGATGGCCTTGACAAAACGCCCGGGTCCAATGGTCTTAATAACCCCGTCATAGACGAGGTTCCACAGGAAAGGGCCTAGGACCGAGCCCTGAGGAACCCCCGCGCAGACTCGGGTCGTGACCTCGCCGCGCTGCGTGTGCACCGTGATATAGCGGTCGGAGAGATAGTCCTTAATGACTCTCCTGACCGACGGGTGCACACGCCTCACCGTGAGTTCCCGCATGATGGTTTCCCAGCGGATGGCGTTGAACGCGTTACGTACGTCGATCAGCACCATCACGCAGAGCCTCGGCTTGGTGGTGGCCACACAGCCCTCGGCAAACGCCATGACCTCCCTGGCGGCCTCCACTGTCCCGACCCCTCTCCTAAAACCGAACTGGTTCGGGGAGAAGGGGTCCCGGCCGATCTGCCTCTCCATCAGCTCCTTGATAGCGTACTCCCACACTTTACTCAGTGCTGGGAGTACGCTAATCGGACGGTATGCGCCGGGCTCGGTGGGCTGCTTGCCAGGCTTGGGGACAAGCACCACCCGAGCCCTTTTCCACGCCGCGGGGATTGATCCCCTCCTTAGGGTGTCGCGGATCGCCTCCGCAAGCTCCTGCCGAAACGCCCTCGACACCGCGACCGCAACCTCAGCGGGAATCGCGTCCAGGCCCGGGGCTTTGTTCGGCTTGAGGCGGGATATGGCCTCCTCGACCATCTCCACGTCCACCTCAGGGGCCGTCAACAAAGCCCTCAGGGCCCCGTCCTCAGGGACATTCCCACGGCGGGGGGGAGGGAGGGGGAGGGGGGGAGGTACCGTGACAAAGAGGCTGTCTAAGATTCTCCCGACCTGAGCCGGGGTCATCACCATCCTCGGTGGTCGCCCACCGAGTTTCGACATGACCGCCTTGTACGGCCTCCCCCAGGGGTCCAGGTCGACCTGGTCACACATGCCCTGCCACTGAGCCTCCTTGGCCCTCCAAATGGCGACCTGCACCCCTCTCCGAGCCACGGAGTAAGCCACCCGTGCCTCCTCCGCCTCCGGGCCGCCCCTCCTCCTCCGCTTCTTAACCCTGCGCCTCGCCTTCAGGGAAGCCGCCCGTGCCACGGCCACCTCGCTGCACCACCACCCATTGGGCTTGCGGGTCCCGCGGGGGAGGGACTTCTTGGGCAACACTTCCCTACAAGTCGCCTCGAGGGTTCTCTGTAGCCGGTCCGCCCTCGGTTCCCCCGGAGGGCCAGGCTCACCTTCGCCATCGACATCCCGCCGCCCATGCAACAGCCCGAAGTGCGCCACCACCTCGACAGCGTCCATATCCCTCGTGGAGTATGGCTGCCAAGGGGCCGCCCCGACCATAGACCTTGTCCTCCTTATGGTATGGAGGACGTATCTATGGTCGGAGAACGAGTCTTGACCGAGGACCTCGCTCTTTATACCTCTGGCTGTCGCACGGTCCGTGGACAGGATGTCGATGAATGACCTCCTGCCGTTCCTCTCGAAGGTGAACCTGTACCTCTCCGGGATCTTTACCGGGGCCAGGCCTAGCCCGGCCAGTAGGTCTAGGATCGCCGTCCCCTTCCTATCCAGCCGGGCACCCCCCCAGGCCGGGGACCTGGCGTTCCAGTCACCTGCCAGGAGCACGCCCATGCCCGAGGACCTCGTCTCCGCAATGATGCCCTCGATGGTGTTCAGATATACCCCAAACTCCTCCAATTTGGTTTTGGGTGAACAGTAGCAGCTCAACAGCACTTTACCTTCCCAACTAACAGCAACCACCCCGTCTGCCACTACGGGGCGTGCCATCGTTGGGAAGTGGCCGTTGAAGCCTGTCACCCAAATGGAGGCATCCCCGGCCGCATCGTTGAACCAGTAGTTCAACTGGCGATACGGCTCGGAGATGATTACCACATCCACCGAGAGCTGAGACATCGAATGCTCCATGAGGTCCTGGGCTAGGCGACTCCTGTTCAGGTTGATCTGGACAACCTTAAGGGCCATTCCCAGCACTGGTTCCCCCTCGACCCTTGGGCTCCGTCCTGGGCACAACTCCTCTGGGCGGCCTGTTAAACGGGCAAGCGAGCGATGCCGTCACGTGCGCCGTACCTGGGCCCTTCCGCCCCTCCTTGAGGCACACGGCGCACCTAGGAGGGTTGGGGCATTTGGCAATCAGGTGGTCTGACGCCCCGCACCTCCTGCAGAGCTCGCTCCCCTCCTTGACCGCCCCGCAGTCCCTGGCCATGTGCCCAATCAAGTGGCACCTATAGCACCTCGTATTTTTTGGGAGAACCCTGGCCTTCGCCCAGGACAGGCCCGACCTGAAGCGGGTCCCTCCCTCCCCGAGGTTCTTAAGGAGGTTCAGGGGAACCTCAACCACGGCTGCTTGGGTGCCCCTAGGGCCCAGTCTCAACATCTTGAGCCGGAGGTCCCCCGGGTCCACCTTAAGGGCGTCCCCTAGGTCTCGGAGAACCTCCGGGCCCTCGACCGTGGGATCCAGATCCCTAACCTCCAGGGACACCCTATTTTGGAGCGGAGTACAATCCAACCCCGCCCCAATTTTCGCCTTAATCGCCTGTGTCAAGGCTTCCACACTGGCCCCCTTCTCCACCTCGAGGAGGATGTGGCCCTGCTGGGTCTTCTTAACCCCCCTTACCCCGGCGAGGGTCTCCCTCCCCCTGGACAGCAGCAGCTTGTACGTATCCAAGTACGTTGCTGTGGGGGGGACCTTCACCAGTACCGCCTCTGGTCGTTTCCTCACCGGAGGCGGGGGCTTCGGGGGGATCTTGCGACCCGCCTGCCCTTGTCCTTTGGGGGGGTTCTTCGTGTTCGGAGTCCCAGACGACTCTCCCCGATCCCCCTGTGGTCCCTGGGACCCCTTCTGCCGCCTGGATGGCTGGACCCGCCACTGCTGTTGTTGCTGTTGTTGCTGCAACTGCAGTTGCTGCTGCTGTTGTTGCTGCAACTGCTGCTGCCAGGCCCCAAGCGCCTGCAGCTGTTGGACCTGGGGGTCCCTGGCATCCCCCGGTACCCCCTGCAACTGCCCCAATGGGGGCCACTTCGACCACCACTGCAGCTGCATGTCCTGCATGGTGGGCTGCAGCAGTGGCCATTGCGGTGGGGGTGACCCCTTCACAGGTTCCCCCTGAGTGGGCCTCTGGGGTTCAGCGGAGGGTCTCTGGGCCAGGAGGTCCTTCCTCCTTTGTTCCCTCCTATCCCTTTTCGCCTGGCCCTTCGTCCTCGGCGGCTTCCCCGATCCGGCTCCAGCTCCAGCGCCAGGCCTCACCCCAGGTAACGGCGACCCGTCCCCACGCTCTACCCCCCCGCAGGGGGTCAGGGCCGGGGTACATTGCCCCAACGGGGTGGCTGGGCACTCCGGGCCTGTTGCCCCCACTGGGGTCCCCACCTGGGCAGCCTCCTCACAGGCCCTCTTCTTGTTCCCCTCCTGCGGGGATGTCGGGGAGGTCCTGGCCCTCTTCGCTCCGCCCTGTGCTCTCTCCTTCCTCCTCGCTGGATCTTCGCCTGTGTTCCCCCGGGGCTTCCCCTTAGGTGCGGTGACCTGGGGTGGGGGGGACTTCCCCTTGCCCCCTTCACCTGGCGGGGGGGAGTGCTGCGTCCCCGCGTCCCTCGTGGATCTCGCCGGTGGGGCGGGGGTGGGGGGTGGAACCTCCATCCCCCTCCCAATCTCGCCGCCCGCAATTACCCCCGCGACCACGGCTGCCGCCTTCTCGCATCTCCTGGCGACTCTGGAGATCAAATCGATGACCCCCTTCGCGGAGACGACCTTACACGACGCCTTCCTGTCGCCATACTCCGCGGTCGCCTTCTTGCAATCGCGGATGACGGCCCCTAACAAGTCGGCCACCTCCAACAGCCGGCGTCCTCCATCCCCAGGGGGCGCATCACCCCCACTCTGTGTACCGGGCACCCTTGCTGCCCCGCCCTGTTGTTGTTGCGGGGCGGTGCCCCCGAGGATGATGGGGTTTCTCGGCTCCCCCCCCTGCGATTCACTGGGGCCTAGACCCCACCCCTTCAGCGTGGCTCCCTCCACCCTCAAGGCCGAGCAGGACCTGCCCGCCTTCTCTTCGATGGCCTTTTTGGTGGGGGCTCCCGCCAGCTCGCCCGAGGGACACTTCTCCCTGAGCACCGCCGACTCCCTCACGTCGCTCCCCGGGGGGTCCGTGCTCCCCTTCAGAGGGGGTGTCCTGGCCAACCCCTTCCCTTTGAAAATGCCCGACGGCCCGCCCCCATCACCCTTAGACTGGGGAGTGTCCTTACCTCCCCCTCCTACTTGTCCCGTCATTCTCACCCCTTTCCCCACCGGAGATGGGGTCTCAGGGATCAGGAATGTCCCCAAGTCCCCGATTCCCGGTCGAAGCACCGCCTGTGCTTCGTCGTGGGGGAGGATCTCGCTGAGGATTTCCTCCAGCGTCCTCGCTTCCCCCTTCGTCGACGCAGGCGGTGGTTCCGGGCCTCCCTTGCTCATACCCTCCACCCTGCCAGTCCCATCCATATCCTTGTCCATGTCCGTATAATCATTGCCAAGGTCTGCAGCTGTGGCATTTTCCGGGGCTATCGCCCCGGTGGCACCGGCCCGCCGCATCAGCACGGTGTCGTCGGTCTTATGTCTTACTCCCTCCTCGCTGCCGACGGGGCGAGAGAGGGAGGATGGCCTGATGCCACCAACCGCCTGGTTTAAAACATCCGAGGCCAGGCTTGGTTGCGTCATCTGTCCATGTGGTGTCTTAGGGGCGACGACCCCACCGCCCAGCGGATTTCACCCACTCGACGGCCCTGATATTATGGCCGCCTGCGGCTATCCCGACCATTGTCGGAGGGACCCCCTACGCCGCTGGGTCCTAAGACAGGGCAATTACCCCCCTCCTCTCCTTTCCCTATCCCAATCCCCCTAAACGACCACAGCACCCACACACACAACACACCCTCACACACTCACACACCCACCACCGACAAACATACACCCCCCAATCTCAACCACTCACACACACACACACACACATATACACAACACCACGCACCCCGCTGTGGCCGGGCTATTACAATGGTGGGACGCCATCCCCCCCAAGGGAGCTGGTCCGCGGCAAGGCCTTCGCATTCCACGTGAGGTTTTTAGGCCCCAGGGTCAACTTATAGCTCCTGCTAACCGGGGCGCATCGCCACCCCTCCCCCGTCCCGGCCTGGCCACCGCGAAGTGAACCATCCCGGGCAGGCGAAGGGCAACTCCACACCCCGGTCATTCTCCTATCCGCCACCTGGAGACGCGCTCGGTCGGTGCTCAACCTAGATCGGCCAAGGCCGATCCAATCCCCCGCTCCCCTTCACGGGGATGGGCGGACACCGAGTAACGAGATACGTCTGTACAACCGTTTTCTATATCTAGACTACCGAGATCCGTCTGGACAACCGTCTTCTATATCTCGACTAACGAGATCTATCGTTGTACAACCGTCTTCTATATCTAGACTAACGAGATACGTCGTTGGACAAACGTCTTCAATATCTAGACTAACGAGATCCGTCTGTACAACCGTTTTCAATATCTAGACTACCGAGATCCGTCGTTGTACAACCGTCTTCTATATCTCGACTAACGAGATCCATCGTTGTACAACCGTCTTCTATATCTAGACTAACGAGATACGTCGTTGGACAAACGTCTTCAATATCTAGACTAACGAGATCCGTCGGTACAACCGTCTTCTATATCTAGACTAACGAGATCCGTCGTTGTACAACCGTCTTCTATATCTATACTAAAGAGATCCGTCTGTACAACCGTCTTCTATATCTAGACTAACGAGATCCGTCTGTACAACCGTCTTCTATATCTATACTAAAGAGATCCGTCTGTACAACCGTCTTCTATATCTAGACTAACGAGATCCGTCGTTGTACAACCGTCTTCTATATCTAGACTAACGAGATCCGTCTGTACAATCGTTTTCTATATCTCGACTAACGAGATCTCTCGTTGTACAACCGTCTTCTATATCTAGACTAACGAGATCCGTCGTTGTACAACCGTCTTCTATATCTCGACTAACGAGATCTATCGTTGTACAACCGTCTTCTATATCTAGACTAACGAGATACGTCTGTACAACCGTTTTCTATATCTAGACTACCGAGATCCGTCTGTACAACCGTCTTCTATATCTCGACTAACGAGATCTATCGTTGTACAACCGTCTTCTATATCTAGACTAACGAGATACGTCGTTGGACAAACGTCTTCAATATCTAGACTAACGAGATCCGTCTGTACAACCGTTTTCTATATCTAGACTACCGAGATCCGTCGTTGTACAACCGTCTTCTATATCTCGACTAACGAGATCTATCGTTGCACAACCGTCTTCTATATCTAGACTAACGAGATACGTCGTTGGACAAACGTCTTCAATATCTAGACTAACGAGATCCGTCGGTACAACCGTCTTCTATATCTAGACTAACGAGATCCGTCGTTGTACAACCGTCTTCTATATCTATACTAAAGAGATCCGTCTGTACAACCGTCTTCTATATCTAGACTAACGAGATACGTCGTTGGACAAACGTCTTCAATATCTAGACTAACGAGATCCGTCTGTACAACCGTCTTCTATATCTAGACTAACTAGATCCGTCGTTGTACAACCGTCTTCTATATCTAGACTAACGAGATACGTCGTTGGACAAACGTCTTCAATATCTAGACTAACGAGATCCGTCTGTACAACCGTCTTCTATATCTAGACTAACGAGATACGTCGTTGGACAAACGTCTTCTATATCTAGACTAACGAGATCCGTCTGTACAACCGTCTTCTATATCTAGACTAACGAGATACGTCGTTGTACAACCGTCTTCTATATCTAGAATAACGAGATACGTCGTTGGACAAACTTCTTCAATATCTGGACTAACGAGATCCGTCTGTACAACCGTTTTCTATATCAAGACTACCGAGATCCGTCTGTACAACCGTATTCTATATCTCGACTAACGAGATCTATCGTTGTACAACCGTCTTCTATATCTAGACTAACGAGATACGTCGTTGGACAAACGTCTTCAATATCTAGACTAACGAGATCCGTCTGTACAACCGTTTTCTATATCTAGACTACCGAGATCCGTCGTTGTACAACCGTCTTCTATATCTCGACTAACGAGATCTATCGTTGTACAACCGTCTTCTATATCTAGACTAACGAGATACGTCGTTGGACAAACGTCTTCAATATCTAGACTAACGAGATCCGTCGGTACAACCGTCTTCAATATCTAGACTAACGAGATCCGTCGTTGTACAACCGTCTTCTATATCTATACTAAAGAGATCCGTCTGTACAACCGTCTTCTATATCTAGACTAACGAGATCCGTCTGTACAACCGTTTTCTATATCTAGACTACCGAGATCCGTCGTTGTACAACCGTCTTCTATATTTCGACTAACGAGATCTATCGTTGTACAACCGTCTTCTATATCTAGACTAACGAGATACGTCGTTGGACAAACGTCTTCAATATCTAGACTAACGAGATCCGTCGGTACAACCGTCTTCAATATCTAGACTAACGAGATCCGTCGTTGTACAACCGTCTTCTATATCTATACTAACGAGATCCGTCTGTACAACCGTTTTCTATATCTAGACTACCGAGATCCGTCGTTGTACAACCGTCTTCTATATCTCGACTAACGAGATCTATCGTTGCACAACCGTCTTCTATATCTAGACTAACGAGATACGTCGTTGGACAAACGTCTTCAATATCTAGACTAACGAGATCCGTCGGTACAACCGTCTTCTATATCTAGACTAACGAGATCCGTCGTTGTACAACCGTCTTCTATATCTATACTAAAGAGATCCGTCTGTACAACCGTCTTCTATATCTAGACTAACGAGATACGTCGTTGGACAAACGTCTTCAATATCTAGACTAACGAGATCCGTCTGTACAACCGTCTTCTATATCTAGACTAACTAGATCCGTCGTTGTACAACCGTCTTCCATATCTAGACTAACTAGATCCGTCGTTGTACAACCGTCTTCTATATCTAGAATAACGAGATACGTCGTTGGACAAACTTCTTCAATATCTGGACTAACGAGATCCGTCTGTACAACCGTTTTCTATATCTAGACTACCGAGATCCGTCTGTACAACCGTATTCTATATCTCGACTAACGAGATCTATCGTTGTACAACCGTCTTCTATATCTAGACTAACGAGATACGTCGTTGGACAAACGTCTTCAATATCTAGACTAACGAGATCCGTCTGTACAACCGTTTTCTATATCTAGACTACCGAGATCCGTCGTTGTACAACCGTCTTCTATATCTCGACTAACGAGATCTATCGTTGTACAACCGTCTTCTATATCTAGACTAACGAGATACGTCGTGGACAAACGTCTTCAATATCTAGACTAACGAGATCCGTCGGTACAACCGTCTTCAATATCTAGACTAACGAGATCCGTCGTTGTACAACCGTCTTCTATATCTATACTAAAGAGATCCGTCTGTACAACCGTCTTCTATATCTAGACTAACGAGATCCGTCTGTACAACCGTTTTCTATATCTAGACTACCGAGATCCGTCTGTACAACCGTCTTCTATATCTCGACTAACGAGATCTATCGTTGTACAACCGTCTTCTATATCTAGACTAACGAGATACGTCGTTGGACAAACGTCTTCAATATCTAGACTAACGAGATCCGTCTGTACAACCGTCTTCTATATCTAGACTAACGAGATACGTCGTTGGACAAACGTCTTCTATATCTAGACTAACGAGATCCGTCTGTACAACCGTCTTCTATATCTAGACTAACGAGATACGTCGTTGGACAAACGTCTTCTATATCTAGACTAACGAGATACGTCGTTGGACAAACGTGTTCAATATCTAGACTAACGAGATACGTCGTTGTACAACCGTCTTCCATATCTAGACTAACTAGATCCGTCGTTGTACAACCGTCTTCTATATCTAGAATAACGAGATACGTCGTTGGACAAACTTCTTCAATATCTGGACTAACGAGATCCGTCTGTACAACCGTTTTCTATATCAAGACTACCGAGATCCGTCTGTACAACCGTATTCTATATCTCGACTAACGAGATCTATCGTTGTACAACCGTCTTCTATATCTAGACTAACGAGATACGTCGTTGGACAAACGTCTTCAATATCTAGACTAACGAGATCCGTCTGTACAACCGTTTTCTATATCTAGACTACCGAGATCCGTCGTTGTACAACCGTCTTCTATATCTCGACTAACGAGATCTATCGTTGTACAACCGTCTTCTATATCTAGACTAACGAGATACGTCGTTGGACAACCGTCTTCTATATCTATACTAAAGAGATCCGTCTGTACAACCGTCTTCTATATCTAGACTAACGAGATCCGTCTGTACAACCGTTTTCTATATCTAGACTACCGAGATCCGTCGTTGAACAACCGTCTTCTATATTTCGACTAGCGAGATCTATCGTTGTACAACCGTCTTCTATATCTAGACTAACGAGATACGTCGTTGGACAAACGTCTTCAATATCTAGACTAACGAGATCCGTCGGTACAACCGTCTTCAATATCTAGACTAACGAGATCCGTCGTTGTACAACCGTCTTCTATATCTATACTAACGAGATCCGTCTGTACAACCGTTTTCTATATCTAGACTACCGAGATCCGTCGTTGTACAACCGTCTTCTATATCTCGACTAACGAGATCTATCGTTGCACAACCGTCTTCTATATCTAGACTAACGAGATACGTCGTTGGACAAACGTCTTCAATATCTAGACTAACGAGATCCGTCGGTACAACCGTCTTCTATATCTAGACTAACGAGATCCGTCGTTGTACAACCGTCTTCTATATCTATACTAAAGAGATCCGTCTGTACAACCGTCTTCTATATCTAGACTAACGAGATACGTCGTTGGACAAACGTCTTCAATATCTAGACTAACGAGATCCGTCTGTACAACCGTCTTCTATATCTAGACTAACTAGATCCGTCGTTGTACAACCGTCTTCTATATCTAGACTAACGAGATACGTCGTTGGACAAACGTCTTCAATATCTAGACTAACGAGATCCGTCTGTACAACCGTCTTCTATATCTAGACTAACGAGATACGTCGTTGGACAAACGTCTTCTATATCTAGACTAACGAGATCCGTCTGTACAACCGTCTTCTATATCTAGACTAACGAGATACGTCGTTGGACAACCGTCTTCTATATCTAGACTAACTAGATCCGTCGTTGTACAACCGTCTTCTATATCTAGACTAACGAGATACGTCGTTGGACAAACGTCTTCAATATCTAGACTAACGAGATCCGTCTGTACAACCGTCTTCTATATCTAGACTAACGCGATCCGTCGTTGTACAACCGTCTTTTATATCTAGACTAACGAGATACGTCGGTACAATCGTCTTCTATATCTAGACTAACGTGATCCGTCGTTGTCCAACCGTCTTCTATATCTAGACTAACGAGATACGTCGTTGGACAAACGTCTTCAATATCTAGACTAACTAGATCCGTCGTTGTACAACCGTCTTCTATATCTAGAATAACGAGATACGTCGTTGGACAAACTTCTTCAATATCTGGACTAACGAGATCCGTCTGTACAACCGTTTTCTATATCTAGACTAACGAGATACGTCGTTGTACAACCGTCTTCCATATCTAGACTAACGAGATCCGTCGTTGTACAACCGTCTTCTATATCTAGACTAACGAGATACGTCGTTGGACAAACGTCTTCAATATCTAGACTAACGAGATCCGTCTGTACAACCGTCTTCTATATCTAGACTAACTAGATCCGTCGTTGTACAACCGTCTTCTATATCTAGAATAACGAGATACGTCGTTGGACAAACGTCTTCAATATCTGGACTAACGAGATCCGTCTGTACAACCGTTTTCTATATCTAGACTACCGAGATCCGTCTGTACAACCGTATTCCATATCTCGACTAACGAGATCTATCGTTGTACAACCGTCTTCTATATCTAGACTAACGAGATACGTCGTTGGACAAACGTCTTCAATATCTAGACTAACGAGATCCGTCTGTACAACCGTTTTCTATATCTAGACTACCGAGATCCGTCGTTGTACAACCGTCTTCTATATCTCGACTAACGAGATCTATCGTTGTACAACCGTCTTCTATATCTAGACTAACGAGATACGTCGTTGGACAAACGTCTTCAATATCTAGACTAACGAGATCCGTCTGTACAACCGTTTTCAATATCTAGACTACCGAGATCCGTCGTTGTACAACCGTCTTCTATATCTCGACTAACGAGATCCATCGTTGTACAACCGTCTTCTATATCTAGACTAACGAGATACGTCGTTGGACAAACGTCTTCAATATCTAGACTAACGAGATCCGTCGGTACAACCGTCTTCTATATCTAGACTAACGAGATCCGTCGTTGTACAACCGTCTTCTATATCTATACTAAAGAGATCCGTCTGTACAACCGTCTTCTATATTTCGACTAACGAGATCTATCGTTGTACAACCGTCTTCTATATCTAGACTAACGAGATACGTCGTTGGACAAACGTCTTCAATATCTAGACTAACGAGATCCGTCTGTACAACCGTCTTCTATATCTAGACTAACTAGATCCGTCGTTGTACAACCGTCTTCTATATCTAGACTAACGAGATCCGTCGTTGTACAACCGTCTTCTATATTTCGACTAACGAGATCTATCGTTGTACAACCGTCTTCTATATCTAGACTAACGAGATACGTCGTTGGACAAACGTCTTCAATATCTAGACTAACGAGATACGTCGTTGGACAAACGTCTTCAATATCTAGACTAACGAGATCCGTCGGTACAACCGTCTTCTATATCTAGACTAACGAGATCCGTCGTTGTACAACCGTCTTCTATATCTATACTAAAGAGATCCGTCTGTACAACCGTCTTCTATATCTAGACTAACGAGATACGTCGTTGGACAAACGTCTTCTATATCTAGACTAACGAGATACGTCGTTGGACAAACGTGTTCAATATCTAGACTAACGAGATCCGTCTGTACAACCGTCTTCTATATCTAGACTAACTAGATCCGTCGTTGTACAACCGTCTTCTATATCTAGACTAACGAGATCCGTCGTTGTACAACCGTCTTCTATATCTAGACTAACGAGATACGTCGTTGGACAAACGTCTTCTATATCTAGACTAACGAGATACGTCGTTGGAGAAACGTGTTCAATATCTAGACTAACGAGATACGTCGTTGTACAACCGTCTTCCATATCTACACTAACGAGATCCGTCGTTGTACAACCGTCTTCTATATCTAGACTAACGAGATACGTCGTTGGACAAACGTCTTCAATATCTAGACTAACGAGATCCGTCTGTACAACCGTCTTCTATATCTAGACTAACTAGATCCGTCGTTGTACAACCGTCTTCTATATCTAGACTAACGAGATACGTCGTTGGACAAACGTCTTCAATATCTAGACTAACGAGATCCGTCTGTACAACCGTCTTCTATATCTAGACTAACGAGATACGTCGTTGTACAACCGTCTTCTATATCTAGGCTAACGAGATCCGTCTGTACAACCGTCTTCTATATCTAGACTAACGAGATCCGTCGTTGTACAACCGTCCTCTATATCTAGACTAACGAGATCCGTCGTTGCACAAACGTCTTCAATATCTAGACTAACGAGATCCGTCTGAACAACCCTCTTCTATATCAAGACTAACGAGATCCGTCTGTACAACCGTCTTCTATATCTAGACTAACGAGATCCGTCGTTGCACAACCGTCTTCAATATCTAGACTAACGAGATCCGTCTGAACAACCCTCTTCTATATCAAGACTAACGAGATCCGTCTGTACAACCGTCTTCTATATCTAGACTAACGAGATCCGTCGTTGTACAACCGTCTTCTATATCTAGACTAACGAGATCCGTCGTTGCACAACCGTCTTCAATATCTAGACTAACGAGATCCGTCTGTACAACCGTCTTCTATATCTAGACTAACGAGATCCGTCGTTGTACAACCGTCTTCTATATCTAGACTAAAGAGATCCGTCTGTACAACCGTCTTCTATATCTAGACTAACGAGATCCGTCTGTACAACCGTCTTCTATATCAAGACTAACGAGATCCGTCGTTGTACAACCGTCTTCTATATCTAGACTAACGAGATCCGTCGTTGTACAACCGTCTTCTATATCTAGACTAACGAAATACGTCGTTGGACAAACGTCTTCTATATCTAGACTAATGAGATACGTCGTTGGACAAACGTGTTCAATATCTAGACTAACGAGATCCGTCTGTACAACCGTCTTCTATATCTAGACTAACTAGATCCGTCGTTGTACAACCGTCTTCTATATCTAGACTAACGAGATCCGTCGTTGTACAACCGTCTTCTATATCTAGACTAACGAGATACGTCGTTGGACAAACGTCTTCTATATCTAGACTAACGAGATACGTCGTTGGACAAACGTGTTCAATATCTAGACTAACGAGATACGTCGTTGTACAACCGTCTTCCATATCTAGACTAACGAGATCCGTCGTTGTACAACCGTCTTCTATATCTAGACTAACGAGATACGTCGTTGGACAAACGTCTTCAATATCTAGACTAACGAGATCCGTCTGTACAACCGTCTTCTATATCTAGACTAACTAGATCCGTCGTTGTACAACCGTCTTCTATATCTAGACTAACGAGATACGTCGTTGGACAAACGTCTTCAATATCTAGACTAACGAGATCCGTCTGTACAACCGTCTTCTATATCTAGACTAACGAGATACGTCGTTGGACAAACGTCTTCTATATCTAGACTAACGAGATCCGTCTGTACAACCGTCTTCTATATCTAGACTAACGAGATACGTCGTTGGACAAACGTCTTCAATATCTAGACTAACGAGATACGTCGTTGGACAAACGTGTTCAATATCTAGACTAACGAGATACGTCGTTGTACAACCGTCTTCCATATCTAGACTAACGAGATCCGTCGTTGTACAACCGTCTTCTATATCTAGACTAACGAGATACGTCGTTGGACAAACGTCTTCAATATCTAGACTAACGAGATCCGTCTGTACAACCGTCTTCTATATCTAGACTAACTAGATCCGTCGTTGTACAACCGTCTTCTATATCTAGAATAACGAGATACGTCGTTGGACAAACGTCTTCAATATCTGGACTAACGAGATCCGTCTGTACAACCGTTTTCTATATCTAGACTACCGAGATCCGTCTGTACAACCGTATTCTATATCTCGACTAACGAGATCTATCGTTGTACAACCGTCTTCTATATCTAGACTAACAAGATACGTCGTTGGACAAACGTCTTCAATATCTAGACTAACGAGATCCGTCTGTACAACCGTTTTCTATATCTAGACTACCGAGATCCGTCGTTGTACAACCGTCTTCTATATCTCGACTAACGAGATCTATCGTTGTACAACCGTCTTCTATATCTAGACTAACGAGATACGTCGTTGGACAAACGTCTTCAATATCTAGACTAACGAGATCCGTCGGTACAATCGTCTTCAATATCTGGACTAACGAGATCCGTCGTTGTACAACCGTCTTCTATATCTATACTAAAGAGATCCGTCTGTTCAACCGTATTCTATATCTAGACTAACGAGATCCGTCTGTACAACCATCTTCTATATCTAGAATAACGAGATCCGTCATTGTACAACCGTCTTCTATATCCAGACTAACGAGATCCGTCGTTGTACAACCGTCTTCTATATCTAGACTAACGAGATCCGTCTGTACAACCGTGTTCTATATCTCGACTAACGAGATCTCTCGTTGTACAACCGTCTTCTATATCTAGACTAACGAGATCCGTCGTTGTACAACCGTCTTCTATAACTCGACTAACGAGATCTATCGTTGTACAACCGTCTTCTATATCTAGACTAACGAGATACGTCTGTACAACCGTTTTCTATATCTAGACTACCGAGATCCGTCTGGACAACCGTCTTCTATATCTCGACTAACGAGATCTATCGTTGTACAACCGTCTTCTATATCTAGACTAACGAGATACGTCGTTGGACAAACGTCTTCAATATCTAGACTAACGAGATCCGTCTGTACAACCGTTTTCAATATCTAGACTACCGAGATCCGTCGTTGTACAACCGTCTTCTATATCTCGACTAACGAGATCCATCGTTGTACAACCGTCTTCTATATCTAGACTAACGAGATACGTCGTTGGACAAACGTCTTCAATATCTAGACTAACGAGATCCGTCGGTACAACCGTCTTCTATATCTAGACTAAAGAGATCCGTCGTTGTACAACCGTCTTCTATATCTATACTAAAGAGATCCGTCTGTACAACCGTCTTCTATATCTAGACTAACGAGATCCGTCTGTACAACCGTCTTCTATATCTATACTAAAGAGATCCGTCTGTACAACCGTCTTCTATATCTAGACTAACGAGATCCGTCGTTGTACAACCGTCTTCTATATCTAGACTAACGAGATCCGTCTGTACAATCGTTTTCTATATCTCGACTAACGAGATCTCTCGTTGTACAACCGTCTTCTATATCTAGACTAACGAGATCCGTCGTTGTACAACCGTCTTCTATATCTCGACTAACGAGATACGTCGTTGGACAAACGTCTTCAATATCTAGACTAACGAGATCCGTCTGTACAACCGTTTTCTATATCTAGACTACCGAGATCCGTCGTTGTACAACCGTCTTCTATATCTCGACTAACGAGATCTATCGTTGTACAACCGTCTTCTATATCTAGACTAACGAGATACGTCGTTGGACAACCGTCTTCTATATCTATACTAAAGAGATCCGTCTGTACAACCGTCTTCTATATCTAGACTAACGAGATCCGTCTGTACAACCGTTTTCTATATCTAGACTACCGAGATCCGTCGTTGAACAACCGTCTTCTATATTTCGACTAGCGAGATCTATCGTTGTACAACCGTCTTCTATATCTAGACTAACGAGATACGTCGTTGGACAAACGTCTTCAATATCTAGACTAACGAGATCCGTCGGTACAACCGTCTTCAATATCTAGACTAACGAGATCCGTCGTTGTACAACCGTCTTCTATATCTATACTAACGAGATCCGTCTGTACAACCGTTTTCTATATCTAGACTACCGAGATCCGTCGTTGTACAACCGTCTTCTATATCTCGACTAACGAGATCTATCGTTGCACAACCGTCTTCTATATCTAGACTAACGAGATACGTCGTTGGACAAACGTCTTCAATATCTAGACTAACGAGATCCGTCGGTACAACCGTCTTCTATATCTAGACTAACGAGATCCGTCGTTGTACAACCGTCTTCTATATCTATACTAAAGAGATCCGTCTGTACAACCGTCTTCTATATCTAGACTAACGAGATACGTCGTTGGACAAACGTCTTCAATATCTAGACTAACGAGATCCGTCTGTACAACCGTCTTCTATATCTAGACTAACTAGATCCGTCGTTGTACAACCGTCTTCTATATCTAGACTAACGAGATACGTCGTTGGACAAACGTCTTCAATATCTAGACTAACGAGATCCGTCTGTACAACCGTCTTCTATATCTAGACTAACGAGATACGTCGTTGGACAAACGTCTTCTATATCTAGACTAACGAGATCCGTCTGTACAACCGTCTTCTATATCTAGACTAACGAGATACGTCGTTGGACAAACGTCTTCTATATCTAGACTAACGAGATCCGTCTGTACAACCGTCTTCTATATCTAGACTAACGCGATCCGTCGTTGTACAACCGTCTTTTATATCTAGACTAACGAGATACGTCGGTACAATCGTCTTCTATATCTAGACTAACGTGATCCGTCGTTGTCCAACCGTCTTCTATATCTAGACTAACGAGATACGTCGTTGGACAAACGTCTTCAATATCTAGACTAACTAGATCCGTCGTTGTACAACCGTCTTCTATATCTAGAATAACGAGATACGTCGTTGGACAAACTTCTTCAATATCTGGACTAACGAGATCCGTCTGTACAACCGTTTTCTATATCTAGACTACCGAGATCCGTCTGTACAACCGTATTCTATATCTCGACTAACGAGATCTATCGTTGTACAACCGTCTTCTATATCTAGACTAACGAGATACGTCGTTGGACAAACGTCTTCAATATCTAGACTAACGAGATCCGTCTGTACAACCGTTTTCTATATCTAGACTACCGAGATCCGTCGTTGTACAACCGTCTTCTATATCTCGACTAACGAGATCTATCGTTGTACAACCGTCTTCTATATCTAGACTAACGAGATACGTCGTTGGACAAACGTCTTCAATATCTAGACTAACGAGATCCGTCGGTACAACCGTCTTCAATATCTAGACTAACGAGATCCGTCGTTGTACAACCGTCTTCTATATCTATACTAAAGAGATCCGTCTGTACAACCGTCTTCTATATCTAGACTAACGAGATCCGTCTGTACAACCGTTTTCTATATCTAGACTACCGAGATCCGTCTGTACAACCGTCTTCTATATCTCGACTAACGAGATCTATCGTTGTACAACCGTCTTCTATATCTAGACTAACGAGATACGTCGTTGGACAAACGTCTTCAATATCTAGACTAACGAGATCCGTCTGTACAACCGTTTTCAATATCTAGACTACCGAGATCCGTCGTTGTACAACCGTCTTCTATATCTCGACTAACGAGATCCATCGTTGTACAACCGTCTTCTATATCTAGACTAACGAGATACGTCGTTGGACAAACGTCTTCAATATCTAGACTAACGAGATCCGTCGGTACAACCGTCTTCTATATCTAGACTAACGAGATCCGTCGTTGTGCAACCGTCTTCTATATCTATACTAAAGAGATCCGTCTGTACAACCGTCTTCTATATCTAGACTAACGAGATCCGTCTGTACAACCGTCTTCTATATCTATACTAAAGAGATCCGTCTGTACAACCGTCTTCTATATCTAGACTAACGAGATCCGTCTGTACAATCGTTTTCTATATCTCGACTAACGAGATCTCTCGTTGTACAACCGTCTTCTATATCTAGACTAACGAGATCCGTCGTTGTACAACCGTCTTCTATATCTATACTAACGAGATCCGTCTGTACAACCGTTTTCTATATCTAGACTACCGAGATCCGTCGTTGTACAACCGTCTTCTATATCTCGACTAACGAGATCTATCGTTGCACAACCGTCTTCTATATCTAGACTAACGAGATACGTCGTTGGACAAACTTCTTCAATATCTAGACTAACGAGATCCGTCGGTACAACCGTCTTCTATATCTAGACTAACGAGATCCGTCGTTGTACAACCGTCTTCTATATCTATACTAAAGAGATCCGTCTGTACAACCGTCTTCTATATCTAGACTAACGAGATACGTCGTTGGACAAACGTCTTCAATATCTAGACTAACGAGATCCGTCTGTACAACCGTCTTCTATATCTAGACTAACTAGATCCGTCGTTGTACAACCGTCTTCTATATCTAGAATAACGAGATACGTCGTTGGACAAACTTCTTCAATATCTGGACTAACGAGATCCGTCTGTACAACCGTTTTCTATATCTAGACTACCGAGATCCGTCTGTACAACCGTATTCTATATCTCGACTAACGAGATCTATCGTTGTACAACCGTCTTCTATATCTAGACTAACGAGATACGTCGTTGGACAAACGTCTTCAATATCTAGACTAACGAGATCCGTCTGTACAACCGTTTTCTATATCTAGACTACCGAGATCCGTCGTTGTACAACCGTCTTCTATATTTCGACTAACGAGATCTATCGTTGTACAACCGTCTTCTATATCTAGACTAACGAGATACGTCGTTGGACAAACGTCTTCAATATCTAGACTAACGAGATCCGTCGGTACAACCGTCTTCAATATCTAGACTAACGAGATCCGTCGTTGTACAACCGTCTTCTATATCTATACTAAAGAGATCCGTCTGTACAACCGTCTTCTATATCTAGACTAACGAGATCCGTCTGTACAACCGTTTTCTATATCTAGACTACCGAGATCCGTCTGTACAACCGTCTTCTATATCTCGACTAACGAGATCTATCGTTGTACAACCGTCTTCTATATCTAGACTAACGAGATACGTCGTTGGACAAACGTCTTCAATATCTAGACTAACGAGATCCGTCTGTACAACCGTCTTCTATATCTAGACTAACTAGATCCGTCGTTGCACCACCGTCTTCTATATCTAGACTAACGCAATACGTCGTTGGACAAATGTCTTCAATATCTAGACTAACGAGATCCGTCTGTACAACCGTTTTCTACATCTAGACTACCGAGATCCGTCGTTGTACAACCGTCTTCTATATCTCGACTAACGAGATCCGTCGTTGTACAACCGTCTTCTATATCTAGACTAACGAGATCCGTCTGTACAACCGTTTTCTATATCTAGACTACCGAGATCCGTCGTTGTACAACCGTCTTCTATATCTAGACTAACGAGATCCGTCGTTGTACAACCGCCTTCTATATCTAGATTAACGAGATCCGTCGTTGTCCAACCGTCTTCTATATCTAGACTAACGAGATACGTCGTTGGACAAACGTCTTCTACATCTAGACTAACGAGATACGTCGTTGGACAATCGTCTTCAATATCTAAACTAACGAGATCCGTCTGTACAACCGTCTGCTATATCTAGACAAACGAGATACGTCGTTGGACAAACGTCTTCAATATCTAGACTAACGAGATCCGTCTGTACAACCATCTTCTATATCTAGACTAACGAGATACGTCGTTGGACAAACGTCTTCTATATCTAGACTAACGAGATACGTCGTTGGACAATCGTCTTCAATATCTAGACTAACGAGATCCGTCTGTACAACCGTCTTCTATATCTAGACTAACGAGAGCCGTCGTTGTACAACCGTCTTCTATATCTAGTCTAACGAGATACGTCGTTGGACAAACGTCTTCAATATCTAGACTAACGAGATCCGTCGTTGTCCAACCGTCTTCTATATCTAGACTAACGAGATACGTCGGTGGACAAACGTCTTCAATATCTAGAATAACGAGATCCGTCTGTACAACCGTTTTCTATATCTTGACTAACGGGATCCGTCGTTTTACAACCGTCTTCAATATCTAGACTAACGAGATCCGTCTGTACAACCGTCTTCTATGTCTAGACTAACGAGATCCGTCGTTGTACAACCGTCTTCTATATCAAGACTAACGAGATACGTCGTTGGACAAACGTCTTCAATATCTAGAATAACGAGATCCGTCTGTACAACCGTTTTCTATATCGTGACTAACGGGATCCGTCGTTGTATAACCGTTTTCTATATCTAGACTAACGAGATCCGTCTGTACAATCGTCTTCTATATCTAGACTAACGTGATCCGTCGTTGTACAACCGTCTTCTATATCTCGACTAACGAGATCTATCGTTGTACAACCGTCTTCTATATCTAGACTAACGAGATACGTCGTTGGACAACCGTCTTCTATATCTATACTAAAGAGATCCGTCTGTACAACCGTCTTCTATATCTAGACTAACGAGATCCGTCTGTACAACCGTTTTCTATATCTAGACTACCGAGATCCGTCGTTGAACAACCGTCTTCTATATTTCGACTAGCGAGATCTATCGTTGTACAACCGTCTTCTATATCTAGACTAACGAGATACGTCGTTGGACAAACGTCTTCAATATCTAGACTAACGAGATCCGTCGGTACAACCGTCTTCAATATCTAGACTAACGAGATCCGTCGTTGTACAACCGTCTTCTATATCTATACTAACGAGATCCGTCTGTACAACCGTTTTCTATATCTAGACTACCGAGATCCGTCGTTGTACAACCGTCTTCTATATCTCGACTAACGAGATCTATCGTTGCACAACCGTCTTCTATATCTAGACTAACGAGATACGTCGTTGGACAAACGTCTTCAATATCTAGACTAACGAGATCCGTCGGTACAACCGTCTTCTATATCTAGACTAACGAGATCCGTCGTTGTACAACCGTCTTCTATATCTATACTAAAGAGATCCGTCTGTACAACCGTCTTCTATATCTAGACTAACGAGATACGTCGTTGGACAAACGTCTTCAATATCTAGACTAACGAGATCCGTCTGTACAACCGTCTTCTATATCTAGACTAACTAGATCCGTCGTTGTACAACCGTCTTCTATATCTAGACTAACGAGATACGTCGTTGGACAAACGTCTTCAATATCTAGACTAACGAGATCCGTCTGTACAACCGTCTTCTATATCTAGACTAACGAGATACGTCGTTGGACAAACGTCTTCTATATCTAGACTAACGAGATCCGTCTGTACAACCGTCTTCTATATCTAGACTAACGAGATACGTCGTTGGACAACCGTCTTCTATATCTAGACTAACTAGATCCGTCGTTGTACAACCGTCTTCTATATCTAGACTAACGAGATACGTCGTTGGACAAACGTCTTCAATATCTAGACTAACGAGATCCGTCTGTACAACCGTCTTCTATATCTAGACTAACGCGATCCGTCGTTGTACAACCGTCTTTTATATCTAGACTAACGAGATACGTCGGTACAATCGTCTTCTATATCTAGACTAACGTGATCCGTCGTTGTCCAACCGTCTTCTATATCTAGACTAACGAGATACGTCGTTGGACAAACGTCTTCAATATCTAGACTAACTAGATCCGTCGTTGTACAACCGTCTTCTATATCTAGAATAACGAGATACGTCGTTGGACAAACTTCTTCAATATCTGGACTAACGAGATCCGTCTGTACAACCGTTTTCTATATCTAGACTAACGAGATACGTCGTTGTACAACCGTCTTCCATATCTAGACTAACGAGATCCGTCGTTGTACAACCGTCTTCTATATCTAGACTAACGAGATACGTCGTTTTACAACCGTCTTCAATATCTAGACTAACGAGATCCGTCTGTACAACCGTCTTCTATGTCTAGACTAACGAGATCCGTCGTTGTACAACCGTCTTCTATATCAAGACTAACGAGATACGTCGTTGGACAAACGTCTTCAATATCTAGAATAACGAGATCCGTCTGTACAACCGTTTTCTATATCGTGACTAACGGGATCCGTCGTTGTATAACCGTTTTCTATATCTAGACTAACGAGATCCGTCTGTACAATCGTCTTCTATATCTAGACTAACGTGATCCGTCGTTGTACAACCGTCTTCTATATCTCGACTAACGAGATCTATCGTTGTACAACCGTCTTCTATATCTAGACTAACGAGATACGTCGTTGGACAACCGTCTTCTATATCTATACTAAAGAGATCCGTCTGTACAACCGTCTTCTATATCTAGACTAACGAGATCCGTCTGTACAACCGTTTTCTATATCTAGACTACCGAGATCCGTCGTTGAACAACCGTCTTCTATATTTCGACTAGCGAGATCTATCGTTGTACAACCGTCTTCTATATCTAGACTAACGAGATACGTCGTTGGACAAACGTCTTCAATATCTAGACTAACGAGATCCGTCGGTACAACCGTCTTCAATATCTAGACTAACGAGATCCGTCGTTGTACAACCGTCTTCTATATCTATACTAACGAGATCCGTCTGTACAACCGTTTTCTATATCTAGACTACCGAGATCCGTCGTTGTACAACCGTCTTCTATATCTCGACTAACGAGATCTATCGTTGCACAACCGTCTTCTATATCTAGACTAACGAGATACGTCGTTGGACAAACGTCTTCAATATCTAGACTAACGAGATCCGTCGGTACAACCGTCTTCTATATCTAGACTAACGAGATCCGTCGTTGTACAACCGTCTTCTATATCTATACTAAAGAGATCCGTCTGTACAACCGTCTTCTATATCTAGACTAACGAGATACGTCGTTGGACAAACGTCTTCAATATCTAGACTAACGAGATCCGTCTGTACAACCGTCTTCTATATCTAGACTAACTAGATCCGTCGTTGTACAACCGTCTTCTATATCTAGACTAACGAGATACGTCGTTGGACAAACGTCTTCAATATCTAGACTAACGAGATCCGTCTGTACAACCGTCTTCTATATCTAGACTAACGAGATACGTCGTTGGACAAACGTCTTCTATATCTAGACTAACGAGATCCGTCTGTACAACCGTCTTCTATATCTAGACTAACGAGATACGTCGTTGGACAACCGTCTTCTATATCTAGACTAACTAGATCCGTCGTTGTACAACCGTCTTCTATATCTAGACTAACGAGATACGTCGTTGGACAAACGTCTTCAATATCTAGACTAACGAGATCCGTCTGTACAACCGTCTTCTATATCTAGACTAACGCGATCCGTCGTTGTACAACCGTCTTTTATATCTAGACTAACGAGATACGTCGGTACAATCGTCTTCTATATCTAGACTAACGTGATCCGTCGTTGTCCAACCGTCTTCTATATCTAGACTAACGAGATACGTCGTTGGACAAACGTCTTCAATATCTAGACTAACTAGATCCGTCGTTGTACAACCGTCTTCTATATCTAGAATAACGAGATACGTCGTTGGACAAACTTCTTCAATATCTGGACTAACGAGATCCGTCTGTACAACCGTTTTCTATATCTAGACTAACGAGATACGTCGTTGTACAACCGTCTTCCATATCTAGACTAACGAGATCCGTCGTTGTACAACCGTCTTCTATATCTAGACTAACGAGATACGTCGTTGGACAAACGTCTTCAATATCTAGACTAACGAGATCCGTCTGTACAACCGTCTTCTATATCTAGACTAACTAGATCCGTCGTTGTACAACCGTCTTCTATATCTAGAATAACGAGATACGTCGTTGGACAAACGTCTTCAATATCTGGACTAACGAGATCCGTCTGTACAACCGTTTTCTATATCTAGACTACCGAGATCCGTCTGTACAACCGTATTCCATATCTCGACTAACGAGATCTATCGTTGTACAACCGTCTTCTATATCTAGACTAACGAGATACGTCGTTGGACAAACGTCTTCAATATCTAGACTAACGAGATCCGTCTGTACAACCGTTTTCTATATCTAGACTACCGAGATCCGTCGTTGTACAACCGTCTTCTATATCTCGACTAACGAGATCTATCGTTGTACAACCGTCTTCTATATCTAGACTAACGAGATACGTCGTTGGACAAACGTCTTCAATATCTAGACTAACGAGATCCGTCTGTACAACCGTTTTCAATATCTAGACTACCGAGATCCGTCGTTGTACAACCGTCTTCTATATCTCGACTAACGAGATCCATCGTTGTACAACCGTCTTCTATATCTAGACTAACGAGATACGTCGTTGGACAAACGTCTTCAATATCTAGACTAACGAGATCCGTCGGTACAACCGTCTTCTATATCTAGACTAACGAGATCCGTCGTTGTACAACCGTCTTCTATATCTATACTAAAGAGATCCGTCTGTACAACCGTCTTCTATATTTCGACTAACGAGATCTATCGTTGTACAACCGTCTTCTATATCTAGACTAACGAGATACGTCGTTGGACAAACGTCTTCAATATCTAGACTAACGAGATCCGTCTGTACAACCGTCTTCTATATCTAGACTAACTAGATCCGTCGTTGTACAACCGTCTTCTATATCTAGACTAACGAGATCCGTCGTTGTACAACCGTCTTCTATATTTCGACTAACGAGATCTATCGTTGTACAACCGTCTTCTATATCTAGACTAACGAGATACGTCGTTGGACAAACGTCTTCAATATCTAGACTAACGAGATACGTCGTTGGACAAACGTCTTCAATATCTAGACTAACGAGATCCGTCGGTACAACCGTCTTCTATATCTAGACTAACGAGATCCGTCGTTGTACAACCGTCTTCTATATCTATACTAAAGAGATCCGTCTGTACAACCGTCTTCTATATCTAGACTAACGAGATACGTCGTTGGACAAACGTCTTCTATATCTAGACTAACGAGATACGTCGTTGGACAAACGTGTTCAATATCTAGACTAACGAGATCCGTCTGTACAACCGTCTTCTATATCTAGACTAACTAGATCCGTCGTTGTACAACCGTCTTCTATATCTAGACTAACGAGATCCGTCGTTGTACAACCGTCTTCTATATCTAGACTAACGAGATACGTCGTTGGACAAACGTCTTCTATATCTAGACTAACGAGATACGTCGTTGGAGAAACGTGTTCAATATCTAGACTAACGAGATACGTCGTTGTACAACCGTCTTCCATATCTACACTAACGAGATCCGTCGTTGTACAACCGTCTTCTATATCTAGACTAACGAGATACGTCGTTGGACAAACGTCTTCAATATCTAGACTAACGAGATCCGTCTGTACAACCGTCTTCTATATCTAGACTAACTAGATCCGTCGTTGTACAACCGTCTTCTATATCTAGACTAACGAGATACGTCGTTGGACAAACGTCTTCAATATCTAGACTAACGAGATCCGTCTGTACAACCGTCTTCTATATCTAGACTAACGAGATACGTCGTTGTACAACCGTCTTCTATATCTAGGCTAACGAGATCCGTCTGTACAACCGTCTTCTATATCTAGACTAACGAGATCCGTCGTTGTACAACCGTCCTCTATATCTAGACTAACGAGATCCGTCGTTGCACAAACGTCTTCAATATCTAGACTAACGAGATCCGTCTGAACAACCCTCTTCTATATCAAGACTAACGAGATCCGTCTGTACAACCGTCTTCTATATCTAGACTAACGAGATCCGTCGTTGCACAACCGTCTTCAATATCTAGACTAACGAGATCCGTCTGAACAACCCTCTTCTATATCAAGACTAACGAGATCCGTCTGTACAACCGTCTTCTATATCTAGACTAACGAGATCCGTCGTTGTACAACCGTCTTCTATATCTAGACTAACGAGATCCGTCGTTGCACAACCGTCTTCAATATCTAGACTAACGAGATCCGTCTGTACAACCGTCTTCTATATCTAGACTAACGAGATCCGTCGTTGTACAACCGTCTTCTATATCTAGACTAAAGAGATCCGTCTGTACAACCGTCTTCTATATCTAGACTAACGAGATCCGTCTGTACAACCGTCTTCTATATCAAGACTAACGAGATCCGTCGTTGTACAACCGTCTTCTATATCTAGACTAACGAGATCCGTCGTTGTACAACCGTCTTCTATATCTAGACTAACGAAATACGTCGTTGGACAAACGTCTTCTATATCTAGACTAATGAGATACGTCGTTGGACAAACGTGTTCAATATCTAGACTAACGAGATCCGTCTGTACAACCGTCTTCTATATCTAGACTAACTAGATCCGTCGTTGTACAACCGTCTTCTATATCTAGACTAACGAGATCCGTCGTTGTACAACCGTCTTCTATATCTAGACTAACGAGATACGTCGTTGGACAAACGTCTTCTATATCTAGACTAACGAGATACGTCGTTGGACAAACGTGTTCAATATCTAGACTAACGAGATACGTCGTTGTACAACCGTCTTCCATATCTAGACTAACGAGATCCGTCGTTGTACAACCGTCTTCTATATCTAGACTAACGAGATACGTCGTTGGACAAACGTCTTCAATATCTAGACTAACGAGATCCGTCTGTACAACCGTCTTCTATATCTAGACTAACTAGATCCGTCGTTGTACAACCGTCTTCTATATCTAGACTAACGAGATACGTCGTTGGACAAACGTCTTCAATATCTAGACTAACGAGATCCGTCTGTACAACCGTCTTCTATATCTAGACTAACGAGATACGTCGTTGGACAAACGTCTTCTATATCTAGACTAACGAGATCCGTCTGTACAACCGTCTTCTATATCTAGACTAACGAGATACGTCGTTGGACAAACGTCTTCAATATCTAGACTAACGAGATACGTCGTTGGACAAACGTGTTCAATATCTAGACTAACGAGATACGTCGTTGTACAACCGTCTTCCATATCTAGACTAACGAGATCCGTCGTTGTACAACCGTCTTCTATATCTAGACTAACGAGATACGTCGTTGGACAAACGTCTTCAATATCTAGACTAACGAGATCCGTCTGTACAACCGTCTTCTATATCTAGACTAACTAGATCCGTCGTTGTACAACCGTCTTCTATATCTAGAATAACGAGATACGTCGTTGGACAAACGTCTTCAATATCTGGACTAACGAGATCCGTCTGTACAACCGTTTTCTATATCTAGACTACCGAGATCCGTCTGTACAACCGTATTCTATATCTCGACTAACGAGATCTATCGTTGTACAACCGTCTTCTATATCTAGACTAACAAGATACGTCGTTGGACAAACGTCTTCAATATCTAGACTAACGAGATCCGTCTGTACAACCGTTTTCTATATCTAGACTACCGAGATCCGTCGTTGTACAACCGTCTTCTATATCTCGACTAACGAGATCTATCGTTGTACAACCGTCTTCTATATCTAGACTAACGAGATACGTCGTTGGACAAACGTCTTCAATATCTAGACTAACGAGATCCGTCGGTACAACCGTCTTCAATATCTGGACTAACGAGATCCGTCGTTGTACAACCGTCTTCTATATCTATACTAAAGAGATCCGTCTGTTCAACCGTATTCTATATCTAGACTAACGAGATCCGTCTGTACAACCATCTTCTATATCTAGAATAACGAGATCCGTCATTGTACAACCGTCTTCTATATCCAGACTAACGAGATCCGTCGTTGTACAACCGTCTTCTATATCTAGACTAACGAGATCCGTCTGTACAACCGTGTTCTATATCTCGACTAACGAGATCTCTCGTTGTACAACCGTCTTCTATATCTAGACTAACGAGATCCGTCGTTGTACAACCGTCTTCTATAACTCGACTAACGAGATCTATCGTTGTACAACCGTCTTCTATATCTAGACTAACGAGATACGTCTGTACAACCGTTTTCTATATCTAGACTACCGAGATCCGTCTGGACAACCGTCTTCTATATCTCGACTAACGAGATCTATCGTTGTACAACCGTCTTCTATATCTAGACTAACGAGATACGTCGTTGGACAAACGTCTTCAATATCTAGACTAACGAGATCCGTCTGTACAACCGTTTTCAATATCTAGACTACCGAGATCCGTCGTTGTACAACCGTCTTCTATATCTCGACTAACGAGATCCATCGTTGTACAACCGTCTTCTATATCTAGACTAACGAGATACGTCGTTGGACAAACGTCATCAATATCTAGACTAACGAGATCCGTCGGTACAACCGTCTTCTATATCTAGACTAACGAGATCCGTCGTTGTACAACCGTCTTCTATATCTATACTAAAGAGATCCGTCTGTACAACCGTCTTCTATATCTAGACTAACGAGATCCGTCTGTACAACCGTCTTCTATATCTATACTAAAGAGATCCGTCTGTACAACCGTCTTCTATATCTAGACTAACGAGATCCGTCGTTGTACAACCGTCTTCTATATCTAGACTAACGAGATCCGTCTGTACAATCGTTTTCTATATCTCGACTAACGAGATCTCTCGTTGTACAACCGTCTTCTATATCTAGACTAACGAGATCCGTCGTTGTACAACCGTCTTCTATATCTCGACTAACGAGATCTATCGTTGTACAACCGTCTTCTATATCTAGACTAACGAGATACGTCTGTACAACCGTTTTCTATATCTAGACTACCGAGATCCGTCTGTACAACCGTCTTCTATATCTCGACTAACGAGATCTATCGTTGTACAACCGTCTTCTATATCTAGACTAACGAGATACGTCGTTGGACAAACGTCTTGAATATCTAGACTAACGAGATCCGTCTGTACAACCGTTTTCTATATCTAGACTACCGAGATCCGTCGTTGTACAACCGTCTTCTATATCTCGACTAACGAGATCTATCGTTGCACAACCGTCTTCTATATCTAGACTAACGAGATACGTCGTTGGACAAACGTCTTCAATATCTAGACTAACGAGATCCGTCGGTACAACCGTCTTCAATATCTAGACTAACTAGATCCGTCGTTGTACAACCGTCTTCTATATCTAGACTAACGAGATACGTCGTTGGACAAACGTCTTCAATATCTAGACTAACGAGATCCGTCTGTACAACCGTCTTCTATATCTAGACTAACGAGATACGTCGTTGGACAAACGTCTTCTATATCTAGACTAACGAGATCCGTCTGTACAACCGTCTTCTATATCTAGACTAACGAGATACGTCGTTGTACAACCGTCTTCTATATCTAGAATAACGAGATACGTCGTTGGACAAACTTCTTCAATATCTGGACTAACGAGATCCGTCTGTACAACCGTTTTCTATATCAAGACTACCGAGATCCGTCTGTACAACCGTATTCTATATCTCGACTAACGAGATCTATCGTTGTACAACCGTCTTCTATATCTAGACTAACGAGATACGTCGTTGGACAAACGTCTTCAATATCTAGACTAACGAGATCCGTCTGTACAACCGTTTTCTATATCTAGACTACCGAGATCCGTCGTTGTACAACCGTCTTCTATATCTCGACTAACGAGATCTATCGTTGTACAACCGTCTTCTATATCTAGACTAACGAGATACGTCGTTGGACAAACGTCTTCAATATCTAGACTAACGAGATCCGTCGGTACAACCGTCTTCAATATCTAGACTAACGAGATCCGTCGTTGTACAACCGTCTTCTATATCTATACTAAAGAGATCCGTCTGTACAACCGTCTTCTATATCTAGACTAACGAGATCCGTCTGTACAACCGTTTTCTATATCTAGACTACCGAGATCCGTCGTTGTACAACCGTCTTCTATATTTCGACTAACGAGATCTATCGTTGTACAACCGTCTTCTATATCTAGACTAACGAGATACGTCGTTGGACAAACGTCTTCAATATCTAGACTAACGAGATCCGTCGGTACAACCGTCTTCAATATCTAGACTAACGAGATCCGTCGTTGTACAACCGTCTTCTATATCTATACTAACGAGATCCGTCTGTACAACCGTTTTCTATATCTAGACTACCGAGATCCGTCGTTGTACAACCGTCTTCTATATCTCGACTAACGAGATCTATCGTTGCACAACCGTCTTCTATATCTAGACTAACGAGATACGTCGTTGGACAAACGTCTTCAATATCTAGACTAACGAGATCCGTCGGTACAACCGTCTTCTATATCTAGACTAACGAGATCCGTCGTTGTACAACCGTCTTCTATATCTATACTAAAGAGATCCGTCTGTACAACCGTCTTCTATATCTAGACTAACGAGATACGTCGTTGGACAAACGTCTTCAATATCTAGACTAACGAGATCCGTCTGTACAACCGTCTTCTATATCTAGACTAACTAGATCCGTCGTTGTACAACCGTCTTCTATATCTAGACTAACGAGATACGTCGTTGGACAAACGTCTTCAATATCTAGACTAACGAGATCCGTCTGTACAACCGTCTTCTATATCTAGACTAACGAGATACGTCGTTGGACAAACGTCTTCTATATCTAGACTAACGAGATCCGTCTGTACAACCGTCTTCTATATCTAGACTAACGAGATACGTCGTTGGACAAACGTCTTCTATATCTAGACTAACGAGATACGTCGTTGGACAAACGTGTTCAATATCTAGACTAACGAGATACGTCGTTGTACAACCGTCTTCCATATCTAGACTAACTAGATCCGTCGTTGTACAACCGTCTTCTATATCTAGAATAACGAGATACGTCGTTGGACAAACTTCTTCAATATCTGGACTAACGAGATCCGTCTGTACAACCGTTTTCTATATCTAGACTACCGAGATCCGTCTGTACAACCGTATTCTATATCTCGACTAACGAGATCTATCGTTGTACAACCGTCTTCTATATCTAGACTAACGAGATACGTCGTTGGACAAACGTCTTCAATATCTAGACTAACGAGATCCGTCTGTACAACCGTTTTCTATATCTAGACTACCGAGATCCGTCGTTGTACAACCGTCTTCTATATCTCGACTAACGAGATCTATCGTTGTACAACCGTCTTCTATATCTAGACTAACGAGATACGTCGTGGACAAACGTCTTCAATATCTAGACTAACGAGATCCGTCGGTACAACCGTCTTCAATATCTAGACTAACGAGATCCGTCGTTGTACAACCGTCTTCTATATCTATACTAAAGAGATCCGTCTGTACAACCGTCTTCTATATCTAGACTAACGAGATCCGTCTGTACAACCGTTTTCTATATCTAGACTACCGAGATCCGTCTGTACAACCGTCTTCTATATCTCGACTAACGAGATCTATCGTTGTACAACCGTCTTCTATATCTAGACTAACGAGATACGTCGTTGGACAAACGTCTTCAATATCTAGACTAACGAGATCCGTCTGTACAACCGTCTTCTATATCTAGACTAACGAGATACGTCGTTGGACAAACGTCTTCTATATCTAGACTAACGAGATCCGTCTGTACAACCGTCTTCTATATCTAGACTAACGAGATACGTCGTTGGACAAACGTCTTCTATATCTAGACTAACGAGATACGTCGTTGGACAAACGTGTTCAATATCTAGACTAACGAGATACGTCGTTGTACAACCGTCTTCCATATCTAGACTAACTAGATCCGTCGTTGTACAACCGTCTTCTATATCTAGAATAACGAGATACGTCGTTGGACAAACTTCTTCAATATCTGGACTAACGAGATCCGTCTGTACAACCGTTTTCTATATCAAGACTACCGAGATCCGTCTGTACAACCGTATTCTATATCTCGACTAACGAGATCTATCGTTGTACAACCGTCTTCTATATCTAGACTAACGAGATACGTCGTTGTACAACCGTCTTCTATATCTATACTAAAGAGATCCGTCTGTACAACCGTCTTCTATATCTAGACTAACGAGATCCGTCTGTACAACCGTTTTCTATATCTAGACTACCGAGATCCGTCTGTACAACCGTCTTCTATATCTCGACTAACGAGATCTATCGTTGTACAACCGTCTTCTATATCTAGACTAACTAGATCCGTCGTTGTACAACCGTCTTCTATATCTAGAATAACGAGATACGTCGTTGGACAAACTTCTTCAATATCTGGACTAACGAGATCCGTCTGTACAACCGTTTTCTATATCAAGACTACCGAGATCCGTCTGTACAACCGTATTCTATATCTCGACTAACGAGATCTATCGTTGTACAACCGTCTTCAATATCTAGACTAACGAGATCCGTCGTTGTACAACCGTCTTCTATATCTATACTAAAGAGATCCGTCTGTACAACCGTCTTCTATATCTAGACTAACGAGATCCGTCTGTACAACCGTTTTCTATATCTAGACTACCGAGATCCGTCTGTACAACCGTCTTCTATATCTCGACTAACGAGATCTATCGTTGTACAACCGTCTTCTATATCTAGACTAACGAGATACGTCGTTGGACAAACGTCTTCAATATCTAGACTAACGAGATCCGTCTGTACAACCGTCTTCTATATCTAGACTAACGAGATACGTCGTTGGACAAACGTCTTCTATATCTAGACTAACGAGATCCGTCTGTACAACCGTCTTCTATATCTAGACTAACGAGATACGTCGTTGGACAAACGTCTTCAATATCTAGACTAACGAGATCCGTCTGTACAACCGTTTTCTATATCTAGACTACCGAGATCCGTCGTTGTACAACCGTCTTCTATATCTCGACTAACGAGATCTATCGTTGTACAACCGTCTTCTATATCTAGACTAACGAGATACGTCGTTGGACAACCGTCTTCTATATCTATACTAAAGAGATCCGTCTGTACAACCGTCTTCTATATCTAGACTAACGAGATCCGTCTGTACAACCGTTTTCTATATCTAGACTACCGAGATCCGTCGTTGAACAACCGTCTTCTATATTTCGACTAGCGAGATCTATCGTTGTACAACCGTCTTCTATATCTAGACTAACGAGATACGTCGTTGGACAAACGTCTTCAATATCTAGACTAACGAGATCCGTCGGTACAACCGTCTTCAATATCTAGACTAACGAGATCCGTCGTTGTACAACCGTCTTCTATATCTATACTAACGAGATCCGTCTGTACAACCGTTTTCTATATCTAGACTACCGAGATCCGTCGTTGTACAACCGTCTTCTATATCTCGACTAACGAGATCTATCGTTGCACAACCGTCTTCTATATCTAGACTAACGAGATACGTCGTTGGACAAACGTCTTCAATATCTAGACTAACGAGATCCGTCGGTACAACCGTCTTCTATATCTAGACTAACGAGATCCGTCGTTGTACAACCGTCTTCTATATCTATACTAAAGAGATCCGTCTGTACAACCGTCTTCTATATCTAGACTAACGAGATACGTCGTTGGACAAACGTCTTCAATATCTAGACTAACGAGATCCGTCTGTACAACCGTCTTCTATATCTAGACTAACTAGATCCGTCGTTGTACAACCGTCTTCTATATCTAGACTAACGAGATACGTCGTTGGACAAACGTCTTCAATATCTAGACTAACGAGATCCGTCTGTACAACCGTCTTCTATATCTAGACTAACGAGATACGTCGTTGGACAAACGTCTTCTATATCTAGACTAACGAGATCCGTCTGTACAACCGTCTTCTATATCTAGACTAACGAGATACGTCGTTGGACAACCGTCTTCTATATCTAGACTAACTAGATCCGTCGTTGTACAACCGTCTTCTATATCTAGACTAACGAGATACGTCGTTGGACAAACGTCTTCAATATCTAGACTAACGAGATCCGTCTGTACAACCGTCTTCTATATCTAGACTAACGCGATCCGTCGTTGTACAACCGTCTTTTATATCTAGACTAACGAGATACGTCGGTACAATCGTCTTCTATATCTAGACTAACGTGATCCGTCGTTGTCCAACCGTCTTCTATATCTAGACTAACGAGATACGTCGTTGGACAAACGTCTTCAATATCTAGACTAACTAGATCCGTCGTTGTACAACCGTCTTCTATATCTAGAATAACGAGATACGTCGTTGGACAAACTTCTTCAATATCTGGACTAACGAGATCCGTCTGTACAACCGTTTTCTATATCTAGACTACCGAGATCCGTCTGTACAACCGTATTCTATATCTCGACTAACGAGATCTATCGTTGTACAACCGTCTTCTATATCTAGACTAACGAGATACGTCGTTGGACAAACGTCTTCAATATCTAGACTAACGAGATCCGTCTGTACAACCGTTTTCTATATCTAGACTACCGAGATCCGTCGTTGTACAACCGTCTTCTATATCTCGACTAACGAGATCTATCGTTGTACAACCGTCTTCTATATCTAGACTAACGAGATACGTCGTTGGACAAACGTCTTCAATATCTAGACTAACGAGATCCGTCGGTACAACCGTCTTCAATATCTAGACTAACGAGATCCGTCGTTGTACAACCGTCTTCTATATCTATACTAAAGAGATCCGTCTGTACAACCGTCTTCTATATCTAGACTAACGAGATCCGTCTGTACAACCGTTTTCTATATCTAGACTACCGAGATCCGTCTGTACAACCGTCTTCTATATCTCGACTAACGAGATCTATCGTTGTACAACCGTCTTCTATATCTAGACTAACGAGATACGTCGTTGGACAAACGTCTTCAATATCTAGACTAACGAGATCCGTCTGTACAACCGTTTTCAATATCTAGACTACCGAGATCCGTCGTTGTACAACCGTCTTCTATATCTCGACTAACGAGATCCATCGTTGTACAACCGTCTTCTATATCTAGACTAACGAGATACGTCGTTGGACAAACGTCTTCAATATCTAGACTAACGAGATCCGTCGGTACAACCGTCTTCTATATCTAGACTAACGAGATCCGTCTGTACAACCGTCTTCTATATCTATACTAAAGAGATCCGTCTGTACAACCGTCTTCTATATCTAGACTAACGAGATCCGTCGTTGTACAACCGTCTTCTATATCTAGACTAACGAGATCCGTCTGTACAATCGTTTTCTATATCTCGACTAACGAGATCTCTCGTTGTACAACCGTCTTCTATATCTAGACTAACGAGATCCGTCGTTGTACAACCGTCTTCTATATCTCGACTAACGAGATCTATCGTTGTACAACCGTCTTCTATATCTAGACTAACGAGATACGTCTGTACAACCGTTTTCTATATCTAGACTACCGAGATCCGTCTGTACAACTGTCTTCTATATCTCGACTAACGAGATCTATCGTTGTACAACCGTCTTCTATATCTAGACTAACGAGATACGTCGTTGGACAAACGTCTTCAATATCTAGACTAACGAGATCCGTCTGTACCATCGTTTTCTATATCTAGACTACCGAGATCCGTCGTTGTACAACCGTCTTCTATATCTCGACTAACGAGATCTATCGTTGCACAACCGTCTTCTATATCTAGACTAACGAGATACGTCGTTGGACAAACGTCTTCAATATCTAGACTAACGAGATCCGTCGGTACAACCGTCTTCTATATCTAGACTAACGAGATCCGTCGTTGTACAACCGTCTTCTATATCTATACTAAAGAGATCCGTCTGTACAACCGTCTTCTATATCTAGACTAACGAGATACGTCGTTGGACAAACGTCTTCAATATCTAGACTAACGAGATCCGTCTGTACAACCGTCTTCTATATCTAGACTAACTAGATCCGTCGTTGTACAACCGTCTTCTATATCTAGACTAACGAGATACGTCGTTGGACAAACGTCTTCAATATCTAGACTAACGAGATCCGTCTGTACAATCGTCTTCTATATCTAGACTAACGAGATACGTCGTTGGACAAACGTCTTCTATATCTAGACTAACGAGATCCGTCTGTACAACCGTCGTCTATATCTAGACTAACGAGATACGTCGTTGGACAAACGTCTTCTATATCTAGACTAACGAGATACGTCGTTGGACAAACGTGTTCAATATCTAGACTAACGAGATACGTCGTTGTACAACCGTCTTCCATATCTAGACTAACGAGATCCGTCGTTGTACAACCGTCTTCTATATCTAGACTAACGAGATACGTCGTTGGACAAACGTCTTCAATATCTAGACTAACGAGATCCGTCTGTACAACCGTCTTCTATATCTAGACTAACTAGATCCGTCGTTGTACAACCGTCTTCTATATCTAGAATAACGAGATACGTCGTTGGACAAACTTCTTCAATATCTGGACTAACGAGATCCGTCTGTACAACCGTTTTCTATATCTAGACTACCGAGATCCGTCTGTACAACCGTATTCTATATCTCGACTAACGAGATCTATCGTTGTACAACCGTCTTCTATATCTAGACTAACGAGATACGTCGTTGGACAAACGTCTTCAATATCTAGACTAACGAGATCCGTCTGTACAACCGTTTTCTATATCTAGACTACCGAGATCCGTCGTTGTACAACCGTCTTCTATATTTCGACTAACGAGATCTATCGTTGTACAACCGTCTTCTATATCTAGACTAACGAGATACGTCGTTGGACAAACGTCTTCAATATCTAGACTAACGAGATCCGTCGGTACAACCGTCTTCAATATCTAGACTAACGAGATCCGTCGTTGTACAACCGTCTTCTATATCTATACTAAAGAGATCCGTCTGTACAACCGTCTTCTATATCTAGACTAACGAGATCCGTCTGTACAACCGTTTTCTATATCTAGACTACCGAGATCCGTCTGTACAACCGTCTTCTATATCTCGACTAACGAGATCTATCGTTGTACAACCGTCTTCTATATCTAGACTAACGAGATACGTCGTTGGACAAACGTCTTCAATATCTAGACTAACGAGATCCGTCTGTACAACCGTCTTCTATATCTAGACTAACTAGATCCGTCGTTGCACCACCGTCTTCTATATCTAGACTAACGCAATACGTCGTTGGACAAATGTCTTCAATATCTAGACTAACGAGATCCGTCTGTACAACCGTTTTCTACATCTAGACTACCGAGATCCGTCGTTGTACAACCGTCTTCTATATCTCGACTAACGAGATCCGTCGTTGTACAACCGTCTTCTATATCTAGACTAACGAGATCCGTCTGTACAACCGTTTTCTATATCTAGACTACCGAGATCCGTCGTTGTACAACCGTCTTCTATATCTAGACTAACGAGATCCGTCGTTGTACAACCGCCTTCTATATCTAGATTAACGAGATCCGTCGTTGTCCAACCGTCTTCTATATCTAGACTAACGAGATACGTCGTTGGACAAACGTCTTCTACATCTAGACTAACGAGATACGTCGTTGGACAATCGTCTTCAATATCTAAACTAACGAGATCCGTCTGTACAACCGTCTGCTATATCTAGACAAACGAGATACGTCGTTGGACAAACGTCTTCAATATCTAGACTAACGAGATCCGTCTGTACAACCGTCTTCTATATCTAGACTAACGAGATACGTCGTTGGACAAACGTCTTCTATATCTAGACTAACGAGATACGTCGTTGGACAATCGTCTTCAATATCTAGACTAACGAGATCCGTCTGTACAACCGTCTTCTATATCTAGACTAACGAGAGCCGTCGTTGTACAACCGTCTTCTATATCTAGTCTAACGAGATACGTCGTTGGACAAACGTCTTCAATATCTAGACTAACGAGATCCGTCGTTGTCCAACCGTCTTCTATATCTAGACTAACGAGATACGTCGGTGGACAAACGTCTTCAATATCTAGAATAACGAGATCCGTCTGTACAACCGTTTTCTATATCTTGACTAACGGGATCCGTCGTTTTACAACCGTCTTCAATATCTAGACTAACGAGATCCGTCTGTACAACCGTCTTCTATGTCTAGACTAACGAGATCCGTCGTTGTACAACCGTCTTCTATATCAAGACTAACGAGATACGTCGTTGGACAAACGTCTTCAATATCTAGAATAACGAGATCCGTCTGTACAACCGTTTTCTATATCGTGACTAACGGGATCCGTCGTTGTATAACCGTTTTCTATATCTAGACTAACGAGATCCGTCTGTACAATCGTCTTCTATATCTAGACTAACGTGATCCGTCGTTGTACAACCGTCTTCTATATCAAGACTAACGAGATCCGTCGTTGTACAACCGTCTTCTATATCTAGTCTAACGAGATACATCGTTGGACAAACGTCTTCAATATCTAGACTAACGAGATTCGTCTGTACAACCGTCTTCTATATCAAGACTAACGAGATCCGTCGTTGTACAACCGTCTTCTATATCTAGACTAACGAGATCCGTCGTTGTACAACCGTTTTCTATATCTAGACTAACGAGATCCGTCTGTACAACCGTCTTCTATATCTAGACTAACGTGATCCGTCGTTGTACAACCGTCTTCTATATCTAGACTAACGAGATCCGTCGTTGCACAACCGTCTTCAATATCTAGACTAACGAGATCCGTCTGTACAACCGTCTTCTATATCTAGACTAACGAGATCCGTCGTTGTACAACCGTCTTCTATATCTAGACTAAAGAGATCCGTCTGTACAACCGTCTTCTATATCTAGACTAACTAGATCCGTCGTTGTACAACCGTCTTCTATATCTAGACTAACGAGATCCGTCGTTGTACAACCGTCTTCTATATCTAGACTAACGAGATACGTCGTTGGACAAACGTCTTCTATATCTAGACTAACGAGATACGTCGTTGGACAAACGTGTTCAATATCTAGACTAACGAGATACGTCGTTGTACAACCGTCTTCCATATCTAGACTAACGAGATCCGTTGTTGTACAACCGTCTTCTATATCTAGACTAACGAGATACGTCGTTGGACAAACGTCTTCAATATCTAGACTAACGAGATCCGTCTGTACAACCGTCTTCTATATCTAGACTAACTAGATCCGTCGTTGTACAACTGTCTTCTATATCTTGACTAACGAGATACGTCGTTGGACAAACGTCCTCAATATCTAGACTAACGAGATCCGTCTGTACAACCGCCTTCTATATCTAGACTAACGAGATACGTCGTTGTACAACCGTCTTCTATATCTAGACTAACGAGATACGTCGTTGGACAAACGTCTTCAATATCTAGACTAACGAGATCCGTCTGTACAACCGTCTTCTATATCTAGACTAACTAGATCCGTCGTTGTACAACTGTCTTCTATATCTTGACTAACGAGATACGTCGTTGGACAAACGTCTTCAATATCTAGACTAACGAGATCCGTCTGTACAACCGTCTTCTATATCTAGACTAACGAGATACGTCGTTGGACAAACGTCTTCTATATCTAGACTAACGAGATCCGTCTGTACAACCGTCTTCTATATCTAGACTAACGAGATACGTCGTTGGACAAACGTCTTCTATATCTAGACTAACGAGATACGTCGTTGGACAAACGTGTTCAATATCTAGACTAACGAGATACGTCGTTGTACAACCGTCTTCCATATCTAGACTAACGAGATCCGTCGTTGTACAACCGTCTTCTATATCTAGACTAACGAGATACGTCGTTGGACAAACGTCTTCAATATCTAGACTAACGAGATCCGTCTGTACAACCGTCTTCTATATCTAGACTAACTAGATCCGTCGTTGTACAACCGTCTTCTATATCTAGAATAACGAGATACGTCGTTGGACAAACGTCTTCAATATCTGGACTAACGAGATCCGTCTGTACAACCGTTTTCTATATCTAGACTACCGAGATCCGTCTGTACAACCGTATTCCATATCTCGACTAACGAGATCTATCGTTGTACAACCGTCTTCTATATCTAGACTAACGAGATACGTCGTTGGACAAACGTCTTCAATATCTAGACTAACGAGATCCGTCTGTACAACCGTTTTCTATATCTAGACTACCGAGATCCGTCGTTGTACAACCGTCTTCTATATCTCGACTAACGAGATCTATCGTTGTACAACCGTCTTCTATATCTAGACTAACGAGATACGTCGTTGGACAAACGTCTTCAATATCTAGACTAACGAGATCCGTCTGTACAACCGTTTTCAATATCTAGACTACCGAGATCCGTCGTTGTACAACCGTCTTCTATATCTCGACTAACGAGATCCATCGTTGTACAACCGTCTTCTATATCTAGACTAACGAGATACGTCGTTGGACAAACGTCTTCAATATCTAGACTAACGAGATCCGTCGGTACAACCGTCTTCTATATCTAGACTAACGAGATCCGTCGTTGTACAACCGTCTTCTATATCTATACTAAAGAGATCCGTCTGTACAACCGTCTTCTATATCTAGACTAACGAGATCCGTCTGTACAACCGTCTTCTATATCTATACTAAAGAGATCCGTCTGTACAACCGTCTTCTATATCTAGACTAACGAGATCCGTCGTTGTACAACCGTCTTCTATATCTAGACTAACGAGATCCGTCTGTACAATCGTTTTCTATATCTCGACTAACGAGATCTCTCGTTGTACAACCGTCTTCTATATCTAGACTAACGAGATCCGTCGTTGTACAACCGTCTTCTATATCTCGACTAACGAGATCTATCGTTGTACAACCGTCTTCTATATCTAGACTAACGAGATACGTCTGTACAACCGTTTTCTATATCTAGACTACCGAGATCCGTCTGTACAACCGTCTTCTATATCTCGACTAACGAGATCTATCGTTGTACAACCGTCTTCTATATCTAGACTAACGAGATACGTCGTTGGACAAACGTCTTCAATATCTAGACTAACGAGATCCGTCTGTACAACCGTTTTCTATATCTAGACTACCGAGATCCGTCGTTGTACAACCGTCTTCTATATCTCGACTAACGAGATCTATCGTTGCACAACCGTCTTCTATATCTAGACTAACGAGATACGTCGTTGGACAAACGTCTTCAATATCTAGACTAACGAGATCCGTCTGTACAACCGTCTTCTATATCTAGACTAACTAGATCCGTCGTTGTACAACTGTCTTCTATATCTTGACTAACGAGATACGTCGTTGGACAAACGTCTTCAATATCTAGACTAACGAGATCCGTCTGTACAACCGTCTTCTATATCTAGACTAACGAGATACGTCGTTGTACAACCGTCTTCTATATCTAGACTAACGAGATACGTCGTTGGACAAACGTCTTCAATATCTAGACTAACGAGATCCGTCTGTACAACCGTCTTCTATATCTAGACTAACTAGATCCGTCGTTGTACAACTGTCTTCTATATCTTGACTAACGAGATACGTCGTTGGACAAACGTCTTCAATATCTAGACTAACGAGATCCGTCTGTACAACCGTCTTCTATATCTAGACTAACGAGATACGTCGTTGGACAAACGTCTTCTATATCTAGACTAACGAGATCCGTCTGTACAACCGTCTTCTATATCTAGACTAACGAGATACGTCGTTGGACAAACGTCTTCTATATCTAGACTAACGAGATACGTCGTTGGACAAACGTGTTCAATATCTAGACTAACGAGATACGTCGTTGTACAACCGTCTTCCATATCTAGACTAACGAGATCCGTCGTTGTACAACCGTCTTCTATATCTAGACTAACGAGATACGTCGTTGGACAAACGTCTTCAATATCTAGACTAACGAGATCCGTCTGTACAACCGTCTTCTATATCTAGACTAACTAGATCCGTCGTTGTACAACCGTCTTCTATATCTAGAATAACGAGATACGTCGTTGGACAAACGTCTTCAATATCTGGACTAACGAGATCCGTCTGTACAACCGTTTTCTATATCTAGACTACCGAGATCCGTCTGTACAACCGTATTCTATATCTCGACTAACGAGATCTATCGTTGTACAACCGTCTTCTATATCTAGACTAACGAGATACGTCGTTGGACAAACGTCTTCTATATCTAGACTAACGAGATACGTCGTTGGACAAACGTCTTCTATATCTAGACTAACGAGATACGTCGTTGGACAAACGTGTTCAATATCTAGACTAACGAGATACGTCGTTGGACAAACGTCTTCAATATCTAGACTAACGAGATCCGTCTGTACAACCGTTTTCTATATCTAGACTACCGAGATCCGTCGTTGTACAACCGTCTTCTATATCTCGACTAACGAGATCTATCGTTGTACAACCGTCTTCTATATCTAGACTAACGAGATACGTCGTTGGACAAACGTCTTCAATATCTAGACTAACGAGATCCGTCTGTACAACCGTTTTCAATATCTAGACTACCGAGATCCGTCGTTGTACAACCGTCTTCTATATCTCGACTAACGAGATCCATCGTTGTACAACCGTCTTCTATATCTAGACTAACGAGATACGTCGTTGGACAAACGTCTTCAATATCTAGACTAACGAGATCCGTCGGTACAACCGTCTTCTATATCTAGACTAACGAGATCCGTCGTTGTACAACCGTCTTCTATATCTATACTAAAGAGATCCGTCTGTACAACCGTCTTCTATATCTAGACTAACGAGATCCGTCTGTACAACCGTCTTCTATATCTATACTAAAGAGATCCGTCTGTACAACCATCTTCTATATCTAGACTAACGAGATCCGTCGTTGTACAACCGTCTTCTATATCTAGACTAACGAGATCCGTCTGTACAATCGTTTTCTATATCTCGACTAACGAGATCTCTCGTTGTACAACCGTCTTCTATATCTAGACTAACGAGATCCGTCGTTGTACAACCGTCTTCTATATCTCGACTAACGAGATCTATCGTTGTACAACCGTCTTCTATATCTAGACTAACGAGATACGTCTGTACAACCGTTTTCTATATCTAGACTACCGAGATCCGTCTGTACAACCGTCTTCTATATCTCGACTAACGAGATCTATCGTTGTACAACCGTCTTCTATATCTAGACTAACGAGATACGTCGTTGGACAAACGTCTTCAATATCTAGACTAACGATATCCGTCTGTACAACCGTCTTCTATATCTAGACTAACGAGATACGTCGTTGTACAACCGTCTTCTATATCTAGGCTAACGAGATCCGTCTGTACAACCGTCTCCTATATCTAGACTAACGAGATCCGTCGTTGTACAACCGTCCTCTATATCTAGACTAACGAGATCCGTCGTTGCACAAACGTCTTCAATATCTAGACTAACGAGATCCGTCTGAACAACCCTCTTCTATATCAAGACTAACGAGATCCGTCTGTACAACCGTCTTCTATATCTAGACTAACGAGATCCGTCGTTGCACAACCGTCTTCAATATCTAGACTAACGAGATCCGTCTGAACAACCCTCTTCTATATCAAGACTAACGAGATCCGTCTGTACAACCGTCTTCTATATCTAGACTAACGAGATCCGTCGTTGTACAACCGTCTTCTATATCTAGACTAACGAGATCCGTCGTTGCACAACCGTCTTCAATATCTAGACTAACGAGATCCGTCTGTACAACCGTCTTCTATATCTAGACTAACGAGATCCGTCGTTGTACAACCGTCTTCTATATCTAGACTAAAGAGATCCGTCTGTACAACCGTCTTCTATATCTAGACTAACGAGATCCGTCTGTACAGCCGTCTTCTATATCTAGACTAACGAGATCCGTCGTTGCACAACCGTCTTCAATATCTAGACTAACGAGATCCGTCTGTACAACCGTCTTCTATATCTAGACTAACGAGATACGTCGTTGGAGAAACGTCTTCTATATCTAGGCTAACGAGATCCGTCTGTACAACCGTCTTCTATATCTAGACTAACGAGATCCGTCGTTGTACAACCGTCTTCTATATCTAGACTAACGAGATCCGTCGTTGCACAACTGTCTTCAATATCTAGACTAACGAGATCCGTCTGAACAACCCTCTTCTATATCAAGACTAACGAGATCCGTCTGTACAACCGTCTTCTATATCTAGATTAACGAGATCCGTCGTTGTACAACAGTCTTCTATATCTAGACTAACGAGATACGTCGTTGCACAACCGTCTTCAATATCTAGACTAACGAGATCCGTCTGTACAACCGTCTTCTATATCTAGACTAACGAGATCCGTCGTTGTACAACCGTCTTCTATATCTAGACTAAAGAGATCCGTCTGTACAACCGTCTTCTATATCTAGCCTAACGAGATCCGTCTGTACAACTGTCTTCTATATCAAGACTAACGAGATCCGTCGTTGGACAAACGTCTTCTATATCTAGACTAACGAGATACGTCGTTGGACAAACGTCTTCAATATCTAGACTAACGAGATCCGTCTGTACAACCGTCTTCTATATCTAGACTAACGAGATACGTCGTTGTATAACCGTCTTCTATATCTAGGCTAATGAGATCCGTCTGTACAACCGTCTTCTATATCTAGACTAACGAGATCCGTCGTTGTACAACCGTCCTCTATATCTAGACTAACGAGATCCGTCGTTGCACAAACGTCTTCAATATCTAGACTAACGAGATCCGTCTGAACAACCCTCTTCTATATCAAGACTAACGAGATCCGTCTGTACAACCGTCTTTTATATCTAGACTAACGAGATCCGTCGTTGCACAACCGTCTTCAATATCTAGACTAACGAGATCCGTCGTTGCACAACCGTCTTCAATATCTAGACTAACGAGATCCGTCTGTACAACCGTCTTCTATATCTAGACTAACGAGATCCGTCGTTGTACAACCGTCTTCTATATCTAGACTAAAGAGATCCGTCTGTACAGCCGTCTTCTATATCTAGACTAACGAGATCCGTCTGTACAACCGTCTTCTATATCAAGACTAACGAGATCCGTCGTTGTACAACCGTCTTCTATATCTAGACTAACGAGATCCGTCGTTGTACAACCGTCTTCTATATCTAGACTAACGAAATACGTCGTTGGACAAACGTCTTCTATATCTAGACTAACGAGATACGTCGTTGGACAAACGTCTTCTATATCTAGACTAACGAGATACGTCGTTGTACAACCGTCTTCCATATCTAGACTAACGAGATCCGTCGTTGTACAACCGTCTTCTATATCTAGACTAACGAGATACGTCGTTGGACAAACGTCTTCAATATCTAGACTAACGAGATCCGTCGGTACAACCGTCTTCTATATCTAGACTAACTAGATCCGTCGTTGTACAACCGTCTTCTATATCTAGACTAACGAGATACGTCGTTGGACAAACGTCTTCAATATCTAGACTAACGAGATCCGTCTGTACAACCGTCTTCTATATCTAGACTAACGAGATACGTCGTTGGACAAACGTCTTCTATATCTAGACTAACGAGATCCGTCTGTACAACCGTCTTCTATATCTAGACTAACGAGATACGTCGTTGGACAAACGTCTTCTATATCTAGACTAACGAGATACGTCGTTGGACAAACGTGTTCAATATCTAGACTAACGAGATACGTCGTTGTACAACCGTCTTCCATATCTAGACTAACGAGATCCGTCGTTGTACAACCGTCTTCTATATCTAGACTAACGAGATACGTCGTTGGACAAACGTCTTCAATATCTAGACTAACGAGATCCGTCTGTACAACCGTCTTCTATATCTAGACTAACTAGATCCGTCGTTGTACAACCGTCTTCTATATCTAGACTAACGAGATCCGTCTGTACAATCGTATTCTATATCTCGACTAACGAGATCTCTCGTTGTACAACCGTCTTCTATATCTAGACTAACGAGATCCGTCGTTGTACAACCGTCTTCTATATCTCGACTAACGAGATCTATCGTTGTACAACCGTCTTCTATATCTAGACTAACGAGATACGTCTGTACAACCGTTTTCTATATCTAGACTAACGAGATCCGTCTGTACAACCGTCTTCTATATCTATACTAAAGAGATCCGTCTGTACAACCGTCTTCTATATCTAGACTAACGAGATCCGTCGTTGTACAACCGTCTTCTATATCTAGACTAACGAGATCCGTCTGTACAATCGTTTTCTATATCTCGACTAACGAGATCTCTCGTTGTACAACCGTCTTCTATATCTAGACTAACGAGATCCGTCGTTGTACAACCGTCTTCTATATCTCGACTAACGAGATCTATCGTTGTACAACCGTCTTCTATATCTAGACTAACGAGATACGTCTGTACAACCGTTTTCTATATCTAGACTACCGAGATCCGTCTGTACAACCGTCTTCTATATCTCGACTAACGAGATCTATCGTTGTACAACCGTCTTCTATATCTAGACTAACGAGATACGTCGTTGGACAAACGTCTTCAATATCTAGACTAACGATATCCGTCTGTACAACCGTCTTCTATATCTAGACTAACGAGATACGTCGTTGTACAACCGTCTTCTATATCTAGGCTAACGAGATCCGTCTGTACAACCGTCTTCTATATCTAGACTAACGAGATACGTCGTTGGAGAAACGTCTTCTATATCTAGGCTAACGAGATCCGTCTGTACAACCGTCTTCTATATCTAGACTAACGATATCCGTCGTTGTACAACCGTCTTCTATATCTAGACTAACGAGATCCGTCCTTGCACAACCGTCTTCAATATCTAGACTAACGAGATCCGTCTGAACAACCCTCTTCTATATCAAGACTAACGAGATCCGTCTGTACAATCGTCTTCTATATCTAGATTAACGAGATCCGTCGTTGTACAACAGTCTTCTATATCTAGACTAACGAGATACGTCGTTGCACAACCGTCTTCAATATCTAGACTAACGAGATCCGTCTGTACAACCGTCTTCTATATCTAGACTAACGAGATCCGTCGTTGTACAACCGTCTTCTATATCTAGACTAAAGAGATCCGTCTGTACAACCGTCTTCTATATCTAGCCTAACGAGATCCGTCTGTACAACTGTCTTCTATATCAAGACTAACGAGATCCGTCGTTGGACAAACGTCTTCTATATCTAGACTAACGAGATACGTCGTTGGACAAACGTCTTCAATACCTAGACTAACGAGATCCGTCTGTACAACCGTCTTCTATATCTAGACTAACGAGATACGTCGTTGTACAACCGTCTTCTATATCTAGGCTAATGAGATCCGTCTGTACAACCGTCTTCTATATCTAGACTAACGAGATCCGTCGTTGTACAACCGTCCTCTATATCTAGACTAACGAGATCCGTCTGTACAACCGTCTTTTATATCTAGACTAACGAGATCCGTCGTTGCACAACCGTCTTCAATATCTAGACTAACGAGATCCGTCGTTGCACAACCGTCTTCAATATCTAGACTAACGAGATCCGTCTGTACAACCGTCTTCTATATCTAGACTAACGAGATCCGTCGTTGTACAACCGTCTTCTATATCTAGACTAAAGAGATCCGTCTGTGCAGCCGTCTTCTATATCTAGACTAACGAGATCCGTCTGTACAACCGTCTTCTATATCAAGACTAACGAGATCCGTCGTTGTACAACCGTCTTCTATATCTAGACTAACGAGATCCGTCGTTGTACAACCGTCTTCTATATCTAGACTAACGAAATACGTCGTTGGACAAACGTCTTCTATATCTAGACTAACGAGATACGTCGTTGGACAAACGTCTTCTATATCTAGACTAACGAGATACGTCGTTGTACAACCGTCTTCCATATCTAGACTAACGAGATCCGTCGTTGTACAACCGTCTTCTATATCTAGACTAACGAGATACGTCGTTGGACAAACGTCTTCAATATCTAGACTAACGAGATCCGTCTGTACAACCGTCTTCTATATCTAGACTAACTAGATCCGTCGTTGTACAACCGTCTTCTATATCTAGACTAACGAGATACGTCGTTGGACAAACGTCTTCAATATCTAGACTAACGAGATCCGTCTGTACAACCGTCTTCTATATCTAGACTAACGAGATACGTCGTTGGACAAACGTCTTCTATATCTAGACTAACGAGATCCGTCTGTACAACCGTCTTCTATATCTAGACTAACGAGATACGTCGTTGGACAAACGTCTTCTATATCTAGACTAACGAGATACGTCGTTGGACAAACGTGTTCAATATCTAGACTAACGAGATACGTCGTTGTACAACCGTCTTCCATATCTAGACTAACGAGATCCGTCGTTGTACAACCGTCTTCTATATCTAGACTAACGAGATACGTCGTTGGACAAACGTCTTCAATATCTAGACTAACGAGATCCGTCTGTACAACCGTCTTCTATATCTAGACTAACTAGATCCGTCGTTGTACAACCGTCTTCTATATCTAGACTAACGAGATCCGTCGTTGTACAACCGTCTTCTATATCTATACTAAAGAGATCCGTCTGTCCAACCGTCTTCTATATCTAGACTAACGAGATCCGTCTGTACAACCGTTTTCTATATCTAGACTACCGAGATCCGTCGTTGTACAACCGTCTTCTATATTTCGACTAACGAGATCTATCGTTGTACAACCGTCTCCTATATCTAGACTAACGAGATACGTCGTTGGACAAACGTCTTCAATATCTAGACTAACGAGATCCGTCGGTACAACCGTCTTCAATATCTAGACTAACGAGATCCGTCGTTGTACAACCGTCTTCTATATCTATACTAACGAGATCCGTCTGTACAACCGTTTTCTATATCTAGACTACCGAGATCCGTCGTTGTACAACCGTCTTCTATATCTCGACTAACGAGATCTATCGTTGCACAACCGTCTTCTATATCTAGAATAACGAGATACGTCGTTGGACAAACGTCTTCAATATCTGGACTAACGAGATCCGTCTGTACAACCGTTTTCTATATCTAGACTACCGAGATCCGTCTGTACAACCGTATTCCATATCTCGACTAACGAGATCTATCGTTGTACAACCGTCTTCTATATCTAGACTAACGAGATACGTCGTTGGACAAACGTCTTCAATATCTAGACTAACGAGATCCGTCTGTACAACCGTTTTCTATATCTAGACTACCGAGATCCGTCGTTGTACAACCGTCTTCTATATCTCGACTAACGAGATCTATCGTTGTACAACCGTCTTCTATATCTAGACTAACGAGATACGTCGTTGGACAAACGTCTTCAATATCTAGACTAACGAGATCCGTCTGTACAACCGTTTTCAATATCTAGACTACCGAGATCCGTCGTTGTACAACCGTCTTCTATATCTCGACTAACGAGATCCATCGTTGTACAACCGTCTTCTATATCTAGACTAACGAGATACGTCGTTGGACAAACGTCTTCAATATCTAGACTAACGAGATCCGTCGGTACAACCGTCTTCTATATCTAGACTAACGAGATCCGTCGTTGTACAACCGTCTTCTATATCTATACTAAAGAGATCCGTCTGTACAACCGTCTTCTATATCTAGACTAACGAGATCCGTCTGTACAACCGTCTTCTATATCTATACTAAAGAGATCCGTCTGTACAACCGTCTTCTATATCTAGACTAACGAGATCCGTCGTTGTACAACCGTCTTCTATATCTAGACTAACGAGATCCGTCTGTACAATCGTTTTCTATATCTCGACTAACGAGATCTCTCGTTGTACAACCGTCTTCTATATCTAGACTAACGAGATCCGTCGTTGTACAACCGTCTTCTATATCTCGACTAACGAGATCTATCGTTGTACAACCGTCTTCTATATCTAGACTAACGAGATACGTCTGTACAACCGTTTTCTATATCTAGACTACCGAGATCCGTCTGTACAACCGTCTTCTATATCTCGACTAACGAGATCTATCGTTGTACAACCGTCTTCTATATCTAGACTAACGAGATACGTCGTTGGACAAACGTCTTCAATATCTAGACTAACGAGATCCGTCTGTACAACCGTTTTCTATATCTAGACTACCGAGATCCGTCGTTGTACAACCGTCTTCTATATCTCGACTAACGAGATCTATCGTTGCACAACCGTCTTCTATATCTAGACTAACGAGATACGTCGTTGGACAAACGTCTTCAATATCTAGACTAACGAGATCCGTCTGTACAACCGTCTTCTATATCTAGACTAACTAGATCCGTCGTTGTACAACTGTCTTCTATATCTTGACTAACGAGATACGTCGTTGGACAAACGTCTTCAATATCTAGACTAACGAGATCCGTCTGTACAACCGTCTTCTATATCTAGACTAACGAGATACGTCGTTGTACAACCGTCTTCTATATCTAGACTAACGAGATACGTCGTTGGACAAACGTCTTCAATATCTAGACTAACGAGATCCGTCTGTACAACCGTCTTCTATATCTAGACTAACTAGATCCGTCGTTGTACAACTGTCTTCTATATCTTGACTAACGAGATACGTCGTTGGACAAACGTCTTCAATATCTAGACTAACGAGATCCGTCTGTACAACCGTCTTCTATATCTAGACTAACGAGATACGTCGTTGGACAAACGTCTTCTATATCTAGACTAACGAGATCCGTCTGTACAACCGTCTTCTATATCTAGACTAACGAGATACGTCGTTGGACAAACGTCTTCTATATCTAGACTAACGAGATACGTCGTTGGACAAACGTGTTCAATATCTAGACTAACGAGATACGTCGTTGTACAACCGTCTTCCATATCTAGACTAACGAGATCCGTCGTTGTACAACCGTCTTCTATATCTAGACTAACGAGATACGTCGTTGGACAAACGTCTTCAATATCTAGACTAACGAGATCCGTCTGTACAACCGTCTTCTATATCTAGACTAACTAGATCCGTCGTTGTACAACCGTCTTCTATATCTAGAATAACGAGATACGTCGTTGGACAAACGTCTTCAATATCTGGACTAACGAGATCCGTCTGTACAACCGTTTTCTATATCTAGACTACCGAGATCCGTCTGTACAACCGTATTCTATATCTCGACTAACGAGATCTATCGTTGTACAACCGTCTTCTATATCTAGACTAACGAGATACGTCGTTGGACAAACGTCTTCTATATCTAGACTAACGAGATACGTCGTTGGACAAACGTCTTCTATATCTAGACTAACGAGATACGTCGTTGGACAAACGTGTTCAATATCTAGACTAACGAGATACGTCGTTGGACAAACGTCTTCAATATCTAGACTAACGAGATCCGTCTGTACAACCGTTTTCTATATCTAGACTACCGAGATCCGTCGTTGTACAACCGTCTTCTATATCTCGACTAACGAGATCTATCGTTGTACAACCGTCTTCTATATCTAGACTAACGAGATACGTCGTTGGACAAACGTCTTCAATATCTAGACTAACGAGATCCGTCTGTACAACCGTTTTCAATATCTAGACTACCGAGATCCGTCGTTGTACAACCGTCTTCTATATCTCGACTAACGAGATCCATCGTTGTACAACCGTCTTCTATATCTAGACTAACGAGATACGTCGTTGGACAAACGTCTTCAATATCTAGACTAACGAGATCCGTCGGTACAACCGTCTTCTATATCTAGACTAACGAGATCCGTCGTTGTACAACCGTCTTCTATATCTATACTAAAGAGATCCGTCTGTACAACCGTCTTCTATATCTAGACTAACGAGATCCGTCTGTACAACCGTCTTCTATATCTATACTAAAGAGATCCGTCTGTACAACCATCTTCTATATCTAGACTAACGAGATCCGTCGTTGTACAACCGTCTTCTATATCTAGACTAACGAGATCCGTCTGTACAATCGTTTTCTATATCTCGACTAACGAGATCTCTCGTTGTACAACCGTCTTCTATATCTAGACTAACGAGATCCGTCGTTGTACAACCGTCTTCTATATCTCGACTAACGAGATCTATCGTTGTACAACCGTCTTCTATATCTAGACTAACGAGATACGTCTGTACAACCGTTTTCTATATCTAGACTACCGAGATCCGTCTGTACAACCGTCTTCTATATCTCGACTAACGAGATCTATCGTTGTACAACCGTCTTCTATATCTAGACTAACGAGATACGTCGTTGGACAAACGTCTTCAATATCTAGACTAACGATATCCGTCTGTACAACCGTCTTCTATATCTAGACTAACGAGATACGTCGTTGTACAACCGTCTTCTATATCTAGGCTAACGAGATCCGTCTGTACAACCGTCTCCTATATCTAGACTAACGAGATCCGTCGTTGTACAACCGTCCTCTATATCTAGACTAACGAGATCCGTCGTTGCACAAACGTCTTCAATATCTAGACTAACGAGATCCGTCTGAACAACCCTCTTCTATATCAAGACTAACGAGATCCGTCTGTACAACCGTCTTCTATATCTAGACTAACGAGATCCGTCGTTGCACAACCGTCTTCAATATCTAGACTAACGAGATCCGTCTGAACAACCCTCTTCTATATCAAGACTAACGAGATCCGTCTGTACAACCGTCTTCTATATCTAGACTAACGAGATCCGTCGTTGTACAACCGTCTTCTATATCTAGACTAACGAGATCCGTCGTTGCACAACCGTCTTCAATATCTAGACTAACGAGATCCGTCTGTACAACCGTCTTCTATATCTAGACTAACGAGATCCGTCGTTGTACAACCGTCTTCTATATCTAGACTAAAGAGATCCGTCTGTACAACCGTCTTCTATATCTAGACTAACGAGATCCGTCTGTACAGCCGTCTTCTATATCTAGACTAACGAGATCCGTCGTTGCACAACCGTCTTCAATATCTAGACTAACGAGATCCGTCTGTACAACCGTCTTCTATATCTAGACTAACGAGATACGTCGTTGGAGAAACGTCTTCTATATCTAGGCTAACGAGATCCGTCTGTACAACCGTCTTCTATATCTAGACTAACGAGATCCGTCGTTGTACAACCGTCTTCTATATCTAGACTAACGAGATCCGTCGTTGCACAACTGTCTTCAATATCTAGACTAACGAGATCCGTCTGAACAACCCTCTTCTATATCAAGACTAACGAGATCCGTCTGTACAACCGTCTTCTATATCTAGATTAACGAGATCCGTCGTTGTACAACAGTCTTCTATATCTAGACTAACGAGATACGTCGTTGCACAACCGTCTTCAATATCTAGACTAACGAGATCCGTCTGTACAACCGTCTTCTATATCTAGACTAACGAGATCCGTCGTTGTACAACCGTCTTCTATATCTAGACTAAAGAGATCCGTCTGTACAACCGTCTTCTATATCTAGCCTAACGAGATCCGTCTGTACAACTGTCTTCTATATCAAGACTAACGAGATCCGTCGTTGGACAAACGTCTTCTATATCTAGACTAACGAGATACGTCGTTGGACAAACGTCTTCAATATCTAGACTAACGAGATCCGTCTGTACAACCGTCTTCTATATCTAGACTAACGAGATACGTCGTTGTATAACCGTCTTCTATATCTAGGCTAATGAGATCCGTCTGTACAACCGTCTTCTATATCTAGACTAACGAGATCCGTCGTTGTACAACCGTCCTCTATATCTAGACTAACGAGATCCGTCGTTGCACAAACGTCTTCAATATCTAGACTAACGAGATCCGTCTGAACAACCCTCTTCTATATCAAGACTAACGAGATCCGTCTGTACAACCGTCTTTTATATCTAGACTAACGAGATCCGTCGTTGCACAACCGTCTTCAATATCTAGACTAACGAGATCCGTCGTTGCACAACCGTCTTCAATATCTAGACTAACGAGATCCGTCTGTACAACCGTCTTCTATATCTAGACTAACGAGATCCGTCGTTGTACAACCGTCTTCTATATCTAGACTAAAGAGATCCGTCTGTACAGCCGTCTTCTATATCTAGACTAACGAGATCCGTCTGTACAACCGTCTTCTATATCAAGACTAACGAGATCCGTCGTTGTACAACCGTCTTCTATATCTAGACTAACGAGATCCGTCGTTGTACAACCGTCTTCTATATCTAGACTAACGAAATACGTCGTTGGACAAACGTCTTCTATATCTAGACTAACGAGATACGTCGTTGGACAAACGTCTTCTATATCTAGACTAACGAGATACGTCGTTGTACAACCGTCTTCCATATCTAGACTAACGAGATCCGTCGTTGTACAACCGTCTTCTATATCTAGACTAACGAGATACGTCGTTGGACAAACGTCTTCAATATCTAGACTAACGAGATCCGTCGGTACAACCGTCTTCTATATCTAGACTAACTAGATCCGTCGTTGTACAACCGTCTTCTATATCTAGACTAACGAGATACGTCGTTGGACAAACGTCTTCAATATCTAGACTAACGAGATCCGTCTGTACAACCGTCTTCTATATCTAGACTAACGAGATACGTCGTTGGACAAACGTCTTCTATATCTAGACTAACGAGATCCGTCTGTACAACCGTCTTCTATATCTAGACTAACGAGATACGTCGTTGGACAAACGTCTTCTATATCTAGACTAACGAGATACGTCGTTGGACAAACGTGTTCAATATCTAGACTAACGAGATACGTCGTTGTACAACCGTCTTCCATATCTAGACTAACGAGATCCGTCGTTGTACAACCGTCTTCTATATCTAGACTAACGAGATACGTCGTTGGACAAACGTCTTCAATATCTAGACTAACGAGATCCGTCTGTACAACCGTCTTCTATATCTAGACTAACTAGATCCGTCGTTGTACAACCGTCTTCTATATCTAGACTAACGAGATCCGTCTGTACAATCGTATTCTATATCTCGACTAACGAGATCTCTCGTTGTACAACCGTCTTCTATATCTAGACTAACGAGATCCGTCGTTGTACAACCGTCTTCTATATCTCGACTAACGAGATCTATCGTTGTACAACCGTCTTCTATATCTAGACTAACGAGATACGTCTGTACAACCGTTTTCTATATCTAGACTAACGAGATCCGTCTGTACAACCGTCTTCTATATCTATACTAAAGAGATCCGTCTGTACAACCGTCTTCTATATCTAGACTAACGAGATCCGTCGTTGTACAACCGTCTTCTATATCTAGACTAACGAGATCCGTCTGTACAATCGTTTTCTATATCTCGACTAACGAGATCTCTCGTTGTACAACCGTCTTCTATATCTAGACTAACGAGATCCGTCGTTGTACAACCGTCTTCTATATCTCGACTAACGAGATCTATCGTTGTACAACCGTCTTCTATATCTAGACTAACGAGATACGTCTGTACAACCGTTTTCTATATCTAGACTACCGAGATCCGTCTGTACAACCGTCTTCTATATCTCGACTAACGAGATCTATCGTTGTACAACCGTCTTCTATATCTAGACTAACGAGATACGTCGTTGGACAAACGTCTTCAATATCTAGACTAACGATATCCGTCTGTACAACCGTCTTCTATATCTAGACTAACGAGATACGTCGTTGTACAACCGTCTTCTATATCTAGGCTAACGAGATCCGTCTGTACAACCGTCTTCTATATCTAGACTAACGAGATACGTCGTTGGAGAAACGTCTTCTATATCTAGGCTAACGAGATCCGTCTGTACAACCGTCTTCTATATCTAGACTAACGATATCCGTCGTTGTACAACCGTCTTCTATATCTAGACTAACGAGATCCGTCCTTGCACAACCGTCTTCAATATCTAGACTAACGAGATCCGTCTGAACAACCCTCTTCTATATCAAGACTAACGAGATCCGTCTGTACAATCGTCTTCTATATCTAGATTAACGAGATCCGTCGTTGTACAACAGTCTTCTATATCTAGACTAACGAGATACGTCGTTGCACAACCGTCTTCAATATCTAGACTAACGAGATCCGTCTGTACAACCGTCTTCTATATCTAGACTAACGAGATCCGTCGTTGTACAACCGTCTTCTATATCTAGACTAAAGAGATCCGTCTGTACAACCGTCTTCTATATCTAGACTAACGAGATCCGTCTGTACAACCGTCTTCTATATCAAGACTAACGAGATCCGTCGTTGTACAACCGTCTTCTATATCTAGACTAACGAGATACGTCGTTGGACAAACGTCTTCAATATCTAGACTAACGAGATCCGTCGGTACAACCGTCTTCTATATCTAGACTAACTAGATCCGTCGTTGTACAACCGTCTTCTATATCTAGACTAACGAGATACGTCGTTGGACAAACGTCTTCAATATCTAGACTAACGAGATCCGTCTGTACAACCGTCTTCTATATCTAGACTAACGAGATACGTCGTTGGACAAACGTCTTCTATATCTAGACTAACGAGATCCGTCTGTACAACCGTCTTCTATATCTAGACTAACGAGATACGTCGTTGGACAAACGTCTTCTATATCTAGACTAACGAGATACGTCGTTGGACAAACGTGTTCAATATCTAGACTAACGAGATACGTCGTTGTACAACCGTCTTCCATATCTAGACTAACGAGATCCGTCGTTGTACAACCGTCTTCTATATCTAGACTAACGAGATACGTCGTTGGACAAACGTCTTCAATATCTAGACTAACGAGATCCGTCTGTACAACCGTCTTCTATATCTAGACTAACTAGATCCGTCGTTGTACAACCGTCTTCTATATCTAGACTAACGAGATCCGTCTGTACAATCGTATTCTATATCTCGACTAACGAGATCTCTCGTTGTACAACCGTCTTCTATATCTAGACTAACGAGATCCGTCGTTGTACAACCGTCTTCTATATCTCGACTAACGAGATCTATCGTTGTACAACCGTCTTCTATATCTAGACTAACGAGATACGTCTGTACAACCGTTTTCTATATCTAGACTAACGAGATCCGTCTGTACAACCGTCTTCTATATCTATACTAAAGAGATCCGTCTGTACAACCGTCTTCTATATCTAGACTAACGAGATCCGTCGTTGTACAACCGTCTTCTATATCTAGACTAACGAGATCCGTCTGTACAATCGTTTTCTATATCTCGACTAACGAGATCTCTCGTTGTACAACCGTCTTCTATATCTAGACTAACGAGATCCGTCGTTGTACAACCGTCTTCTATATCTCGACTAACGAGATCTATCGTTGTACAACCGTCTTCTATATCTAGACTAACGAGATACGTCTGTACAACCGTTTTCTATATCTAGACTACCGAGATCCGTCTGTACAACCGTCTTCTATATCTCGACTAACGAGATCTATCGTTGTACAACCGTCTTCTATATCTAGACTAACGAGATACGTCGTTGGACAAACGTCTTCAATATCTAGACTAACGATATCCGTCTGTACAACCGTCTTCTATATCTAGACTAACGAGATACGTCGTTGTACAACCGTCTTCTATATCTAGGCTAACGAGATCCGTCTGTACAACCGTCTTCTATATCTAGACTAACGAGATACGTCGTTGGAGAAACGTCTTCTATATCTAGGCTAACGAGATCCGTCTGTACAACCGTCTTCTATATCTAGACTAACGATATCCGTCGTTGTACAACCGTCTTCTATATCTAGACTAACGAGATCCGTCCTTGCACAACCGTCTTCAATATCTAGACTAACGAGATCCGTCTGAACAACCCTCTTCTATATCAAGACTAACGAGATCCGTCTGTACAATCGTCTTCTATATCTAGATTAACGAGATCCGTCGTTGTACAACAGTCTTCTATATCTAGACTAACGAGATACGTCGTTGCACAACCGTCTTCAATATCTAGACTAACGAGATCCGTCTGTACAACCGTCTTCTATATCTAGACTAACGAGATCCGTCGTTGTACAACCGTCTTCTATATCTAGACTAAAGAGATCCGTCTGTACAACCGTCTTCTATATCTAGCCTAACGAGATCCGTCTGTACAACTGTCTTCTATATCAAGACTAACGAGATCCGTCGTTGGACAAACGTCTTCTATATCTAGACTAACGAGATACGTCGTTGGACAAACGTCTTCAATACCTAGACTAACGAGATCCGTCTGTACAACCGTCTTCTATATCTAGACTAACGAGATACGTCGTTGTACAACCGTCTTCTATATCTAGGCTAATGAGATCCGTCTGTACAACCGTCTTCTATATCTAGACTAACGAGATCCGTCGTTGTACAACCGTCCTCTATATCTAGACTAACGAGATCCGTCTGTACAACCGTCTTTTATATCTAGACTAACGAGATCCGTCGTTGCACAACCGTCTTCAATATCTAGACTAACGAGATCCGTCGTTGCACAACCGTCTTCAATATCTAGACTAACGAGATCCGTCTGTACAACCGTCTTCTATATCTAGACTAACGAGATCCGTCGTTGTACAACCGTCTTCTATATCTAGACTAAAGAGATCCGTCTGTGCAGCCGTCTTCTATATCTAGACTAACGAGATCCGTCTGTACAACCGTCTTCTATATCAAGACTAACGAGATCCGTCGTTGTACAACCGTCTTCTATATCTAGACTAACGAGATCCGTCGTTGTACAACCGTCTTCTATATCTAGACTAACGAAATACGTCGTTGGACAAACGTCTTCTATATCTAGACTAACGAGATACGTCGTTGGACAAACGTCTTCTATATCTAGACTAACGAGATACGTCGTTGTACAACCGTCTTCCATATCTAGACTAACGAGATCCGTCGTTGTACAACCGTCTTCTATATCTAGACTAACGAGATACGTCGTTGGACAAACGTCTTCAATATCTAGACTAACGAGATCCGTCTGTACAACCGTCTTCTATATCTAGACTAACTAGATCCGTCGTTGTACAACCGTCTTCTATATCTAGACTAACGAGATACGTCGTTGGACAAACGTCTTCAATATCTAGACTAACGAGATCCGTCTGTACAACCGTCTTCTATATCTAGACTAACGAGATACGTCGTTGGACAAACGTCTTCTATATCTAGACTAACGAGATCCGTCTGTACAACCGTCTTCTATATCTAGACTAACGAGATACGTCGTTGGACAAACGTCTTCTATATCTAGACTAACGAGATACGTCGTTGGACAAACGTGTTCAATATCTAGACTAACGAGATACGTCGTTGTACAACCGTCTTCCATATCTAGACTAACGAGATCCGTCGTTGTACAACCGTCTTCTATATCTAGACTAACGAGATACGTCGTTGGACAAACGTCTTCAATATCTAGACTAACGAGATCCGTCTGTACAACCGTCTTCTATATCTAGACTAACTAGATCCGTCGTTGTACAACCGTCTTCTATATCTAGACTAACGAGATCCGTCGTTGTACAACCGTCTTCTATATCTATACTAAAGAGATCCGTCTGTCCAACCGTCTTCTATATCTAGACTAACGAGATCCGTCTGTACAACCGTTTTCTATATCTAGACTACCGAGATCCGTCGTTGTACAACCGTCTTCTATATTTCGACTAACGAGATCTATCGTTGTACAACCGTCTCCTATATCTAGACTAACGAGATACGTCGTTGGACAAACGTCTTCAATATCTAGACTAACGAGATCCGTCGGTACAACCGTCTTCAATATCTAGACTAACGAGATCCGTCGTTGTACAACCGTCTTCTATATCTATACTAACGAGATCCGTCTGTACAACCGTTTTCTATATCTAGACTACCGAGATCCGTCGTTGTACAACCGTCTTCTATATCTCGACTAACGAGATCTATCGTTGCACAACCGTCTTCTATATCTAGACTAACGAGATACGTCGTTGGACAAACGTCTTCAATATCTAGACTAACGAGATCCGTCGGTACAACCGTCTTCTATATCTAGACTAACGAGATCCGTCGTTGTACAACCGTCTTCTATATCTATACTAAAGAGATCCGTCTGTACAACCGTCTTCTATATCTAGACTAACGAGATACGTCGTTGGACAAACGTCTTCAATATCTAGACTAACGAGATCCGTCTGTACAACCGTCTTCTATATCTAGACTAACTAGATCCGTCGTTGTACAACCGTCTTCTATATCTAGACTAACGAGATACGTCGTTGGACAAACGTCTTCAATATCTAGACTAACGAGATCCGTCTGTACAACCGTCTTCTATATCTAGACTAACGAGATACGTCGTTGGACAAACGTCTTCTATATCTAGACTAACGAGATCCGTCTGTACAACCGTCTTCTATATCTAGACTAACGAGATACGTCGTTGGACAAACGTCTTCTATATCTAGACTAACGAGATACGTCGTTGGACAAACGTGTTCAATATCTAGACTAACGAGATACGTCGTTGTACAACCGTCTTCCATATCTAGACTAACTAGATCCGTCGTTGTACAACCGTCTTCTATATCTAGAATAACGAGATACGTCGTTGGACAAACTTCTTCAATATCTGGACTAACGAGATCCGTCTGTACAACCGTTTTCTATATCTAGACTACCGAGATCCGTCTGTACAACCGTATTCTATATCTCGACTAACGAGATCTATCGTTGTACAACCGTCTTCTATATCTAGACTAACGAGATACGTCGTTGGACAAACGTCTTCAATATCTAGACTAACGAGATCCGTCTGTACAACCGTTTTCTATATCTAGACTACCGAGATCCGTCGTTGTACAACCGTCTTCTATATCTCGACTAACGAGATCTATCGTTGTACAACCGTCTTCTATATCTAGACTAACGAGATACGTCGTTGGACAAACGTCTTCAATATCTAGACTAACGAGATCCGTCGGTACAACCGTCTTCAATATCTAGACTAACGAGATCCGTCGTTGTACAACCGTCTTCTATATCTATACTAAAGAGATCCGTCTGTACAACCGTCTTCTATATCTAGACTAACGAGATCCGTCTGTACAACCGTTTTCTATATCTAGACTACCGAGATCCGTCTGCACAACCGTCTTCTATATCTCGACTAACGAGATCTATCGTTGTACAACCGTCTTCTATATCTAGACTAACGAGATACGTCGTTGGACAAACGTCTTCAATATCTAGACTAACGAGATCCGTCTGTACAACCGTTTTCAATATCTAGACTACCGAGATCCGTCGTTGTACAACCGTCTTCTATATCTCGACTAACGAGATCCATCGTAGTACAACCGTCTTCTATATCTAGACTAACGAGATACGTCGTTGGACAAACGTCTTCAATATCTAGACTAACGAGATCCGTCGGTACAACCGTCTTCTATATCTAGACTAACGAGATCCGTCGTTGTACAACCGTCTTCTATATCTATACTAAAGAGATCCGTCTGTACAACCGTCTTCTATATCTAGACTAACGAGATCCGTCTGTACAACCGTCTTCTATATCTATACTAAAGAGATCCGTCTGTACAACCGTCTTCTATATCTAGACTAACGAGATCCGTCGTTGTACAACCGTCTTCTATATCTAGACTAACGAGATCCGTCTGTACAATCGTTTTCTATATCTCGACTAACGAGATCTCTCGTTGTACAACCGTCTTCTATATCTAGACTAACGAGATCCGTCGTTGTACAACCGTCTTCTATATCTCGACTAACGAGATCTATCGTTGTACAACCGTCTTCTATATCTAGACTAACGAGATACGTCTGTACAACCGTTTTCTATATCTAGACTACCGAGATCCGTCTGTACAACTGTCTTCTATATCTCGACTAACGAGATCTATCGTTGTACAACCGTCTTCTATATCTAGACTAACGAGATACGTCGTTGGACAAACGTCTTCAATATCTAGACTAACGAGATCCGTCTGTACAACCGTTTTCTATATCTAGACTACCGAGATCCGTCGTTGTACAACCGTCTTCTATATCTCGACTAACGAGATCTATCGTTGCACAACCGTCTTCTATATCTAGACTAACGAGATACGTCGTTGGACAAACGTCTTCAATATCTAGACTAACGAGATCCGTCGGTACAACCGTCTTCTATATCTAGACTAACGAGATCCGTCGTTGTACAACCGTCTTCTATATCTATACTAAAGAGATCCGTCTGTACAACCGTCTTCTATATCTAGACTAACGAGATACGTCGTTGGACAAACGTCTTCAATATCTAGACTAACGAGATCCGTCTGTACAACCGTCTTCTATATCTAGACTAACTAGATCCGTCGTTGTACAACCGTCTTCTATATCTAGACTAACGAGATACGTCGTTGGACAAACGTCTTCAATATCTAGACTAACGAGATCCGTCTGTACAACCGTCTTCTATATCTAGACTAACGAGATACGTCGTTGGACAAACGTCTTCTATATCTAGACTAACGAGATCCGTCTGTACAACCGTCTTCTATATCTAGACTAACGAGATACGTCGTTGGACAAACGTCTTCTATATCTAGACTAACGAGATACGTCGTTGGACAAACGTGTTCAATATCTAGACTAACGAGATACGTCGTTGTACAACCGTCTTCCATATCTAGACTAACTAGATCCGTCGTTGTACAACCGTCTTCTATATCTAGAATAACGAGATACGTCGTTGGACAAACTTCTTCAATATCTGGACTAACGAGATCCGTCTGTACAACCGTTTTCTATATCTAGACTACCGAGATCCGTCTGTACAACCGTATTCTATATCTCGACTAACGAGATCTATCGTTGTACAACCGTCTTCTATATCTAGACTAACGAGATACGTCGTTGGACAAACGTCTTCAATATCTAGACTAACGAGATCCGTCTGTACAACCGTTTTCTATATCTAGACTACCGAGATCCGTCGTTGTACAACCGTCTTCTATATCTCGACTAACGAGATCTATCGTTGTACAACCGTCTTCTATATCTAGACTAACGAGATACGTCGTTGGACAAACGTCTTCAATATCTAGACTAACGAGATCCGTCGGTACAACCGTCTTCAATATCTAGACTAACGAGATCCGTCGTTGTACAACCGTCTTCTATATCTATACTAAAGAGATCCGTCTGTACAACCGTCTTCTATATCTAGACTAACGAGATCCGTCTGTACAACCGTTTTCTATATCTAGACTACCGAGATCCGTCTGCACAACCGTCTTCTATATCTCGACTAACGAGATCTATCGTTGTACAACCGTCTTCTATATCTAGACTAACGAGATACGTCGTTGGACAAACGTCTTCAATATCTAGACTAACGAGATCCGTCTGTACAACCGTTTTCAATATCTAGACTACCGAGATCCGTCGTTGTACAACCGTCTTCTATATCTCGACTAACGAGATCCATCGTTGTACAACCGTCTTCTATATCTAGACTAACGAGATACGTCGTTGGACAAACGTCTTCAATATCTAGACTAACGAGATCCGTCGGTACAACCGTCTTCTATATCTAGACTAACGAGATCCGTCGTTGTACAACCGTCTTCTATATCTATACTAAAGAGATCCGTCTGTACAACCGTCTTCTATATCTAGACTAACGAGATCCGTCTGTACAACCGTCTTCTATATCTATACTAAAGAGATCCGTCTGTACAACCGTCTTCTATATCTAGACTAACGAGATCCGTCGTTGTACAACCGTCTTCTATATCTAGACTAACGAGATCCGTCTGTACAATCGTTTTCTATATCTCGACTAACGAGATCTCTCGTTGTACAACCGTCTTCTATATCTAGACTAACGAGATCCGTCGTTGTACAACCGTCTTCTATATCTCGACTAACGAGATCTATCGTTGTACAACCGTCTTCTATATCTAGACTAACGAGATACGTCTGTACAACCGTTTTCTATATCTAGACTACCGAGATCCGTCTGTACAACTGTCTTCTATATCTCGACTAACGAGATCTATCGTTGTACAACCGTCTTCTATATCTAGACTAACGAGATACGTCGTTGGACAAACGTCTTCAATATCTAGACTAACGAGATCCGTCTGTACAACCGTTTTCTATATCTAGACTACCGAGATCCGTCGTTGTACAACCGTCTTCTATATCTCGACTAACGAGATCTATCGTTGCACAACCGTCTTCTATATCTAGACTAACGAGATACGTCGTTGGACAAACGTCTTCAATATCTAGACTAACGAGATCCGTCGGTACAACCGTCTTCTATATCTAGACTAACGAGATCCGTCGTTGTACAACCGTCTTCTATATCTATACTAAAGAGATCCGTCTGTACAACCGTCTTCTATATCTAGACTAACGAGATACGTCGTTGGACAAACGTCTTCAATATCTAGACTAACGAGATCCGTCTGTACAACCGTCTTCTATATCTAGACTAACTAGATCCGTCGTTGTACAACCGTCTTCTATATCTAGACTAACGAGATACGTCGTTGGACAAATGTCTTCAATATCTAGACTAACGAGATCCGTCTGTACAACCGTCTTCTATATCTAGACTAACGAGATACGTCGTTGGACAAACGTCTTCTATATCTAGACTAACGAGATCCGTCTGTACAACCGTCGTCTATATCTAGACTAACGAGATACGTCGTTGGACAAACGTCTTCTATATCTAGACTAACGAGATACGTCGTTGGACAAACGTGTTCAATATCTAGACTAACGAGATACGTCGTTGTACAACCGTCTTCCATATCTAGACTAACGAGATCCGTCGTTGTACAACCGTCTTCTATATCTAGACTAACGAGATACGTCGTTGGACAAACGTCTTCAATATCTAGACTAACGAGATCCGTCTGTACAACCGTCTTCTATATCTAGACTAACTAGATCCGTCGTTGTACAACCGTCTTCTATATCTAGAATAACGAGATACGTCGTTGGACAAACTTCTTCAATATCTGGACTAACGAGATCCGTCTGTACAACCGTTTTCTATATCTAGACTACCGAGATCCGTCTGTACAACCGTATTCTATATCTCGACTAACGAGATCTATCGTTGTACAACCGTCTTCTATATCTAGACTAACGAGATACGTCGTTGGACAAACGTCTTCAATATCTAGACTAACGAGATCCGTCTGTACAACCGTTTTCTATATCTAGACTACCGAGATCCGTCGTTGTACAACCGTCTTCTATATTTCGACTAACGAGATCTATCGTTGTACAACCGTCTTCTATATCTAGACTAACGAGATACGTCGTTGGACAAACGTCTTCAATATCTAGACTAACGAGATCCGTCGGTACAACCGTCTTCAATATCTAGACTAACGAGATCCGTCGTTGTACAACCGTCATCTATATCTATACTAAAGAGATCCGTCTGTACAACCGTCTTCTATATCTAGACTAACGAGATCCGTCTGTACAACCGTTTTCTATATCTAGACTACCGAGATCCGTCTGTACAACCGTCTTCTATATCTCGACTAACGAGATCTATCGTTGTACAACCGTCTTCTATATCTAGACTAACGAGATACGTCGTTGGACAAACGTCTTCAATATCTAGACTAACGAGATCCGTCTGTACAACCGTCTTCTATATCTAGACTAACTAGATCCGTCGTTGCACCACCGTCTTCTATATCTAGACTAACGAGATACGTCGTTGGACAAACGTCTTCAATATCTAGACTAACGAGATCCGTCTGTACAACCGTCTTCTATATCTAGACTAACTAGATCCGTCGTTGCACCACCGTCTTCTATATCTAGACTAACGCAATACGTCGTTGGACAAATGTCTTCAATATCTAGACTAACGAGATCCGTCTGTACAACCGTCTTCTATATCTAGACTACCGAGATCCGTCGTTGTACAACCGTCTTCTATATCTCGACTAACGAGATCTATCGTTGTACAACCGTCTTCTATATCTAGACTAACGAGATACGTCGTTGGACAAACGTCTTCAATATCTAGACTAACGAGATCCGTCGGTACAACCGTCTTCAATATCTAGACTAACGAGATCCGTCGTTGTACAACCGTCTTCTATATCTATACTAAAGAGATCCGTCTGTACAACCGTCTTCTATATCTAGACTAACGAGATCCGTCTGTACAACCGTTTTCTATATCTAGACTACCGAGATCCGTCTGCACAACCGTCTTCTATATCTCGACTAACGAGATCTATCGTTGTACAACCGTCTTCTATATCTAGACTAACGAGATACGTCGTTGGACAAACGTCTTCAATATCTAGACTAACGAGATCCGTCTGTACAACCGTTTTCAATATCTAGACTACCGAGATCCGTCGTTGTACAACCGTCTTCTATATCTCGACTAACGAGATCCATCGTTGTACAACCGTCTTCTATATCTAGACTAACGAGATACGTCGTTGGACAAACGTCTTCAATATCTAGACTAACGAGATCCGTCGGTACAACCGTCTTCTATATCTAGACTAACGAGATCCGTCGTTGTACAACCGTCTTCTATATCTATACTAAAGAGATCCGTCTGTACAACCGTCTTCTATATCTAGACTAACGAGATCCGTCTGTACAACCGTCTTCTATATCTATACTAAAGAGATCCGTCTGTACAACCGTCTTCTATATCTAGACTAACGAGATCCGTCGTTGTACAACCGTCTTCTATATCTAGACTAACGAGATCCGTCTGTACAATCGTTTTCTATATCTCGACTAACGAGATCTCTCGTTGTACAACCGTCTTCTATATCTAGACTAACGAGATCCGTCGTTGTACAACCGTCTTCTATATCTCGACTAACGAGATCTATCGTTGTACAACCGTCTTCTATATCTAGACTAACGAGATACGTCTGTACAACCGTTTTCTATATCTAGACTACCGAGATCCGTCTGTACAACTGTCTTCTATATCTCGACTAACGAGATCTATCGTTGTACAACCGTCTTCTATATCTAGACTAACGAGATACGTCGTTGGACAAACGTCTTCAATATCTAGACTAACGAGATCCGTCTGTACAACCGTTTTCTATATCTAGACTACCGAGATCCGTCGTTGTACAACCGTCTTCTATATCTCGACTAACGAGATCTATCGTTGCACAACCGTCTTCTATATCTAGACTAACGAGATACGTCGTTGGACAAACGTCTTCAATATCTAGACTAACGAGATCCGTCGGTACAACCGTCTTCTATATCTAGACTAACGAGATCCGTCGTTGTACAACCGTCTTCTATATCTATACTAAAGAGATCCGTCTGTACAACCGTCTTCTATATCTAGACTAACGAGATACGTCGTTGGACAAACGTCTTCAATATCTAGACTAACGAGATCCGTCTGTACAACCGTCTTCTATATCTAGACTAACTAGATCCGTCGTTGTACAACCGTCTTCTATATCTAGACTAACGAGATACGTCGTTGGACAAACGTCTTCAATATCTAGACTAACGAGATCCGTCTGTACAACCGTCTTCTATATCTAGACTAACGAGATACGTCGTTGGACAAACGTCTTCTATATCTAGACTAACGAGATCCGTCTGTACAACCGTCGTCTATATCTAGACTAACGAGACACGTCGTTGGACAAACGTCTTCTATATCTAGACTAACGAGATACGTCGTTGGACAAACGTGTTCAATATCTAGACTAACGAGATACGTCGTTGTACAACCGTCTTCAATATCTAGACTAACGAGATCCGTCGTTGTACAACCGTCTTCTATATCTATACTAAAGAGATCCGTCTGTACAACCGTCTTCTATATCTAGACTAACGAGATCCGTCTGTACAACCGTTTTCTATATCTAGACTACCGAGATCCGTCTGCACAACCGTCTTCTATATCTATACTAAAGAGATCCGTCTGTACAACCGTCTTCTATATCTAGACTAACGAGATCCGTCTGTACAACCGTTTTCTATATCTAGACTACCGAGATCCGTCTGCACAACCGTCTTCTATATCTCGACTAACGAGATCTATCGTTGTACAACCGTCTTCTATATCTAGACTAACTAGATCCGTCGTTGTACAACCGTCTTCTATATCTAGAATAACGAGATACGTCGTTGGACAAACTTCTTCAATATCTGGACTAACGAGATCCGTCTGTACAACCGTTTTCTATATCTAGACTACCGAGATCCGTCTGTACAACCGTATTCTATATCTCGACTAACGAGATCTATCGTTGTACAACCGTCTTCTATATCTAGACTAACGAGATACGTCGTTGGACAAACGTCTTCAATATCTAGACTAACGAGATCCGTCTGTACAACCGTTTTCTATATCTAGACTACCGAGATCCGTCGTTGTACAACCGTCTTCTATATTTCGACTAACGAGATCTATCGTTGTACAACCGTCTTCTATATCTAGACTAACGAGATACGTCGTTGGACAAACGTCTTCAATATCTAGACTAACGAGATCCGTCGGTACAACCGTCTTCAATATCTAGACTAACGAGATCCGTCGTTGTACAACCGTCATCTATATCTATACTAAAGAGATCCGTCTGTACAACCGTCTTCTATATCTAGACTAACGAGATCCGTCTGTACAACCGTTTTCTATATCTAGACTACCGAGATCCGTCTGTACAACCGTCTTCTATATCTCGACTAACGAGATCTATCGTTGTACAACCGTCTTCTATATCTAGACTAACGAGATACGTCGTTGGACAAACGTCTTCAATATCTAGACTAACGAGATCCGTCTGTACAACCGTCTTCTATATCTAGACTAACTAGATCCGTCGTTGCACCACCGTCTTCTATATCTAGACTAACGCAATACGTCGTTGGACAAATGTCTTCAATATCTAGACTAACGAGATCCGTCTGTACAACCGTTTTCTACATCTAGACTACCGAGATCCGTCGTTGTACAACCGTCTTCTATATCTCGACTAACGAGATCCGTCGTTGTACAACCGTCTTCTATATCTAGACTAACGAGATCCGTCTGTACAACCGTTTTCTATATCTAGACTACCGAGATCCGTCGTTGTACAACCGTCTTCTATATCTAGACTAACGAGATCCGTCGTTGTACAACCGCCTTCTATATCTAGATTAACGAGATCCGTCGTTGTCCAACCGTCTTCTATATCTAGACTAACGAGATACGTCGTTGGACAAACGTCTTCTACATCTAGACTAACGAGATACGTCGTTGGACAATCGTCTTCAATATCTAAACTAACGAGATCCGTCTGTACAACCGTCTGCTATATCTAGACAAACGAGATACGTCGTTGGACAAACGTCTTCAATATCTAGACTAACGAGATCCGTCGTTGTCCAACCGTCTTCTATATCTAGACTAACGAGATACGTCGTTGGACAAACGTCTTCAATATCTAGAATAACGAGATCCGTCTGTACAACCGTTTTCTATATCTTGACTAACGGGATCCGTCGTTTTACAACCGTCTTCAATATCTAGACTAACGAGATCCGTCTGTACAACCGTCTTCTATGTCTAGACTAACGAGATCCGTCGTTGTACAACCGTCTTCTATATCAAGACTAACGAGATACGTCGTTGGACAAACGTCTTCAATATCTAGAATAACGAGATCCGTCTGTACAACCGTTTTCTATATCGTGACTAACGGGATCCGTCGTTGTATAACCGTTTTCTATATCTAGACTAACGAGATCCGTCTGTACAATCGTCTTCTATATCTAGACTAACGTGATCCGTCGTTGTACAACCGTCTTCTATATCAAGACTAACGAGATCCGTCGTTGTACAACCGTCTTCTATATCTAGTCTAACGAGATACATCGTTGGACAAACGTCTTCAATATCTAGACTAACGAGATCCGTCTGTACAACCGTTTTCTATATCTAGACTACCGAGATCCGTCGTTGTACAACCGTCTTCTATATCTCGACTAACGAGATCTATCGTTGCACAACCGTCTTCTATATCTAGACTAACGAGATACGTCGTTGGACAAACGTCTTCAATATCTAGACTAACGAGATCCGTCGGTACAACCGTCTTCTATATCTAGACTAACGAGATCCGTCGTTGTACAACCGTCTTCTATATCTATACTAAAGAGATCCGTCTGTACAACCGTCTTCTATATCTAGACTAACGAGATACGTCGTTGGACAAACGTCTTCAATATCTAGACTAACGAGATCCGTCTGTACAACCGTCTTCTATATCTAGACTAACTAGATCCGTCGTTGTACAACCGTCTTCTATATCTAGACTAACGAGATACGTCGTTGGACAAACGTCTTCAATATCTAGACTAACGAGATCCGTCTGTACAACCGTCTTCTATATCTAGACTAACGAGATACGTCGTTGGACAAACGTCTTCTATATCTAGACTAACGAGATCCGTCTGTACAACCGTCGTCTATATCTAGACTAACGAGATACGTCGTTGGACAAACGTCTTCTATATCTAGACTAACGAGATACGTCGTTGGACAAACGTGTTCAATATCTAGACTAACGAGATACGTCGTTGTACAACCGTCTTCCATATCTAGACTAACGAGATCCGTCGTTGTACAACCGTCTTCTATATCTAGACTAACGCGATCTGTCGGTGTACAACCGGCTTTTATATCTAGACTAACGAGATACGTCGGTACAATCGTCTTCTATATCTAGACTAACGTGATCCGTCGTTGTCCAACCGTCTTCTATATCAAGACTAACGAGATCCGTCGTTGTACAACCGTCTTCTATATCTAGTCTAACGAGATACATCGTTGGACAAACGTCTTCAATATCTAGACTAACGAGATTCGTCTGTACAACCGTCTTCTATATCAAGACTAACGAGATCCGTCGTTGTACAACCGTCTTCTATATCTAGACTACCGAGATCCGTCGTTGTACAACCGTCTTCTATATCTCGACTAACGAGATCCATCGTTGTACAACCGTCTTCTATATCTAGACTAACGAGATACGTCGTTGGACAAACGTCTTCAATATCTAGACTAACGAGATCCGTCGTTGTACAACCGTCTTCTATATCTAGACTAACGCGATCTGTCGGTGTACAACCGGCTTTTATATCTAGACTAACGAGATACGTCGGTACAATCGTCTTCTATATCTAGACTAACGTGATCCGTCGTTGTCCAACCGTCTTCTATATCTAGACTAACGAGATACGTCGTTGGACAAACGCCTTCAATATCTAGACTAACGAGATCCGTCGTTGTCCAACCGTCTTCTATATCTAGACTAACGAGATACGTCGTTGGACAAACGTGTTCAATATCTAGACTAACGAGATACGTCGTTGTACAACCGTCTTCCATATCTAGACTAACGAGATCCGTCATTGTACAACCGTCTTCTATATCTAGACTAACGAGATACGTCGTTGGACAAACGTCTTCAATATCTAGACTAACGAGATCCGTCTGTACAACCCTCTTGTATATCAAGACTAACGAGATCCGTCTGTACAACCGTCTTCTATATCTAGATTAACGAGATCCGTCGTTGTACAACCGTCTTCTATATCTAGACTAACGAGATACGTCGTTGCACAACCGTCTTCAATATCTAGACTAACGAGATCCGTCTGTACAACCGTCTTCTATATCTAGACTAACGAGATCCGTCGTTGTACAACCGTCTTCTATATCTAGACTAAAGAGATCCGTCTGTACAACCGTCTTCTATATCTAGACTAACGAGATCCGTCGTTTTACAACCGTCTTCAATATCTAGACTAACGAGATCCGTCTGTACAACCGTCTTCTATGTCTAGACTAACGAGATCCGTCGTTGTACAACCGTCTTCTATATCTAGACTAACGAGATCCGTCGTTGTACAACCGTTTTCTATATCTAGACTAACGAGATCCGTCTGTACAATCGTCTTCTATATCTAGACTAACGTGATCCGTCGTTGTCCAACCGTCTTCTATATCTAGACTAACGAGATCCGTCGTTGTCCAACCGTCTTCAATATCTAGACTAACGAGATCCGTCTGAACAACCCTCTTCTATATCAAGACTAACGAGATCCGTCTGTACAACCGTCTTCTATATCTAGACTAACGAGATACGTCGTTGGAGAAACGTCTTCTATATCTAGGCTAACGAGATCCGTCTGTACAACCGTCTTCTATATCTAGACTAACGAGATCCGTCGTTGTACAACCGTCTTCTATATCTAGACTAACGAGATCCGTCGTTGCACAACCGTCTTCAATATCTAGACTAACGAGATCCGTCTGAACAACCCTCTTGTATATCAAGACTAACGAGATCCGTCTGTACAACCGTCTTCTATATCTAGATTAACGAGATCCGTCGTTGTACAACCGTCTTCTATATCTAGACTAACGAGATACGTCGTTGCACAACCGTCTTCAATATCTAGACTAACGAGATCCGTCTGTACAACCGTCTTCTATATCTAGACTAACGAGATCCGTCGTTGTACAACCGTCTTCTATATCTAGACTAAAGAGATCCGTCTGTACAACCGTCTTCTATATCTAGACTAACGAGATCCGTCTGTACAACTGTCTTCTATATCAAGACTAACGAGATCCGTCGTTGTACAACCGTCTTCTATATCTAGACTAACGAGATACGTCGTTGGACAAACGTGTTCAATATCTAGACTAACGAGATCCGTCTGTACAACCGTCTTCTATATCTAGACTAACTAGATCCGTCGTTGTACAACCGTCTTCTATATCTAGACTAACGAGATCCGTCGTTGTACAACCGTCTTCTATATCTAGACTAACGAGATACGTCGTTGGACAAACGTCTTCAATATCTAGACTAACGAGATCCGTCTGTACAACCGTCTTCTATATCTAGACTAACTAGATCCGTCGTTGTACAACCGTCTTCTATATCTAGACTAACGAGATACGTCGTTGGACAAACGTCTTCAATATCTAGACTAACGAGATCCGTCTGTACAACCGTCTTCTATATCTAGACTAACGAGATCCGTCGTTGTACAACCGTCTTCTATATCTCGACTAACGAGATCTATCGTTGTACAACCGTCTTCTATATCTAGACTAACGAGATACGTCGTTGGACAAACGTCTTCAATATCTAGACTAACGAGATCCGTCGGTACAACCGTCTTCAATATCTGGACTAACGAGATCCGTCGTTGTACAACCGTCTTCTATATCTATACTAAAGAGATCCGTCTGTACAACCGTCTTCTATATCTAGACTAACGAGATCCGTCTGTACAACCATCTTCTATATCTAGAATAACGAGATCCGTCATTGTACAACCGTCTTCTATATCCAGACTAACGAGATCCGTCGTTGTACAACCGTCTTCTATATCTAGACTAACGAGATCCGTCTGTACAACCGTCTTCTATATCTCGACTAACGAGATCTCTCGTTGTACAACCGTCTTCTATATCTAGACTAACGAGATCCGTCGTTGTACAACCGTCTTCTATAACTCGACTAACGAGATCTATCGTTGTACAACCGTCTTCTATATCTAGACTAACGAGATACGTCTGTACAACCGTTTTCTATATCTAGACTACCGAGATCCGTCTGTACAACCGTCTTCTATATCTCGACTAACGAGATCTATCGTTGTACAACCGTCTTCTATATCTAGACTAACGAGATTCGTCGTTGGACAAACGTCTTCAATATCTAGACTAACGAGATCCGTCTGTACAACCGTTTTCAATATCTAGACTACCGAGATCCGTCGTTGTACAACCGTCTTCTATATCTCGACTAACGAGATCCATCGTTGTACAACCGTCTTCTATATCTAGACTAACGAGATACGTCGTTGGACAAACGTCTTCAATATCTAGACTAACGAGATCCGTCGGTACAACCGTCTTCTATATCTAGACTAACGAGATCCGTCGTTGTACAACCGTCTTCTATATCTATACTAAAGAGATCCGTCTGTACAACCGTCTTCTATATCTAGACTAACGAGATCCGTCTGTACAACCGTCTTCTATATCTACACTAAAGAGATCCGTCTGTACAACCGTCTTCTATATCTAGACTAACGAGATCCGTCGTTGTACAACCGTCTTCTATATCTAGACTAACGAGATCCGTCTGTACAATCGTTTTCTATATCTCGACTAACGAGATCTCTCGTTGTACAACCGTCTTCTATATCTAGACTAACGAGATCCGTCGTTGTACAACCGTCTTCTATATCTCGACTAACGAGATCTATCGTTGTACAACCGTCTTCTATATCTAGACTAACGAGATACGTCTGTACAACCGTTTTCTATATCTAGACTACCGAGATCCGTCTGTACAACCGTCTTCTATATCTCGACTAACGAGATCTATCGTTGTACAACCGTCTTCTATATCTTGACTAACGAGATACGTCGTTGGACAAACGTCTTGAATATCTAGACTAACGAGATCCGTCTGTACAACCGTTTTCTATATCTAGACTACCGAGATCCGTCGTTGTACAACCGTCTTCTATATCTCGACTAACGAGATCTATCGTTGCACAACCGTCTTCTATATCTAGACTAACGAGATACGTCGTTGGACAAACGTCTTCAATATCTAGACTAACGAGATCCGTCGGTACAACCATCTTCTATATCTAGACTAACGAGATCCGTCGTTGTACAACCGTCTTCTATATCTATACTAAAGAGATCCGTCTGTACAACCGTCTTCTATATCTAGACTAACGAGATACGTCGTTGGACAAACGTCTTCAATATCTAGACTAACGAGATCCGTCTGTACAACCGTCTTCTATATCTAGACTAACTAGATCCGTCGTTGTACAACCGTCTTCTATATCTAGACTAACGAGATACGTCGTTGGACAAACGTCTTCAATATCTAGACTAACGAGATCCGTCTGTACAACCGTCTTCTATATCTAGACTAACGAGATACGTCGTTGGACAAACGTCTTCTATATCTAGACTAACGAGATCCGTCTGTACAACCGTCTTCTATATCTAGACTAACGAGATACGTCGTTGGACAAACGTCTTCTATATCTAGACTAACGAGATACGTCGTTGGACAAACGTGTTCAATATCTAGACTAACGAGATACGTCGTTGTACAACCGTCTTCCATATCTAGACTAACTAGATCCGTCGTTGTACAACCGTCTTCTATATCTAGAATAACGAGATACGTCGTTGGACAAACTTCTTCAATATCTGGACTAACGAGATCCGTCTGTACAACCGTTTTCTATATCTAGACTACCGAGATCCGTCTGTACAACCGTATTCTATATCTCGACTAACGAGATCTATCGTTGTACAACCGTCTTCTATATCTAGACTAACGAGATACGTCGTTGGACAAACGTCTTCAATATCTAGACTAACGAGATCCGTCTGTACAACCGTTTTCTATATCTAGACTACCGAGATCCGTCGTTGTACAACCGTCTTCTATATCTCGACTAACGAGATCTATCGTTGTACAACCGTCTTCTATATCTAGACTAACGAGATACGTCGTTGGACAAACGTCTTCAATATCTAGACTAACGAGATCCGTCGGTACAACCGTCTTCAATATCTAGACTAACGAGATCCGTCGTTGTACAACCGTCTTCTATATCTATACTAAAGAGATCCGTCTGTACAACCGTCTTCTATATCTAGACTAACGAGATCCGTCTGTACAACCGTCTTCAATATCTAGACTAACGAGATCCGTCGTTGTACAACCGTCTTCTATATCTATACTAACGAGATCCGTCTGTACAACCGTTTTCTATATCTAGACTACCGAGATCCGTCGTTGTACAACCGTCTTCTATATCTCGACTAACGAGATCTATCGTTGCACAACCGTCTTCTATATCTAGACTAACGAGATACGTCGTTGGACAAACGTCTTCAATATCTAGACTAACGAGATCCGTCGGTACAACCGTCTTCTATATCTAGACTAACGAGATCCGTCGTTGTACAACCGTCTTCTATATCTATACTAAAGAGATCCGTCTGTACAACCGTCTTCTATATCTAGACTAACGAGATACGTCGTTGGACAAACGTCTTCAATATCTAGACTAACGAGATCCGTCTGTACAACCGTCTTCTATATCTAGACTAACTAGATCCGTCGTTGTACAACCGTCTTCTATATCTAGACTAACGAGATACGTCGTTGGACAAACGTCTTCAATATCTAGACTAACGAGATCCGTCTGTACAACCGTCTTCTATATCTAGACTAACGAGATACGTCGTTGGACAAACGTCTTCTATATCTAGACTAACGAGATCCGTCTGTACAACCGTCTTCTATATCTAGACTAACGAGATACGTCGTTGGACAAACGTCTTCTATATCTAGACTAACGAGATACGTCGTTGGACAAACGTGTTCAATATCTAGGCTAACGAGATACGTCGTTGTACAACCGTCTTCCATATCTAGACTAACTAGATCCGTCGTTGTACAACCGTCTTCTATATCTAGAATAACGAGATACGTCGTTGGACAAACTTCTTCAATATCTGGACTAACGAGATCCGTCTGTACAACCGTTTTCTATATCTAGACTACCGAGATCCGTCTGTACAACCGTATTCTATATCTCGACTAACGAGATCTATCGTTGTACAACCGTCTTCTATATCTAGACTAACGAGATACGTCGTTGGACAAACGTCTTCAATATCTAGACTAACGAGATCCGTCTGTACAACCGTTTTCTATATCTAGACTACCGAGATCCGTCGTTGTACAAACGTCTTCAATATCTAGACTAACGAGATCCGTCTGTACAACCCTCTTGTATATCAAGACTAACGAGATCCGTCTGTACAACCGTCTTCTATATCTAGACTAACGAGATACGTCGTTGCACAACCGTCTTCAATATCTAGACTAACGAGATCCGTCTGTACAACCGTCTTCTATATCTAGACTAACGAGATCCGTCGTTGTACAACCGTCTTCTATATCTAGACTAAAGAGATCCGTCTGTACAACCGTCTTCTATATCTAGACTAACGAGATCCGTCGTTTTACAACCGTCTTCAATATCTAGACTAACGAGATCCGTCTGTACAACCGTCTTCTATGTCTAGACTAACGAGATCCGTCGTTGTACAACCGTCTTCTATATCTAGACTAACGAGATCCGTCGTTGTACAACCGTTTTCTATATCTAGACTAACGAGATCCGTCTGTACAATCGTCTTCTATATCTAGACTAACGTGATCCGTCGTTGTCCAACCGTCTTCTATATCTAGACTAACGAGATCCGTCGTTGTCCAACCGTCTTCAATATCTAGACTAACGAGATCCGTCTGAACAACCCTCTTCTATATCAAGACTAACGAGATCCGTCTGTACAACCGTCTTCTATATCTAGACTAACGAGATACGTCGTTGGAGAAACGTCTTCTATATCTAGGCTAACGAGATCCGTCTGTACAACCGTCTTCTATATCTAGACTAACGAGATCCGTCGTTGTACAACCGTCTTCTATATCTAGACTAACGAGATCCGTCGTTGCACAACCGTCTTCAATATCTAGACTAACGAGATCCGTCTGAACAACCCTCTTGTATATCAAGACTAACGAGATCCGTCTGTACAACCGTCTTCTATATCTAGATTAACGAGATCCGTCGTTGTACAACCGTCTTCTATATCTAGACTAACGAGATACGTCGTTGCACAACCGTCTTCAATATCTAGACTAACGAGATCCGTCTGTACAACCGTCTTCTATATCTAGACTAACGAGATCCGTCGTTGTACAACCGTCTTCTATATCTAGACTAAAGAGATCCGTCTGTACAACCGTCTTCTATATCTAGACTAACGAGATCCGTCTGTACAACTGTCTTCTATATCAAGACTAACGAGATCCGTCGTTGTACAACCGTCTTCTATATCTAGACTAACGAGATACGTCGTTGGACAAACGTGTTCAATATCTAGACTAACGAGATCCGTCTGTACAACCGTCTTCTATATCTAGACTAACTAGATCCGTCGTTGTACAACCGTCTTCTATATCTAGACTAACGAGATCCGTCGTTGTACAACCGTCTTCTATATCTAGACTAACGAGATACGTCGTTGGACAAACGTCTTCTATATCTAGACTAACGAGATACGTCGTTGGAGAAACGTGTTCAATATCTAGACTAACGAGATACGTCGTTGTACAACCGTCTTCCATATCTACACTAACGAGATCCGTCGTTGTACAACCGTCTTCTATATCTAGACTAACGAGATACGTCGTTGGACAAACGTCTTCAATATCTAGACTAACGAGATCCGTCTGTACAACCGTCTTCTATATCTAGACTAACTAGATCCGTCGTTGTACAACCGTCTTCTATATCTAGACTAACGAGATACGTCGTTGGACAAACGTCTTCAATATCTAGACTAACGAGATCCGTCTGTACAACCGTCTTCTATATCTAGACTAACGAGATCCGTCGTTGTACAACCGTCTTCTATATCTCGACTAACGAGATCTATCGTTGTACAACCGTCTTCTATATCTAGACTAACGAGATACGTCGTTGGACAAACGTCTTCAATATCTAGACTAACGAGATCCGTCGGTACAACCGTCTTCAATATCTGGACTAACGAGATCCGTCGTTGTACAACCGTCTTCTATATCTATACTAAAGAGATCCGTCTGTACAACCGTCTTCTATATCTAGACTAACGAGATCCGTCTGTACAACCATCTTCTATATCTAGAATAACGAGATCCGTCATTGTACAACCGTCTTCTATATCCAGACTAACGAGATCCGTCGTTGTACAACCGTCTTCTATATCTAGACTAACGAGATCCGTCTGTACAACCGTCTTCTATATCTCGACTAACGAGATCTCTCGTTGTACAACCGTCTTCTATATCTAGACTAACGAGATCCGTCGTTGTACAACCGTCTTCTATAACTCGACTAACGAGATCTATCGTTGTACAACCGTCTTCTATATCTAGACTAACGAGATACGTCTGTACAACCGTTTTCTATATCTAGACTACCGAGATCCGTCTGTACAACCGTCTTCTATATCTCGACTAACGAGATCTATCGTTGTACAACCGTCTTCTATATCTAGACTAACGAGATACGTCGTTGGACAAACGTCTTCAATATCTAGACTAACGAGATCCGTCTGTACAACCGTTTTCAATATCTAGACTACCGAGATCCGTCGTTGTACAACCGTCTTCTATATCTCGACTAACGAGATCCATCGTTGTACAACCGTCTTCTATATCTAGACTAACGAGATACGTCGTTGGACAAACGTCTTCAATATCTAGACTAACGAGATCCGTCGGTACAACCGTCTTCTATATCTAGACTAACGAGATCCGTCGTTGTACAACCGTCTTCTATATCTATACTAAAGAGATCCGTCTGTACAACCGTCTTCTATATCTAGACTAACGAGATCCGTCTGTACAACCGTCTTCTATATCTACACTAAAGAGATCCGTCTGTACAACCGTCTTCTATATCTAGACTATCGAGATCCGTCGTTGTACAACCGTCTTCTATATCTAGACTAACGAGATCCGTCTGTACAATCGTTTTCTATATCTCGACTAACGAGATCTCTCGTTGTACAACCGTCTTCTATATCTAGACTAACGAGATCCGTCGTTGTACAACCGTCTTCTATATCTCGACTAACGAGATCTATCGTTGTACAACCGTCTTCTATATCTAGACTAACGAGATACGTCTGTACAACCGTTTTCTATATCTAGACTACCGAGATCCGTCTGTACAACCGTCTTCTATATCTCGACTAACGAGATCTATCGTTGTACAACCGTCTTCTATATCTTGACTAACGAGATACGTCGTTGGACAAACGTCTTGAATATCTAGACTAACGAGATCCGTCTGTACAACCGTTTTCTATATCTAGACTACCGAGATCCGTCGTTGTACAACCGTCTTCTATATCTCGACTAACGAGATCTATCGTTGCACAACCGTCTTCTATATCTAGACTAACGAGATACGTCGTTGGACAAACGTCTTCAATATCTAGACTAACGAGATCCGTCGGTACAACCATCTTCTATATCTAGACTAACGAGATCCGTCGTTGTACAACCGTCTTCTATATCTATACTAAAGAGATCCGTCTGTACAACCGTCTTCTATATCTAGACTAACGAGATACGTCGTTGGACAAACGTCTTCAATATCTAGACTAACGAGATCCGTCTGTACAACCGTCTTCTATATCTAGACTAACTAGATCCGTCGTTGTACAACCGTCTTCTATATCTAGACTAACGAGATACGTCGTTGGACAAACGTCTTCAATATCTAGACTAACGAGATCCGTCTGTACAACCGTCTTCTATATCTAGACTAACGAGATACGTCGTTGGACAAACGTCTTCTATATCTAGACTAACGAGATCCGTCTGTACAACCGTCTTCTATATCTAGACTAACGAGATACGTCGTTGGACAAACGTCTTCTATATCTAGACTAACGAGATACGTCGTTGGACAAACGTGTTCAATATCTAGACTAACGAGATACGTCGTTGTACAACCGTCTTCCATATCTAGACTAACTAGATCCGTCGTTGTACAACCGTCTTCTATATCTAGAATAACGAGATACGTCGTTGGACAAACTTCTTCAATATCTGGACTAACGAGATCCGTCTGTACAACCGTTTTCTATATCTAGACTACCGAGATCCGTCTGTACAACCGTATTCTATATCTCGACTAACGAGATCTATCGTTGTACAACCGTCTTCTATATCTAGACTAACGAGATACGTCGTTGGACAAACGTCTTCAATATCTAGACTAACGAGATCCGTCTGTACAACCGTTTTCTATATCTAGACTACCGAGATCCGTCGTTGTACAACCGTCTTCTATATCTCGACTAACGAGATCTATCGTTGTACAACCGTCTTCTATATCTAGACTAACGAGATACGTCGTTGGACAAACGTCTTCAATATCTAGACTAACGAGATCCGTCGGTACAACCGTCTTCAATATCTAGACTAACGAGATCCGTCGTTGTACAACCGTCTTCTATATCTATACTAAAGAGATCCGTCTGTACAACCGTCTTCTATATCTAGACTAACGAGATCCGTCTGTACAACCGTCTTCAATATCTAGACTAACGAGATCCGTCGTTGTACAACCGTCTTCTATATCTATACTAACGAGATCCGTCTGTACAACCGTTTTCTATATCTAGACTACCGAGATCCGTCGTTGTACAACCGTCTTCTATATCTCGACTAACGAGATCTATCGTTGCACAACCGTCTTCTATATCTAGACTAACGAGATACGTCGTTGGACAAACGTCTTCAATATCTAGACTAACGAGATCCGTCGGTACAACCGTCTTCTATATCTAGACTAACGAGATCCGTCGTTGTACAACCGTCTTCTATATCTATACTAAAGAGATCCGTCTGTACAACCGTCTTCTATATCTAGACTAACGAGATACGTCGTTGGACAAACGTCTTCAATATCTAGACTAACGAGATCCGTCTGTACAACCGTCTTCTATATCTAGACTAACTAGATCCGTCGTTGTACAACCGTCTTCTATATCTAGACTAACGAGATACGTCGTTGGACAAACGTCTTCAATATCTAGACTAACGAGATCCGTCTGTACAACCGTCTTCTATATCTAGACTAACGAGATACGTCGTTGGACAAACGTCTTCTATATCTAGACTAACGAGATCCGTCTGTACAACCGTCTTCTATATCTAGACTAACGAGATACGTCGTTGGACAAACGTCTTCTATATCTAGACTAACGAGATACGTCGTTGGACAAACGTGTTCAATATCTAGACTAACGAGATACGTCGTTGTACAACCGTCTTCCATATCTAGACTAACTAGATCCGTCGTTGTACAACCGTCTTCTATATCTAGAATAACGAGATACGTCGTTGGACAAACTTCTTCAATATCTGGACTAACGAGATCCGTCTGTACAACCGTTTTCTATATCTAGACTACCGAGATCCGTCTGTACAACCGTATTCTATATCTCGACTAACGAGATCTATCGTTGTACAACCGTCTTCTATATCTAGACTAACGAGATACGTCGTTGGACAAACGTCTTCAATATCTAGACTAACGAGATCCGTCTGTACAACCGTTTTCTATATCTAGACTACCGAGATCCGTCGTTGTACAACCGTCTTCTATATCTCGACTAACGAGATCTATCGTTGTACAACCGTCTTCTATATCTAGACTAACGAGATACGTCGTTGGACAAACGTCTTCAATATCTAGACTAACGAGATCCGTCGGTACAACCGTCTTCAATATCTAGACTAACGAGATCCGTCGTTGTACAACCGTCTTCTATATCTATACTAAAGAGATCCGTCTGTACAACCGTCTTCTATATCTAGACTAACGAGATCCGTCTGTACAACCGTTTTCTATATCTAGACTACCGAGATCCGTCTGTACAACCGTCTTCTATATCTCGACTAACGAGATCTATCGTTGTACAACCGTCTTCTATATCTAGACTAACGAGATACGTCGTTGGACAAACGTCTTCAATATCTAGACTAACGAGATCCGTCTGTACAACCGTTTTCAATATCTAGACTACCGAGATCCGTCGTTGTACAACCGTCTTCTATATCTCGACTAACGAGATCCATCGTTGTACAACCGTCTTCTATATCTAGACTAACGAGATACGTCGTTGGACAAACGTCTTCAATATCTAGACTAACGAGATCCGTCGGTACAACCGTCTTCTATATCTAGACTAACGAGATCCGTCGTTGTACAACCGTCTTCTATATCTATACTAAAGAGATCCGTCTGTACAACCGTCTTCTATATCTAGACTAACGAGATCCGTCTGTACAACCGTCTTCTATATCTATACTAAAGAGATCCGTCTGTACAACCGTCTTCTATATCTAGACTAACGAGATCCGTCGTTGTACAACCGTCTTCTATATCTAGACTAACGAGATCCGTCTGTACAATCGTTTTCTATATCTCGACTAACGAGATCTATCGTTGCACAACCGTCTTCTATATCTAGACTAACGAGATACGTCGTTGGACAAACGTCTTCAATATCTAGACTAACGAGATCCGTCGGTACAACCGTCTTCTATATCTAGACTAACGAGATCCGTCGTTGTACAACCGTCTTCTATATCTATACTAAAGAGATCCGTCTGTACAACCGTCTTCTATATCTAGACTAACGAGATACGTCTTTGGACAAACGTCTTCAATATCTAGACTAACGAGATCCGTCTGTACAACCGTCTTCTATATCTAGACTAACTAGATCCGTCGTTGTACAACCGTCTTCTATATCTAGACTAACGAGATACGTCGTTGGACAAACGTCTTCAATATCTAGACTAACGAGATCCGTCTGTACAACCGTCTTCTATATCTAGACTAACGAGATACGTCGTTGGACAAACGTCTTCTATATCTAGACTAACGAGATCCGTCTGTACAACCGTCGTCTATATCTAGACTAACGAGATACGTCGTTGGACAAACGTCTTCTATATCTAGACTAACGAGATACGTCGTTGGACAAACGTGTTCAATATCTAGACTAACGAGATACGTCGTTGTACAACCGTCTTCCATATCTAGACTAACGAGATCCGTCGTTGGACAAACGTCTTCTATATCTAGACTAACGAGATCCGTCTGTACAACCGTCTTCTATATCTAGACTAACGAGATACGTCGTTGGACAAACGTCTTCTATATCTAGACTAACGAGATACGTCGTTGGACAAACGTGTTCAATATCTAGACTAACGAGATACGTCGTTGTACAACCGTCTTCCATATCTAGACTAACGAGATCCGTCGTTGTACAACCGTCTTCTATATCTAGACTAACGAGATACGTCGTTGGACAAACGTCTTCAATATCTAGACTAACGAGATCCGTCTGTACAACCGTCTTCTATATCTAGACTAACTAGATCCGTCGTTGTACAACCGTCTTCTATATCTAGAATAACGAGATACGTCGTTGGACAAACGTCTTCAATATCTGGACTAACGAGATCCGTCTGTACAACCGTTTTCTATATCTAGACTACCGAGATCCGTCTGTACAACCGTATTCTATATCTCGACTAACGAGATCTATCGTTGTACAACCGTCTTCTATATCTAGACTAACGAGATACGTCGTTGGACAAACGTCTTCAATATCTAGACTAACGAGATCCGTCTGTACAACCGTTTTCTATATCTAGACTACCGAGATCCGTCGTTGTACAACCGTCTTCTATATCTCGACTAACGAGATCTATCGTTGTACAACCGTCTTCTATATCTAGACTAACGAGATACGTCGTTGGACAAACGTCTTCAATATCTAGACTAACGAGATCCGTCGGTACAACCGTCTTCAATATCTGGACTAACGAGATCCGTCGTTGTACAACCGTCTTCTATATCTATACTAAAGAGATCCGTCTGTACAACCGTCTTCTATATCTAGACTAACGAGATCCGTCTGTACAACCATCTTCTATATCTAGAATAACGAGATCCGTCATTGTACAACCGTCTTCTATATCCAGACTAACGAGATCCGTCGTTGTACAACCGTCTTCTATATCTAGACTAACGAGATCCGTCTGTACAACCGTCTTCTATATCTCGACTAACGAGATCTCTCGTTGTACAACCGTCTTCTATATCTAGACTAACGAGATCCGTCGTTGTACAACCGTCTTCTATAATTCGACTAACGAGATCTATCGTTGTACAACCGTCTTCTATATCTAGACTAACGAGATACGTCTGTACAACCGTTTTCTATATCTAGACTACCGAGATCCGTCTGTACAACCGTCTTCTATATCTCGACTAACGAGATCTATCGTTGTACAACCGTCTTCTATATCTAGACTAACGAGATACGTCGTTGGACAAACGTCTTCAATATCTAGACTAACGAGATCCGTCTGTACAACCGTTTTCAATATCTAGACTACCGAGATCCGTCGTTGTACAACCGTCTTCTATATCTCGACTAACGAGATCCATCGTTGTACAACCGTCTTCTATATCTAGACTAACGAGATACGTCGTTGGACAAACGTCTTCAATATCTAGACTAACGAGATCCGTCGGTACAACCGTCTTCTATATCTAGACTAACGAGATCCGTCGTTGTACAACCGTCTTCTATATCTATACTAAAGAGATCCGTCTGTACAACCGTCTTCTATATCTAGACTAACGAGATCCGTCTGTACAACCGTCTTCTATATCTACACTAAAGAGATCCGTCTGTACAACCGTCTTCTATATCTAGACTAACGAGATCCGTCGTTGTACAACCGTCTTCTATATCTAGACTAACGAGATCCGTCTGTACAATCGTTTTCTATATCTCGACTAACGAGATCTCTCGTTGTACAACCGTCTTCTATATCTAGACTAACGAGATCCGTCGTTGTACAACCGTCTTCTATATCTCGACTAACGAGATCTATCGTTGTACAACCGTCTTCTATATCTAGACTAACGAGATACGTCTGTACAACCGTTTTCTATCTCTAGACTACCGAGATCCGTCTGTACAACCGTCTTCTATATCTCGACTAACGAGATCTATCGTTGTACAACCGTCTTCTATATCTAGACTAACGAGATACGTCGTTGGACAAACGTCTTGAATATCTAGACTAACGAGATCCGTCTGTACAACCGTTTTCTATATCTAGACTACCGAGATCCGTCGTTGTACAACCGTCTTCTATATCTCGACTAACGAGATCTATCGTTGCACAACCGTCTTCTATATCTAGACTAACGAGATACGTCGTTGGACAAACGTCTTCAATATCTAGACTAACGAGATCCGTCGGTACAACCGTCTTCTATATCTAGACTAACGAGATCCGTCGTTGTACAACCGTCTTCTATATCTATACTAAAGAGATCCGTCTGTACAACCGTCTTCTATATCTAGACTAACGAGATACGTCGTTGGACAAACGTCTTCAATATCTAGACTAACGAGATCCGTCTGTACAACCGTCTTCTATATCTAGACTAACTAGATCCGTCGTTGTACAACCGTCTTCTATATCTAGACTAACGAGATACGTCGTTGGACAAACGTCTTCAATATCTAGACTAACGAGATCCGTCTGTACAACCGTCTTCTATATCTAGACTAACGAGATACGTCGTTGGACAAACGTCTTCTATATCTAGACTAACGAGATCCGTCTGTACAACCGTCTTCTATATCTAGACTAACGAGATACGTCGTTGGACAAACGTCTTCTATATCTAGACTAACGAGATACGTCGTTGGACAAACGTGTTCAATATCTAGACTAACGAGATACGTCGTTGTACAACCGTCTTCCATATCTAGACTAACTAGATCCGTCGTTGTACAACCGTCTTCTATATCTAGAATAACGAGATACGTCTGTACAACCGTTTTCTATCTCTAGACTACCGAGATCCGTCTGTACAACCGTCTTCTATATCTCGACTAACGAGATCTATCGTTGTACAACCGTCTTCTATATCTAGACTAACGAGGTACGTCGTTGGACAAACGTCTTCAATATCTAGACTAACGAGATCCGTCGTTGTACAACCGTCTTCTATATCTATACTAAAGAGATCCGTCTGTACAACCGTCTTCTATATCTAGACTAACGAGATCCGTCTGTACAACCGTCTTCAATATCTAGACTAACGAGATCCGTCGTTGTACAACCGTCTTCTATATCTATACTAACGAGATCCGTCTGTACAACCGTTTTCTATATCTAGACTACCGAGATCCGTCGTTGTACAACCGTCTTCTATATCTCGACTAACGAGATCTATCGTTGCACAACCGTCTTCTATATCTAGACTAACGAGATACGTCGTTGGACAAACGTCTTCAATATCTAGACTAACGAGATCCGTCGGTACAACCGTCTTCTATATCTAGACTAACGAGATCCGTCGTTGTACAACCGTCTTCTATATCTATACTAAAGAGATCCGTCTGTACAACCGTCTTCTATATCTAGACTAACGAGATACGTCGTTGGACAAACGTCTTCAATATCTAGACTAACGAGATCCGTCTGTACAACCGTCTTCTATATCTAGACTAACTAGATCCGTCGTTGTACAACCGTCTTCTATATCTAGACTAACGAGATACGTCGTTGGACAAACGTCTTCAATATCTAGACTAACGAGATCCGTCTGTACAACCGTCTTCTATATCTAGACTAACGAGATACGTCGTTGGACAAACGTCTTCTATATCTAGACTAACGAGATCCGTCTGTACAACCGTCTTCTATATCTAGACTAACGAGATACGTCGTTGGACAAACGTCTTCTATATCTAGACTAACGAGATACGTCGTTGGACAAACGTGTTCAATATCTAGACTAACGAGATACGTCGTTGTACAACCGTCTTCCATATCTAGACTAACTAGATCCGTCGTTGTACAACCGTCTTCTATATCTAGAATAACGAGATACGTCGTTGGACAAACTTCTTCAATATCTGGACTAACGAGATCCGTCTGTACAACCGTTTTCTATATCTAGACTACCGAGATCCGTCTGTACAACCGTATTCTATATCTCGACTAACGAGATCTATCGTTGTACAACCGTCTTCTATATCTAGACTAACGAGATACGTCGTTGGACAAACGTCATCAATATCTAGACTAACGAGATCCGTCTGTACAACCGTTTTCTATATCTAGACTACCGAGATCCGTCGTTGTACAACCGTCTTCTATATCTCGACTAACGAGATCTATCGTTGTACAACCGTCTTCTATATCTAGACTAACGAGATACGTCGTTGGACAAACGTCTTCAATATCTAGACTAACGAGATCCGTCGGTACAACCGTCTTCAATATCTAGACTAACGAGATCCGTCGTTGTACAACCGTCTTCTATATCTATACTAAAGAGATCCGTCTGTACAACCGTCTTCTATATCTAGACTAACGAGATCCGTCTGTACAACCGTTTTCTATATCTAGACTACCGAGATCCGTCTGTACAACCGTCTTCTATATCTCGACTAACGAGATCTATCGTTGTACAACCGTCTTCTATATCTAGACTAACGAGATACGTCGTTGGACAAACGTCTTCAATATCTAGACTAACGAGATCCGTCTGTACAACCGTTTTCAATATCTAGACTACCGAGATCCGTCGTTGTACAACCGTCTTCTATATCTCGACTAACGAGATCCATCGTTGTACAACCGTCTTCTATATCTAGACTAACGAGATACGTCGTTGGACAAACGTCTTCAATATCTAGACTAACGAGATCCGTCGGTACAACCGTCGTCTATATCTAGACTAACGAGATCCGTCGTTGTACAACCGTCTTCTATATCTATACTAAAGAGATCCGTCTGTACAACCGTCTTCTATATCTAGACTAACGAGATCCGTCTGTACAACCGTCTTCTATATCTATACTAAAGAGATCCGTCTGTACAACCGTCTTCTATATCTAGACTAACGAGATCCGTCGTTGTACAACCGTCTTCTATATCTAGACTAACGAGATCCGTCTGTACAATCGTTTTCTATATCTCGACTAACGAGATCTCTCGTTGTACAACCGTCTTCTATATCTCGACTAACGAGATCTATCGTTGTACAACCGTCTTCTATATCTAGACTAACGAGATACGTCGTTGGACAAACGTCTTCAATATCTAGACTAACGAGATCCGTCTGTACAACCGTTTTCTATATCTAGACTACCGAGATCCGTCGTTGTACCAGCGTCTTCTATATCTCGACTAACGAGATCTATCGTTGCACAACCGTCTTCTATATCTAGACTAACGAGATACGTCGTTGGACAAACGTCTTCAATATCTAGACTAACGAGATCCGTCGGTACAACCGTCTTCTATATCTAGACTAACGAGATCCGTCGTTGTACAACCGTCTTCTATATCTATACTAAAGAGATCCGTCTGTACAACCGTCTTCTATATCTAGACTAACGAGATACGTCTTTGGACAAACGTCTTCAATATCTAGACTAACGAGATCCGTCTGTACAACCGTCTTCTATATCTAGACTAACTAGATCCGTCGTTGTACAACCGTCTTCTATATCTAGACTAACGAGATACGTCGTTGGACAAACGTCTTCAATATCTAGACTAACGAGATCCGTCTGTACAACCGTCTTCTATATCTAGACTAACGAGATACGTCGTTGGACAAACGTCTTCTATATCTAGACTAACGAGATCCGTCTGTACAACCGTCGTCTATATCTAGACTAACGAGATACGTCGTTGGACAAACGTCTTCTATATCTAGACTAACGAGATACGTCGTTGGACAAACGTGTTCAATATCTAGACTAACGAGATACGTCGTTGTACAACCGTCTTCCATATCTAGACTAACGAGATCCGTCGTTGTACAACCGTCTTCTATATCTAGACTAACGAGATACGTCGTTGGACAAACGTCTTCAATATCTAGACTAACGAGATCCGTCTGTACAACCGTTTTCAATATCTAGACTACCGAGATCCGTCGTTGTACAACCGTCTTCTATATCTCGACTAACGAGATCTATCGTTGTACAACCGTCTTCTATATCTAGACTAACGAGATCCGTCGTTGGACAAACGTCTTCAATATCTAGACTAACGAGATCCGTCTGTACAACCGTCTTCTATATCTAGACTAACGAGATACGTCGTTGGACAAACGTCTTCTATATCTAGACTAACGAGATCCGTCTGTACAACCGTCGTCTATATCTAGACTAACGAGATACGTCGTTGGACAAACGTCTTCTATATCTAGACTAACGAGATCCGTCGGTACAACCGTCTTCTATATCTAGACTAACGAGATACGTCGTTGGACAAACGTCTTCTATATCTAGACTAACGAGATCCGTCTGTACAACCGTCGTCTATATCTAGACTAACGAGATACGTCGTTGGACAAACGTCTTCAATATCTAGACTAACGAGATCCGTCTGTACAACCGTCTTCTATATCTAGACTAACGAGATACGTCGTTGGACAAACGTCTTCTATATCTAGACTAACGAGATCCGTCTGTACAACCGTCGTCTATATCTAGACTAACGAGATACGTCGTTGGACAAACGTCTTCTATATCTAGACTAACGAGATCCGTCGGTACAACCGTCTTCTATATCTAGACTAACGAGATCCGTCGTTGTACAACCGTCTTCTATATCTATACTAAAGAGATCCGTCTGTACAACCGTCTTCTATATCTAGACTAACGAGATCCGTCTGTACAACCGTCTTCTATATCTACACTAAAGAGATCCGTCTGTACAACCGTCTTCTATATCTAGACTAACGAGATCCGTCGTTGTACAACCGTCTTCTATATCTAGACTAACGAGATCCGTCTGTACAATCGTTTTCTATATCTCGACTAACGAGATCTCTCGTTGTACAACCGTCTTCTATATCTAGACTAACGAGATCCGTCGTTGTACAACCGTCTTCTATATCTCGACTAACGAGATCTATCGTTGTACAACCGTCTTCTATATCTAGACTAACGAGATACGTCTGTACAACCGTTTTCTATCTCTAGACTACCGAGATCCGTCTGTACAACCGTCTTCTATATCTCGACTAACGAGATCTATCGTTGTACAACCGTCTTCTATATCTAGACTAACGAGATACGTCGTTGGACAAACGTCTTGAATATCTAGACTAACGAGATCCGTCTGTACAACCGTTTTCTATATCTAGACTACCGAGATCCGTCGTTGTACAACCGTCTTCTATATCTCGACTAACGAGATCTATCGTTGCACAACCGTCTTCTATATCTAGACTAACGAGATACGTCGTTGGACAAACGTCTTCAATATCTAGACTAACGAGATCCGTCGGTACAACCGTCTTCTATATCTAGACTAACGAGATCCGTCGTTGTACAACCGTCTTCTATATCTATACTAAAGAGATCCGTCTGTACAACCGTCTTCTATATCCAGACTAACGAGATACGTCGTTGGACAAACGTCTTCAATATCTAGACTAACGAGATCCGTCTGTACAACCGTCTTCTATATCTAGACTAACTAGATCCGTCGTTGTACAACCGTCTTCTATATCTAGACTAACGAGATACGTCGTTGGACAAACGTCTTCAATATCTAGACTAACGAGATCCGTCTGTACAACCGTCTTCTATATCTAGACTAACGAGATACGTCGTTGGACAAACGTCTTCTATATCTAGACTAACGAGATCCGTCTGTACAACCGTCTTCTATATCTAGACTAACGAGATACGTCGTTGGACAAACGTCTTCTATATCTAGACTAACGAGATACGTCGTTGGACAAACGTGTTCAATATCTAGACTAACGAGATACGTCGTTGTACAACCGTCTTCCATATCTAGACTAACTAGATCCGTCGTTGTACAACCGTCTTCTATATCTAGAATAACGAGATACGTCGTTGGACAAACTTCTTCAATATCTGGACTAACGAGATCCGTCTGTACAACCGTTTTCTATATCTAGACTACCGAGATCCGTCTGTACAACCGTATTCTATATCTCGACTAACGAGATCTATCGTTGTACAACCGTCTTCTATATCTAGACTAACGAGGTACGTCGTTGGACAAACGTCTTCAATATCTAGACTAACGAGATCCGTCTGTACAACCGTTTTCTATATCTAGACTACCGAGATCCGTCGTTGTACAACCGTCTTCTATATCTCGACTAACGAGATCTATCGTTGTACAACCGTCTTCTATATCTAGACTAACGAGATACGTCGTTGGACAAACGTCTTCAATATCTAGACTAACGAGATCCGTCGGTACAACCGTCTTCAATATCTAGACTAACGAGATCCGTCGTTGTACAACCGTCTTCTATATCTATACTAAAGAGATCCGTCTGTACAACCGTCTTCTATATCTAGACTAACGAGATCCGTCTGTACAACCGTCTTCAATATCTAGACTAACGAGATCCGTCGTTGTACAACCGTCTTCTATATCTATACTAACGAGATCCGTCTGTACAACCGTTTTCTATATCTAGACTACCGAGATCCGTCGTTGTACAACCGTCTTCTATATCTCGACTAACGAGATCTATCGTTGCACAACCGTCTTCTATATCTAGACTAACGAGATACGTCGTTGGACAAACGTCTTCAATATCTAGACTAACGAGATCCGTCGGTACAACCGTCTTCTATATCTAGACTAACGAGATCCGTCGTTGTACAACCGTCTTCTATATCTATACTAAAGAGATCCGTCTGTACAACCGTCTTCTATATCTAGACTAACGAGATACGTCGTTGGACAAACGTCTTCAATATCTAGACTAACGAGATCCGTCTGTACAACCGTCTTCTATATCTAGACTAACTAGATCCGTCGTTGTACAACCGTCTTCTATATCTAGACTAACGAGATACGTCGTTGGACAAACGTCTTCAATATCTAGACTAACGAGATCCGTCTGTACAACCGTCTTCTATATCTAGACTAACGAGATACGTCGTTGGACAAACGTCTTCTATATCTAGACTAACGAGATCCGTCTGTACAACCGTCTTCTATATCTAGACTAACGAGATACGTCGTTGGACAAACGTCTTCTATATCTAGACTAACGAGATACGTCGTTGGACAAACGTGTTCAATATCTAGACTAACGAGATACGTCGTTGTACAACCGTCTTCCATATCTAGACTAACTAGATCCGTCGTTGTACAACCGTCTTCTATATCTAGAATAACGAGATACGTCGTTGGACAAACTTCTTCAATATCTGGACTAACGAGATCCGTCTGTACAACCGTTTTCTATATCTAGACTACCGAGATCCGTCTGTACAACCGTATTCTATATCTCGACTAACGAGATCTATCGTTGTACAACCGTCTTCTATATCTAGACTAACGAGATACGTCGTTGGACAAACGTCATCAATATCTAGACTAACGAGATCCGTCTGTACAACCGTTTTCTATATCTAGACTACCGAGATCCGTCGTTGTACAACCGTCTTCTATATCTCGACTAACGAGATCTATCGTTGTACAACCGTCTTCTATATCTAGACTAACGAGATACGTCGTTGGACAAACGTCTTCAATATCTAGACTAACGAGATCCGTCGGTACAACCGTCTTCAATATCTAGACTAACGAGATCCGTCGTTGTACAACCGTCTTCTATATCTATACTAAAGAGATCCGTCTGTACAACCGTCTTCTATATCTAGACTAACGAGATCCGTCTGTACAACCGTTTTCTATATCTAGACTACCGAGATCCGTCTGTACAACCGTCTTCTATATCTCGACTAACGAGATCTATCGTTGTACAACCGTCTTCTATATCTAGACTAACGAGATACGTCGTTGGACAAACGTCTTCAATATCTAGACTAACGAGATCCGTCTGTACAACCGTTTTCAATATCTAGACTACCGAGATCCGTCGTTGTACAACCGTCTTCTATATCTCGACTAACGAGATCCATCGTTGTACAACCGTCTTCTATATCTAGACTAACGAGATACGTCGTTGGACAAACGTCTTCAATATCTAGACTAACGAGATCCGTCGGTACAACCGTCGTCTATATCTAGACTAACGAGATCCGTCGTTGTACAACCGTCTTCTATATCTATACTAAAGAGATCCGTCTGTACAACCGTCTTCTATATCTAGACTAACGAGATCCGTCTGTACAACCGTCTTCTATATCTATACTAAAGAGATCCGTCTGTACAACCGTCTTCTATATCTAGACTAACGAGATCCGTCGTTGTACAACCGTCTTCTATATCTAGACTAACGAGATCCGTCTGTACAATCGTTTTCTATATCTCGACTAACGAGATCTCTCGTTGTACAACCGTCTTCTATATCTCGACTAACGAGATCTATCGTTGTACAACCGTCTTCTATATCTAGACTAACGAGATACGTCGTTGGACAAACGTCTTCAATATCTAGACTAACGAGATCCGTCTGTACAACCGTTTTCTATATCTAGACTACCGAGATCCGTCGTTGTACAACCGTCTTCTATATCTCGACTAACGAGATCTATCGTTGCACAACCGTCTTCTATATCTAGACTAACGAGATACGTCGTTGGACAAACGTCTTCAATATCTAGACTAACGAGATCCGTCGGTACAACCGTCTTCTATATCTAGACTAACGAGATCCGTCGTTGTACAACCGTCTTCTATATCTATACTAAAGAGATCCGTCTGTACAACCGTCTTCTATATCTAGACTAACGAGATACGTCTTTGGACAAACGTCTTCAATATCTAGACTAACGAGATCCGTCTGTACAACCGTCTTCTATATCTAGACTAACTAGATCCGTCGTTGTACAACCGTCTTCTATATCTAGACTAACGAGATACGTCGTTGGACAAACGTCTTCAATATCTAGACTAACGAGATCCGTCTGTACAACCGTCTTCTATATCTAGACTAACGAGATACGTCGTTGGACAAACGTCTTCTATATCTAGACTAACGAGATCCGTCTGTACAACCGTCGTCTATATCTAGACTAACGAGATACGTCGTTGGACAAACGTCTTCTATATCTAGACTAACGAGATACGTCGTTGGACAAACGTGTTCAATATCTAGACTAACGAGATACGTCGTTGTACAACCGTCTTCCATATCTAGACTAACGAGATCCGTCGTTGTACAACCGTCTTCTATATCTAGACTAACGAGATACGTCGTTGGACAAACGTCTTCAATATCTAGACTAACGAGATCCGTCTGTACAACCGTCTTCTATATCTAGACTAACTAGATCCGTCGTTGTACAACCGTCTTCTATATCTAGAATAACGAGATACGTCGTTGGACAAACTTCTTCAATATCTGGACTAACGAGATCCGTCTGTACAACCGTTTTCTATATCTAGACTACCGAGATCCGTCTGTACAACCGTATTCTATATCTCGACTAACGAGATCTATCGTTGTACAACCGTCTTCTATATCTAGACTAACGAGATACGTCGTTGGACAAACGTCTTCAATATCTAGACTAACGAGATCCGTCTGTACAACCGTTTTCTATATCTAGACTACCGAGATCCGTCGTTGTACAACCGTCTTCTATATTTCGACTAACGAGATCTATCGTTGTACAACCGTCTTCTATATCTAGACTAACGAGATACGTCGTTGGACAAACGTCTTCAATATCTAGACTAACGAGATCCGTCGGTACAACCGTCTTCAATATCTAGACTAACGAGATCCGTCGTTGTACAACCGTCTTCTATATCTATACTAAAGAGATACGTCTGTACAACCGTCTTCTATATCTAGACTAACGAGATCCGTCTGTACAACCGTTTTCTATATCTAGACTACCGAGATCCGTCTGTACAACCGTCTTCTATATCTCGACTAACGAGATCTATCGTTGTACAACCGTCTTCTATATCTAGACTAACGAGATACGTCGTTGGACAAACGTCTTCAATATCTAGACTAACGAGATCCGTCTGTACAACCGTCTTCTATATCTAGACTAACTAGATCCGTCGTTGCACCACCGTCTTCTATATCTAGACTAACGCAATACGTCGTTGGACAAATGTCTTCAATATCTAGACTAACGAGATCCGTCTGTACAACCGTTTTCTACATCTAGACTACCGAGATCCGTCGTTGTACAACCGTCTTCTATATCTCGACTAACGAGATCCGTCGTTTTACAACCGTCTTCTATATCTAGACTAACGAGATCCGTCTGTACAACCGTTTTCTATATCTAGACTACCGAGATCCGTCGTTGTACAACCGTCTTCTATATCTAGACTAACGAGATCCGTCGTTGTACAACCGCCTTCTATATCTAGATTAACGAGATCCGTCGTTGTCCAACCGTCTTCTATATCTAGACTAACGAGATACGTCGTTGGACAAACGTCTTCTACATCTAGACTAACGAGATACGTCGTTGGACAATCGTCTTCAATATCTAAACTAACGAGATCCGTCTGTACAACCGTCTGCTATATCTAGACAAACGAGATACGTCGTTGGACAAACGTCTTCAATATCTAGACTAACGAGATCCGTCTGTACAACCGTCTTCTATATCTAGACTAACGAGATACGTCGTTGGACAAACGTCTTCTATATCTAGACTAACGAGATACGTCGTTGGACAATCGTCTTCAATATCTAGACTAACGAGATCCGTCTGTACAACCGTCTTCTATATCTAGACTAACGAGAGCCGTCGTTGTACAACCGTCTTCTATATCTAGTCTAACGAGATACGTCGTTGGACAAACGTCTTCAATATCTAGACTAACGAGATCCGTCGTTGTCCAACCGTCTTCTATATCTAGACTAACGAGATACGTCGTTGGACAAACGTCTTCAATATCTAGAATAACGAGATCCGTCTGTACAACCGTTTTCTATATCTTGACTAACGGGATCCGTCGTTTTACAACCGTCTTCAATATCTAGACTAACGAGATCCGTCTGTACAACCGTCTTCTATGTCTAGACTAACGAGATCCGTCGTTGTACAACCGTCTTCTATATCAAGACTAACGAGATACGTCGTTGGACAAACGTCTTCAATATCTAGAATAACGAGATCCGTCTGTACAACCGTTTTCTATATCGTGACTAACGGGATCCGTCGTTGTATAACCGTTTTCTATATCTAGACTAACGAGATCCGTCTGTACAATCGTCTTCTATATCTAGACTAACGTGATCCGTCGTTGTACAACCGTCTTCTATATCAAGACTAACGAGATCCGTCGTTGTACAACCGTCTTCTATATCTAGTCTAACGAGATACATCGTTGGACAAACGTCTTCAATATCTAGACTAACGAGATTCGTCTGTACAACCGTCTTCTATATCAAGACTAACGAGATCCGTCGTTGTACAACCGTCTTCTATATCTAGACTAACGAGATCCGTCGTTGTACAACCGTTTTCTATATCTAGACTAACGAGATCCGTCTGTACAACCGTCTTCTATATCTAGACTAACGTGATCCGTCGTTGTCCAACCGTCTTCTATATCTAGACTAACGAGATACGTCGTTGGACAAACGTCTTCTATATCTAGACTAACGAGATCCGTCGTTGTACAACCGTCTTCTGTATCTAGACTAACGCGATCCGTCTTTGTACAACCGTCTTTTATATCTAGACTAACGAGATACGTCGTTGGAAAATCGTCTTCAATATCTAGACTAACGAGATACGTCGTTGGACAAACATCTTCAATATCTAGACTAACGAGATCCGTCTGTACAACCGTCTTCTATGTCTAGATTAACGAGATCCGTCGTTGTACAACCGTCTTCTATATCAAGACTAACGAGATCCGTCGTTGGACAATCGTCTTCAATATCTAAACTAACGAGATCCGTCTGTACAACCGTCTGCTATATCTAGACTAACGAGATACGTCGTTGGACAAACGTCTTCAATATCTAGACTAACGAGATCCGTCTGTACAATCGTCTTCTATATCTAGACTAACGAGATACGTCGTTGGACAAACGTCTTCTATATCTAGACTAACGAGATACGTCGTTGGACAATCGTCTTCTATATCTAGACTAACGAGATCCGTCGTTGTACAACCGTCTTCTATATATAGACTAACGAGATCCGTCTGTACAACCATCTTCTATATCTAGACTAACGAGATCCGTCGTTGTACAACCGCCTTCTATATCTAGACTAACGAGATCCGTCGTTGTCCAACCGTCTTCTATATCTAGACTAACGAGATACGTCGTTGGACAAACGTCTTCTACATCTAGACTAACGAGATACGTCGTTGGACAATCGTCTTCAATATCTAAACTGACGAGATCCGTCTGTACAACCGTCTGCTATATCTAGACTAACGAGATACGTCGTTGGACAAACGTCTTCAATATCTAGACTAACGAGATCCGTCTGTACAACCGTCTTCTATATCTAGACTAACGAGATACGTCGTTGGACAAACGTCTTCTATATCTAGACTAACGAGATACGTCGTTGGACAATCGTCTTCAATATCTAGACTAACGAGATCCGTCTGTACAACCGTCTTCTATATCTAGACTAACGAGAGCCGTCGTTGTACAACCGTCTTCTATATCTAGTCTAACGAGATACGTCGTTGGACAAACGTCTTCAATATCTAGACAAACGAGATCCGTCGTTGTCCAACCGTCTTCTATATCTAGACTAACGAGATACGTCGTTGGACAAACGTCTTCAATATCTAGAATAACGAGATCCGTCTGTACAACCGTTTTCTATATCTTGACTAACGGGATCCGACGTTTTACAACCGTCTTCAATATCTAGACTAACGAGATCCGTCTGTACAACCGTCTTCTATGTCTAGACTAACGAGATCCGTCGTTGTACAACCGTCTTCTATATCAAGACTAACGAGATACGTCATTGGACAAACGTCTTCAATATCTAGAATAACGAGATCCGTCTGTACAACCGTTTTCTATATCGTGACTAACGGGATCCGTCGTTGTATAACCGTTTTCTATATCTAGACTAACGAGATCCGTCTGTACAATCGTCTTCTATATCTAGACTAACGTGATCCGTCGTTGTCCAACCGTCTTCTATATCTAGACTAACGAGATACGTCGTTGGACAAACGTCTTCAATATCTAGACTAACGAGATCTCTCGTTGTACAACCGTCTTCTATATCTAGACTAACGAGATCCGTCGTTGTACAACCGTCTTCTATAACTCGACTAACGAGATCTATCGTTGTACAACCGTCTTCTATATCTAGACTAACGAGATACGTCTGTACAACCGTTTTCTATATCTAGACTACCGAGATCCGTCTGTACAACCGTCTTCTATATCTCGACTAACGAGATCTATCGTTGTACAACCGTCTTCTATATCTAGACTAACGAGATACGTCGTTGGACAAACGTCTTCAATATCTAGACTAACGAGATCCGTCTGTACAACCGTTTTCAATATCTAGACTACCGAGATCCGTCGTTGTACAACCGTCTTCTATATCTCGACTAACGAGATCCATCGTTGTACAACCGTCTTCTATATCTAGACTAACGAGATACGTCGTTGGACAAACGTCTTCAATATCTAGACTAACGAGATCCGTCGGTACAACCGTCTTCTATATCTAGACTAACGAGATCCGTCGTTGTACAACCGTCTTCTATATCTATACTAAAGAGATCCGTCTGTACAACCGTCTTCTATATCTAGACTAACGAGATCCGTCTGTACAACCGTCTTCTATATCTATACTAAAGAGATCCGTCTGTACAACCGTCTTCTATATCTAGACTAACGAGATCCGTCGTTGTACAACCGTCTTCTATATCTAGACTAACGAGATCCGTCTGTACAATCGTTTTCTATATCTCGACTAACGAGATCTCTCGTTGTACAACCGTCTTCTATATCTAGACTAACGAGATCCGTCGTTGTACAACCGTCTTCTATATCTCGACTAACGAGATCTATCGTTGTACAACCGTCTTCTATATCTAGACTAACGAGATACGTCGTTGGACAAACGTCTTGAATATCTAGACTAACGAGATCCGTCTGTACAACCGTTTTCTATATCTAGACTACCGAGATCCGTCGTTGTACAACCGTCTTCTATATCTCGACTAACGAGATCTATCGTTGCACAACCGTCTTCTATATCTAGACTAACGAGATACGTCGTTGGACAAACGTCTTCAATATCTAGACTAACGAGATCCGTCGGTACAACCGTCTTCTATATCTAGACTAACGAGATCCGTCGTTGTACAACCGTCTTCTATATCTATACTAAAGAGATCCGTCTGTACAACCGTCTTCTATATCTAGACTAACGAGATACGTCGTTGGACAAACGTCTTCAATATCTAGACTAACGAGATCCGTCTGTACAACCGTCTTCTATATCTAGACTAACTAGATCCGTCGTTGTACAACCGTCTTCTATATCTAGACTAACGAGATACGTCGTTGGACAAACGTCTTCAATATCTAGACTAACGAGATCCGTCTGTACAACCGTCTTCTATATCTAGACTAACGAGATACGTCGTTGGACAAACGTCTTCTATATCTAGACTAACGAGATCCGTCTGTACAACCGTCTTCTATATCTAGACTAACGAGATACGTCGTTGGACAAACGTCTTCTATATCTAGACTAACGAGATACGTCGTTGGACAAACGTGTTCAATATCTAGACTAACGAGATACGTCGTTGTACAACCGTCTTCCATATCTAGACTAACTAGATCCGTCGTTGTACAACCGTCTTCTATATCTAGAATAACGAGATACGTCGTTGGACAAACTTCTTCAATATCTGGACTAACGAGATCCGTCTGTACAACCGTTTTCTATATCTAGACTACCGAGATCCGTCTGTACAACCGTATTCTATATCTCGACTAACGAGATCTATCGTTGTACAACCGTCTTCTATATCTAGACTAACGAGATACGTCGTTGGACAAACGTCTTCAATATCTAGACTAACGAGATCCGTCTGTACAACCGTTTTCTATATCTAGACTACCGAGATCCGTCGTTGTACAACCGTCTTCTATATCTCGACTAACGAGATCTATCGTTGTACAACCGTCTTCTATATCTAGACTAACGAGATACGTCGTTGGACAAACGTCTTCAATATCTAGACTAACGAGATCCGTCGGTACAACCGTCTTCAATATCTAGACTAACGAGATCCGTCGTTGTACAACCGTCTTCTATATCTATACTAAAGAGATCCGTCTGTACAACCGTCTTCTATATCTAGACTAACGAGATCCGTCTGTACAACCGTTTTCTATATCTAGACTACCGAGATCCGTCGTTGTACAACCGTCTTCTATATTTCGACTAACGAGATCTATCGTTGTACAACCGTCTTCTATATCTAGACTAACGAGATACGTCGTTGGACAAACGTCTTCAATATCTAGACTAACGAGATCCGTCGGTACAACCGTCTTCAATATCTAGACTAACGAGATCCGTCGTTGTACAACCGTCTTCTATATCTATACTAACGAGATCCGTCTGTACAACCGTTTTCTATATCTAGACTACCGAGATCCGTCGTTGTACAACCGTCTTCTATATCTCGACTAACGAGATCTATCGTTGCACAACCGTCTTCTATATCTAGACTAACGAGATACGTCGTTGGACAAACGTCTTCAATATCTAGACTAACGAGATCCGTCGGTACAACCGTCTTCTATATCTAGACTAACGAGATCCGTCGTTGTACAACCGTCTTCTATATCTATACTAAAGAGATCCGTCTGTACAACCGTCTTCTATATCTAGACTAACGAGATACGTCGTTGGACAAACGTCTTCAATATCTAGACTAACGAGATCCGTCTGTACAACCGTCTTCTATATCTAGACTAACTAGATCCGTCGTTGTACAACCGTCTTCTATATCTAGACTAACGAGATACGTCGTTGGACAAACGTCTTCAATATCTAGACTAACGAGATCCGTCTGTACAACCGTCTTCTATATCTAGACTAACGAGATACGTCGTTGGACAAACGTCTTCTATATCTAGACTAACGAGATCCGTCTGTACAACCGTCTTCTATATCTAGACTAACGAGATACGTCGTTGGACAAACGTCTTCTATATCTAGACTAACGAGATACGTCGTTGGACAAACGTGTTCAATATCTAGACTAACGAGATACGTCGTTGTACAACCGTCTTCTATATCTAGACTAACTAGATCCGTCGTTGTACAACCGTCTTCTATATCTAGAATAACGAGATACGTCGTTGGACAAACTTCTTCAATATCTGGACTAACGAGATCCGTCTGTACAACCGTTTTCTATATCTAGACTACCGAGATCCGTCTGTACAACCGTATTCTATATCTCGACTAACGAGATCTATCGCTGTACAACCGTCTTCTATATCTAGACTAACGAGATACGTCGTTGGACAAACGTCTTCAATATCTAGACTAACGAGATCCGTCTGTACAACCGTTTTCTACATCTAGACTACCGAGATCCGTCGTTGTACAACCGTCTTCTATATCTCGACTAACGAGATCTATCGTTGTACAACCGTCTTCTATATCTAGACTAACGAGATACGTCGTTGGACAAACGTCTTCAATATCTAGACTAACGAGATCCGTCGGTACAACCGTCTTCAATATCTAGACTAACGAGATCCGTCGTTGTACAACCGTCTTCTATATCTATACTAAAGAGATCCGTCTGTACAACCGTCTTCTATATCTAGACTAACGAGATCCGTCTGTACAACCGTTTTCTATATCTAGACTACCGAGATCCGTCTGTACAACCGTCTTCTATATCTCGACTAACGAGATCTATCGTTGTACAACCGTCTTCTATATCTAGACTAACGAGATACGTCGTTGGACAAACGTCTTCAATATCTAGACTAACGAGATCCGTCTGTACAACCGTTTTCAATATCTAGACTACCGAGATCCGTCGTTGTACAACCGTCTTCTATATCTCGACTAACGAGATCCATCGTTGTACAACCGTCTTCTATATCTAGACTAACGAGATACGTCGTTGGACAAACGTCTTCAATATCTAGACTAACGAGATCCGTCGGTACAACCGTCTTCTATATCTAGACTAACGAGATCCGTCGTTGTACAACCGTCTTCTATATCTATACTAAAGAGATCCGTCTGTACAACCGTCTTCTATATCTAGACTATCGAGATCCGTCTGTACAACCGTCTTCTATATCTATACTAAAGAGATCCGTCTGTACAACCGTCTTCTATATCTAGACTAACGAGATCCGTCGTTGTACAACCGTCTTCTATATCTAGACTAACGAGATCCGTCTGTACAATCGTTTTCTATATCTCGACTAACGAGATCTCTCGTTGTACAACCGTCTTCTATATCTAGACTAACGAGATCCGTCGTTGTACAACCGTCTTCTATATCTCGACTAACGAGATCTATCGTTGTACAACCGTCTTCTATATCTAGACTAACGAGATACGTCTGTACAACCGTTTTCTATATCTAGACTACCGAGATCCGTCTGTACAACTGTCTTCTATATCTCGACTAACGAGATCTATCGTTGTACAACCGTCTTCTATATCTAGACTAACGAGATACGTCGTTGGACAAACGTCTTCAATATCTAGACTAACGAGATCCGTCTGTACAACCGTTTTCTATATCTAGACTACCGAGATCCGTCGTTGTACAACCGTCTTCTATATCTCGACTAACGAGATCTATCGTTGCACAACCGTCTTCTATATCTAGACTAACGAGATACGTCGTTGGACAAACGTCTTCAATATCTAGACTAACGAGATCCGTCGGTACAACCGTCTTCTATATCTAGACTAACGAGATCCGTCGTTGTACAACCGTCTTCTATATCTATACTAAAGAGATCCGTCTGTACAACCGTCTTCTATATCTAGACTAACGAGATACGTCGTTGGACAAACGTCTTCAATATCTAGACTAACGAGATCCGTCTGTACAACCGTCTTCTATATCTAGACTAACTAGATCCGTCGTTGTACAACCGTCTTCTATATCTAGACTAACGAGATACGTCGTTGGACAAACGTCTTCAATATCTAGACTAACGAGATCCGTCTGTACAACCGTCTTCTATATCTAGACTAACGAGATACGTCGTTGGACAAACGTCTTCTATATCTAGACTAACGAGATCCGTCTGTACAACCGTCGTCTATATCTAGACTAACGAGATACGTCGTTGGACAAACGTCTTCTATATCTAGACTAACGAGATACGTCGTTGGACAAACGTGTTCAATATCTAGACTAACGAGATACGTCGTTGTACAACCGTCTTCCATATCTAGACTAACGAGATCCGTCGTTGTACAACCGTCTTCTATATCTAGACTAACGAGATACGTCGTTGGACAAACGTCTTCAATATCTAGACTAACGAGATCCGTCTGTACAACCGTCTTCTATATCTAGACTAACTAGATCCGTCGTTGTACAACCGTCTTCTATATCTAGAATAACGAGATACGTCGTTGGACAAACTTCTTCAATATCTGGACTAACGAGATCCGTCTGTACAACCGTTTTCTATATCTAGACTACCGAGATCCGTCTGTACAACCGTATTCTATATCTCGACTAACGAGATCTATCGTTGTACAACCGTCTTCTATATCTAGACTAACGAGATACGTCGTTGGACAAACGTCTTCAATATCTAGACTAACGAGATCCGTCTGTACAACCGTTTTCTATATCTAGACTACCGAGATCCGTCGTTGTACAACCGTCTTCTATATTTCGACTAACGAGATCTATCGTTGTACCAGCGTCTTCTATATCTAGACTAACGAGATACGTCGTTGGACAAACGTCTTCAATATCTAGACTAACGAGATCCGTCGGTACAACCGTCTTCAATATCTAGACTAACGAGATCCGTCGTTGTACAACCGTCTTCTATATCTATACTAAAGAGATCCGTCTGTACAACCGTCTTCTATATCTAGACTAACGAGATCCGTCTGTACAACCGTTTTCTATATCTAGACTAACGAGATCCGTCGTTGGACAATCGTCTTCAATATCTAAACTAACGAGATCCGTCTGTACAACCGTCTGCTATATCTAGACTAACGAGATACGTCGTTGGACAAACGTCTTCTATATCTAGACTAACGAGATCCGTCGTTGTACAACCGTCTTCTGTATCTAGACTAACGCGATCCGTCTTTGTACAACCGTCTTTTATATCTAGACTAACGAGATACGTCGTTGGAAAATCGTCTTCAATATCTAGACTAACGAGATACGTCGTTGGACAAACGTCTTCAATATCTAGACTAACGAGATCCGTCTGTACAACCGTCTTCTATGTCTAGATTAACGAGATCCGTCGTTGTACAACCGTCTTCTATATCAAGACTAACGAGATCCGTCGTTGGACAATCGTCTTCAATATCTAAACTAACGAGATCCGTCTGTACAACCGTCTGCTATATCTAGACTAACGAGATACGTCGTTGGACAAACGTCTTCAATATCTAGACTAACGAGATCCGTCTGTACAATCGTCTTCTATATCTAGACTAACGAGATACGTCGTTGGACAAACGTCTTCTATATCTAGACTAACGAGATACGTCGTTGGACAATCGTCTTCTATATCTAGACTAACGAGATCCGTCGTTGTACAACCGTCTTCTATATATAGACTAACGAGATCCGTCTGTACAACCATCTTCTATATCTAGACTAACGAGATCCGTCGTTGTACAACCGCCTTCTATATCTAGACTAACGAGATCCGTCGTTGTCCAACCGTCTTCTATATCTAGACTAACGAGATACGTCGTTGGACAAACGTCTTCTACATCTAGACTAACGAGATACGTCGTTGGACAATCGTCTTCAATATCTAAACTGACGAGATCCGTCTGTACAACCGTCTGCTATATCTAGACTAACGAGATACGTCGTTGGACAAACGTCTTCAATATCTAGACTAACGAGATCCGTCTGTACAACCGTCTTCTATATCTAGACTAACGAGATACGTCGTTGGACAAACGTCTTCTATATCTAGACTAACGAGATACGTCGTTGGACAATCGTCTTCAATATCTAGACTAACGAGATCCGTCTGTACAACCGTCTTCTATATCTAGACTAACGAGAGCCGTCGTTGTACAACCGTCTTCTATATCTAGTCTAACGAGATACGTCGTTGGACAAACGTCTTCAATATCTAGACAAACGAGATCCGTCGTTGTCCAACCGTCTTCTATATCTAGACTAACGAGATACGTCGTTGGACAAACGTCTTCAATATCTAGAATAACGAGATCCGTCTGTACAACCGTTTTCTATATCTTGACTAACGGGATCCGACGTTTTACAACCGTCTTCAATATCTAGACTAACGAGATCCGTCTGTACAACCGTCTTCTATGTCTAGACTAACGAGATCCGTCGTTGTACAACCGTCTTCTATATCAAGACTAACGAGATACGTCATTGGACAAACGTCTTCAATATCTAGAATAACGAGATCCGTCTGTACAACCGTTTTCTATATCGTGACTAACGGGATCCGTCGTTGTATAACCGTTTTCTATATCTAGACTAACGAGATCCGTCTGTACAATCGTCTTCTATATCTAGACTAACGTGATCCGTCGTTGTCCAACCGTCTTCTATATCTAGACTAACGAGATACGTCGTTGGACAAACGTCTTCAATATCTAGACTAACGAGATCTCTCGTTGTACAACCGTCTTCTATATCTAGACTAACGAGATCCGTCTGTACAACCGTTTTCTATATCTAGACTACCGAGATCCGTCTGTACAACCGTCTTCTATATCTCGACTAACGAGATCTATCGTTGTACAACCGTCTTCTATATCTAGACTAACGAGATACGTCGTTGGACAAACGTCTTCAATATCTAGACTAACGAGATCCGTCTGTACAACCGTTTTCAATATCTAGACTACCGAGATCCGTCGTTGTACAACCGTCTTCTATATCTCGACTAACGAGATCCATCGTTGTACAACCGTCTTCTATATCTAGACTAACGAGATACGTCGTTGGACAAACGTCTTCAATATCTAGACTAACGAGATCCGTCGGTACAACCGTCTTCTATATCTAGACTAACGAGATCCGTCGTTGTACAACCGTCTTCTATATCTATACTAAAGAGATCCGTCTGTACAACCGTCTTCTATATCTAGACTAACGAGATCCGTCTGTACAACCGTCTTCTATATCTATACTAAAGAGATCCGTCTGTACAACCGTCTTCTATATCTAGACTAACGAGATCCGTCGTTGTACAACCGTCTTCTATATCTAGACTAACGAGATCCGTCTGTACAATCGTTTTCTATATCTCGACTAACGAGATCTCTCGTTGTACAACCGTCTTCTATATCTAGACTAACGAGATCCGTCGTTGTACAACCGTCTTCTATATCTCGACTAACGAGATCTATCGTTGTACAACCGTCTTCTATATCTAGACTAACGAGATACGTCTGTACAACCGTTTTCTATATCTAGACTACCGAGATCCGTCTGTACAACCGTCTTCTATATCTCGACTAACGAGATCTATCGTTGTACAACCGTCTTCTATATCTAGACTAACGAGATACGTCGTTGGACAAACGTCTTGAATATCTAGACTAACGAGATCCGTCTGTACAACCGTTTTCTATATCTAGACTACCGAGATCCGTCGTTGTACAACCGTCTTCTATATCTCGACTAACGAGATCTATCGTTGCACAACCGTCTTCTATATCTAGACTAACGAGATACGTCGTTGGACAAACGTCTTCAATATCTAGACTAACGAGATCCGTCGGTACAACCGTCTTCTATATCTAGACTAACGAGATCCGTCGTTGTACAACCGTCTTCTATATCTATACTAAAGAGATCCGTCTGTACAACCGTCTTCTATATCTAGACTAACGAGATACGTCGTTGGACAAACGTCTTCAATATCTAGACTAACGAGATCCGTCTGTACAACCGTCTTCTATATCTAGACTAACTAGATCCGTCGTTGTACAACCGTCTTCTATATCTAGACTAACGAGATACGTCGTTGGACAAACGTCTTCAATATCTAGACTAACGAGATCCGTCTGTACAACCGTCTTCTATATCTAGACTAACGAGATACGTCGTTGGACAAACGTCTTCTATATCTAGACTAACGAGATCCGTCTGTACAACCGTCTTCTATATCTAGACTAACGAGATACGTCGTTGGACAAACGTCTTCTATATCTAGACTAACGAGATACGTCGTTGGACAAACGTGTTCAATATCTAGACTAACGAGATACGTCGTTGTACAACCGTCTTCTATATCTAGAATAACGAGATACGTCGTTGGACAAACTTCTTCAATATCTGGACTAACGAGATCCGTCTGTACAACCGTTTTCTATATCTAGACTACCGAGATCCGTCTGTACAACCGTATTCTATATCTCGACTAACGAGATCTATCGTTGTACAACCGTCTTCTATATCTAGACTAACGAGATACGTCGTTGGACAAACCTCTTCAATATCTAGACTAACGAGATCCGTCGTTGTACAACCGTCTTCTATATCTCGACTAACGAGATCTATCGTTGTACAACCGTCTTCTATATCTAGACTACCGAGATCCGTCGTTGTACAACCGTCTTCTATATCTCGACTAACGAGATCTATCGTTGTACAACCGTCTTCTATATCTAGACTAACGAGATACGTCGTTGGACAAACGTCTTCAATATCTAGACTAACGAGATCCGTCGGTACAACCGTCTTCAATATCTAGACTAACGAGATCCGTCGTTGTACAACCGTCTTCTATATCTATACTAAAGAGATCCGTCTGTACAACCGTCTTCTATATCTAGACTAACGAGATCCGTCTGTACAACCGTTTTCTATATCTAGACTACCGAGATCCGTCGTTGTACAACCGTCTTCTATATTTCGACTAACGAGATCTATCGTTGTACAACCGTCTTCTATATCTAGACTAACGAGATACGTCGTTGGACAAACGTCTTCAATATCTAGACTAACGAGATCCGTCGGTACAACCGTCTTCAATATCTAGACTAACGAGATCCGTCGTTGTACAACCGTCTTCTATATCTATACTAACGAGATCCGTCTGTACAACCGTTTTCTATATCTAGACTACCGAGATCCGTCGTTGTACAACCGTCTTCTATATCTCGACTAACGAGATCTATCGTTGCACAACCGTCTTCTATATCTAGACTAACGAGATACGTCGTTGGACAAACGTCTTCAATATCTAGACTAACGAGATCCGTCGGTACAACCGTCTTCTATATCTAGACTAACGAGATCCGTCGTTGTACAACCGTCTTCTATATCTATACTAAAGAGATCCGTCTGTACAACCGTCTTCTATATCTAGACTAACGAGATACGTCGTTGGACAAACGTCTTCAATATCTAGACTAACGAGATCCGTCTGTACAACCGTCTTCTATATCTAGACTAACTAGATCCGTCATTGTACAACCGTCTTCTATATCTAGACTAACGAGATACGTCGTTGGACAAACGTCTTCAATATCTAGACTAACGAGATCCGTCTGTACAACCGTCTTCTATATCTAGACTAACGAGATACGTCGTTGGACAAACGTCTTCTATATCTAGACTAACGAGATCCGTCTGTACAACCGTCTTCTATATCTAGACTAACGAGATACGTCGTTGGACAAACGTCTTCTATATCTAGACTAACGAGATACGTCGTTGGACAAACGTGTTCAATATCTAGACTAACGAGATACGTCGTTGTACAACCGTCTTCCATATCTAGACTAACTAGATCCGTCGTTGTACAACCGTCTTCTATATCTAGAATAACGAGATACGTCGTTGGACAAACTTCTTCAATATCTGGACTAACGAGATCCGTCTGTACAACCGTTTTCTATATCTAGACTACCGAGATCCGTCTGTACAACCGTATTCTATATCTCGACTAACGAGATCTATCGTTGTACAACCGTCTTCTATATCTAGACTAACGAGATACGTCGTTGGACAAACGTCTTCAATATCTAGACTAACGAGATCCGTCTGTACAACCGTTTTCTATATCTAGACTACCGAGATCCGTCGTTGTACAACCGTCTTCTATATCTCGACTAACGAGATCTATCGTTGTACAACCGTCTTCTATATCTAGACTAACGAGATACGTCGTTGGACAAACGTCTTCAATATCTAGACTAACGAGATCCGTCGGTACAACCGTCTTCAATATCTAGACTAACGAGATCCGTCGTTGTACAACCGTCTTCTATATCTATACTAAAGAGATCCGTCTGTACAACCGTCTTCTATATCTAGACTAACGAGATCCGTCTGTACAACCGTTTTCTATATCTAGACTACCGAGATCCGTCTGTACAACCGTCTTCTATATCTCGACTAACGAGATCTATCGTTGTACAACCGTCTTCTATATCTAGACTAACGAGATACGTCGTTGGACAAACGTCTTCAATATCTAGACTAACGAGATCCGTCTGTACAACCGTTTTCAATATCTAGACTACCGAGATCCGTCGTTGTACAACCGTCTTCTATATCTCGACTAACGAGATCCATCGTTGTACAACCGTCTTCTATATCTAGACTAACGAGATACGTCGTTGGACAAACGTCTTCAATATCTAGACTAACGAGATCCGTCGGTACAACCGTCTTCTATATCTAGACTAACGAGATCCGTCGTTGTACAACCGTCTTCTATATCTATACTAAAGAGATCCGTCTGTACAACCGTCTTCTATATCTAGACTAACGAGATCCGTCTGTACAACCGTCTTCTATATCTATACTAAAGAGATCCGTCTGTACAACCGTCTTCTATATCTAGACTAACGAGATCCGTCGTTGTACAACCGTCTTCTATATCTAGACTAACGAGATCCGTCTGTACAATCGTTTTCTATATCTCGACTAACGAGATCTCTCGTTGTACAACCGTCTTCTATATCTAGACTAACGAGATCCGTCGTTGTACAACCGTCTTCTATATCTCGACTAACGAGATCTATCGTTGTACAACCGTCTTCTATATCTAGACTAACGAGATACGTCTGTACAACCGTTTTCTATATCTAGACTACCGAGATCCGTCTGTACAACTGTCTTCTATATCTCGACTAACGAGATCTATCGTTGTACAACCGTCTTCTATATCTAGACTAACGAGATACGTCGTTGGACAAACGTCTTCAATATCTAGACTAACGAGATCCGTCTGTACAACCGTTTTCTATATCTAGACTACCGAGATCCGTCGTTGTACAACCGTCTTCTATATCTCGACTAACGAGATCTATCGTTGCACAACCGTCTTCTATATCTAGACTAACGAGATACGTCGTTGGACAAACGTCTTCAATATCTAGACTAACGAGATCCGTCGGTACAACCGTCTTCTATATCTAGACTAACGAGATCCGTCGTTGTACAACCGTCTTCTATATCTATACTAAAGAGATCCGTCTGTACAACCGTCTTCTATATCTAGACTAACGAGATACGTCGTTGGACAAACGTCTTCAATATCTAGACTAACGAGATCCGTCTGTACAACCGTCTTCTATATCTAGACTAACTAGATCCGTCGTTGTACAACCGTCTTCTATATCTAGACTAACGAGATACGTCGTTGGACAAACGTCTTCAATATCTAGACTAACGAGATCCGTCTGTACAACCGTCTTCTATATCTAGACTAACGAGATCCGTCGTTGTACAACCGTCTTCTATATCTCGACTAACGAGATCCATCGTTGTACAACCGTCTTCTATATCTAGACTAACGAGATACGTCGTTGGACAAACGTCTTCAATATCTAGACTAACGAGATCCGTCGGTACAACCGTCTTCTATATCTAGACTAACGAGATCCGTCGTTGTACAACCGTCTTCTATATCTATACTAAAGAGATCCGTCTGTACAACCGTCTTCTATATCTAGACTAACGAGATCCGTCTGTACAACCGTCTTCTATATCTATACTAAAGAGATCCGTCTGTACAACCGTCTTCTATATCTAGACTAACGAGATCCGTCGTTGTACAACCGTCTTCTATATCTAGACTAACGAGATCCGTCTGTACAATCGTTTTCTATATCTCGACTAACGAGATCTCTCGTTGTACAACCGTCTTCTATATCTAGACTAACGAGATCCGTCGTTGTACAACCGTCTTCTATATCTCGACTAACGAGATCTATCGTTGTACAACCGTCTTCTATATCTAGACTAACGAGATACGTCTGTACAACCGTTTTCTATATCTAGACTACCGAGATCCGTCTGTACAACTGTCTTCTATATCTCGACTAACGAGATCTATCGTTGTACAACCGTCTTCTATATCTAGACTAACGAGATACGTCGTTGGACAAACGTCTTCAATATCTAGACTAACGAGATCCGTCTGTACAACCGTTTTCTATATCTAGACTACCGAGATCCGTCGTTGTACAACCGTCTTCTATATCTCGACTAACGAGATCTATCGTTGCACAACCGTCTTCTATATCTAGACTAACGAGATACGTCGTTGGACAAACGTCTTCAATATCTAGACTAACGAGATCCGTCGGTACAACCGTCTTCTATATCTAGACTAACGAGATCCGTCGTTGTACAACCGTCTTCTATATCTATACTAAAGAGATCCGTCTGTACAACCGTCTTCTATATCTAGACTAACGAGATACGTCGTTGGACAAACGTCTTCAATATCTAGACTAACGAGATCCGTCTGTACAACCGTCTTCTATATCTAGACTAACTAGATCCGTCGTTGTACAACCGTCTTCTATATCTAGACTAACGAGATACGTCGTTGGACAAACGTCTTCAATATCTAGACTAACGAGATCCGTCTGTACAACCGCCTTCTATATCTAGACTAACGAGATACGTCGTTGGACAAACGTCTTCTATATCTAGACTAACGAGATCCGTCTGTACAACCGTCGTCTATATCTAGACTAACGAGATACGTCGTTGGACAAACGTCTTCTATATCTAGACTAACGAGATACGTCGTTGGACAAACGTGTTCAATATCTAGACTAACGAGATACGTCGTTGTACAACCGTCTTCCATATCTAGACTAACGAGATCCGTCGTTGTACAACCGTCTTCTATATCTAGACTAACGAGATACGTCGTTGGACAAACGTCTTCAATATCTAGACTAACGAGATCCGTCTGTACAACCGTCTTCTATATCTAGACTAACTAGATCCGTCGTTATACAACCGTCTTCTATATCTAGAATAACGAGATACGTCGTTGGACAAACTTCTTCAATATCTGGACTAACGAGATCCGTCTGTACAACCGTTTTCTATATCTAGACTACCGAGATCCGTCTGTACAACCGTATTCTATATCTCGACTAACGAGATCTATCGTTGTACAACCGTCTTCTATATCTAGACTAACGAGATACGTCGTTGGACAAACGTCTTCAATATCTAGACTAACGAGATCCGTCTGTACAACCGTTTTCTATATCTAGACTACCGAGATCCGTCGTTGTACAACCGTCTTCTATATTTCGACTAACGAGATCTATCGTTGTACAACCGTCTTCTATATCTAGACTAACGAGATACGTCGTTGGACAAACGTCTTCAATATCTAGACTAACGAGATCCGTCGGTACAACCGTCTTCAATATCTAGACTAACGAGATCCGTCGTTGTACAACCGTCTTCTATATCTATACTAAAGAGATCCGTCTGTACAACCGTCTTCTATATCTAGACTAACGAGATCCGTCGTTGCACCACCGTCTTCTATATCTAGACTAACGCAATACGTCGTTGGACAAATGTCTTCAATATCTAGACTAACGAGATCCGTCTGTACAACCGTTTTCTACATCTAGACTACCGAGATCCGTCGTTGTACAACCGTCTTCTATATCTCGACTAACGAGATACGTCGTTGGACAAACGTCTTCAATATCTAGACTAACGAGATCCGTCTGTACAACCGTTTTCTATATCTAGACTACCGAGATCCGTCGTTGTACAACCGTCTTCTATATTTCGACTAACGAGATCTATCGTTGTACAACCGTCTTCTATATCTAGACTAACGAGATACGTCGTTGGACAAACGTCTTCAATATCTAGACTAACGAGATCCGTCGGTACAACCGTCTTCAATATCTAGACTAACGAGATCCGTCGTTGTACAACCGTCTTCTATATCTATACTAAAGAGATCGGTCTGTACAACCGTCTTCTATATCTAGACTAACGAGATCCGTCGTTGCACCACCGTCTTCTATATCTAGACTAACGCAATACGTCGTTGGACAAATGTCTTCAATATCTAGACTAACGAGATCCGTCTGTACAACCGTTTTCTACATCTAGACTACCGAGATCCGTCGTTGTACAACCGTCTTCTATATCTCGACTAACGAGATCCGTCGTTGTACAACCGTCTTCTATATCTAGACTAACGAGATCCGTCTGTACAACCGTTTTCTATATCTAGACTACCGAGATCCGTCTGTACAACCGTCTTCAATATCTAGACTAACGAGATCCGTCGTTGTACAACCGTCTTCTATATCTATACTAAAGAGATCCGTCTGTACAACCGTCTTCTATATCTAGACTAACTAGATCCGTCGTTATACAACCGTCTTCTATATCTAGAATAACGAGATACGTCGTTGGACAAACTTCTTCAATATCTGGACTAACGAGATCCGTCTGTACAACCGTTTTCTATATCTAGACTACCGAGATCCGTCTGTACAACCGTCTTCTATATCTAGACTAACTAGATCCGTCGTTGCACCACCGTCTTCTATATCTAGACTAACGCAATACGTCGTTGGACAAATGTCTTCAATATCTAGACTAACGAGATCCGTCTGTACAACCGTTTTCTACATCTAGACTACCGAGATCCGTCGTTGTACAACCGTTTTCTATATCTAGACTACCGAGATCCGTCGTTGTACAACCGTCTTCTATATCTAGACTAACGAGATCCGTCGTTGTACAACCGCCTTCTATATCTAGATTAACGAGATCCGTCGTTGTCCAACCGTCTTCTATATCTAGACTAACGAGATACGTCGTTGGACAAACGTCTTCTACATCTAGACTAACGAGATACGTCGTTGGACAATCGTCTTCAATATCTAAACTAACGAGATCCGTCTGTACAACCGTCTGCTATATCTAGACAAACGAGATACGTCGTTGGACAAACGTCTTCAATATCTAGACTAACGAGATCCGTCTGTACAACCGTCTTCTATATCTAGACTAACGAGATACGTCGTTGGACAAACGTCTTCTATATCTAGACTAACGAGATACGTCGTTGGACAATCGTCTTCAATATCTAGACTAACGAGATCCGTCTGTACAACCGTCTTCTATATCTAGACTAACGAGAGCCGTCGTTGTACAACCGTCTTCTATATCTAGTCTAACGAGATACGTCGTTGGACAAACGTCTTCAATATCTAGACTAACGAGATCCGTCGTTGTCCAACCGTCTTCTATATCTAGACTAACGAGATACGTCGTTGGACAAACGTCTTCAATATCTAGAATAACGAGATCCGTCTGTACAACCGTTTTCTATATCTTGACTAACGGGATCCGTCGTTTTACAACCGTCTTCAATATCTAGACTAACGAGATCCGTCTGTACAACCGTCTTCTATGTCTAGACTAACGAGATCCGTCGTTGTACAACCGTCTTCTATATCAAGACTAACGAGATACGTCGTTGGACAAACGTCTTCAATATCTAGAATAACGAGATCCGTCTGTACAACCGTTTTCTATATCGTGACTAACGGGATCCGTCGTTGTATAACCGTTTTCTATATCTAGACTAACGAGATCCGTCTGTACAATCGTCTTCTATATCTAGACTAACGTGATCCGTCGTTGTACAACCGTCTTCTATATCAAGACTAACGAGATCCGTCGTTGTACAACCGTCTTCTATATCTAGTCTAACGAGATACATCGTTGGACAAACGTCTTCAATATCTAGACTAACGAGATTCGTCTGTACAACCGCCTTCTATATCAAGACTAACGAGATCCGTCGTTGTACAACCGTCTTCTATATCTAGACTAACGAGATCCGTCGTTGTACAACCGTTTTCTATATCTAGACTAACGAGATCCGTCTGTACAACCGTCTTCTATATCTAGACTAACGTGATCCGTCGTTGTCCAACCGTCTTCTATATCTAGACTAACGAGATACGTCGTTGGACAAACGTCTTCTATATCTAGACTAACGAGATCCGTCGTTGTACAACCGTCTTCTGTATCTAGACTAACGCGATCCGTCTTTGTACAACCGTCTTTTATATCTAGACTAACGAGATACGTCGTTGGAAAATCGTCTTCAATATCTAGACTAACGAGATACGTCGTTGGACAAACGTCTTCAATATCTAGACTAACGAGATCCGTCTGTACAACCGTCTTCTATGTCTAGATTAACGAGATCCGTCGTTGTACAACCGTCTTCTATATCAAGACTAACGAGATCCGTCGTTGGACAATCGTCTTCAATATCTAAACTAACGAGATCCGTCTGTACAACCGTCTGCTATATCTAGACTAACGAGATACGTCGTTGGACAAACGTCTTCAATATCTAGACTAACGAGATCCGTCTGTACAATCGTCTTCTATATCTAGACTAACGAGATACGTCGTTGGACAAACGTCTTCTATATCTAGACTAACGAGATACGTCGTTGGACAATCGTCTTCTATATCTAGACTAACGAGATCCGTCGTTGTACAACCGTCTTCTATATATAGACTAACGAGATCCGTCTGTACAACCATCTTCTATATCTAGACTAACGAGATACGTCGTTGGACAAACGTCTTCAATATCTAGACTAACGAGATCCGTCTGTACAACCGTCTTCTATATCTAGACTAACGAGATACGTCGTTGGACAAACGTCTTCTATATCTAGACTAACGAGATACGTCGTTGGACAATCGTCTTCAATATCTAGACTAACGAGATCCGTCTGTACAACCGTCTTCTATGTCTAGACTAACGAGATACGTCGTTGGACAAACGTCTTCAATATCTAGACTAACGAGATCCGTCTGTACAACCGTCTTCTATATCTAGACTAACGAGATACGTCGTTGGACAAACGTCTTCTATATCTAGACTAACGAGATACGTCGTTGGACAAACGTCTTCAATATCTAGACTAACGAGATCCGTCGTTTTACAACCGTCTTCAATATCTAGACTAACGAGATCCGTCTGTTCAACCGTCTTCTATGTCTAGACTAACGAGATCCGTCTGTACAACCGTCTTCTATGTCTAGACTAACGAGATCCGTCGTTGTACAACCGTCTTCTATATCAAGACTAACGAGATCCGTCGTTGTACAACCGTCTTCAATATCTAGACTAACGAGATCCGTCGTTGTACAACCGTCTTCTATATCTAGTCTAACGAGATTCGTCTGTACAACCGTCTTCTATATCAAGACTAACGAGATCCGTCGTTGTACAACCGTCTTCAATATCTAGACTAACGAGATCCGTCTGTACAACCGTCTTCTATGTCTAGACTAACGAGATCCGTCGTTGTACAACCGTCTTCTATATCAAAACTAACGAGATCCGTCGTTGTACAACCGTCTTCTATATCTAGTCTAACGAGATACATCGTTGGACAAACGTCTTCAATATCTAGACTAACGAGATTCGTCTGTACAACCGTCTTCTATATCAAGACTAACGAGATCCGTCGTTGTACAACCGTCTTCTATATCTAGACTAACGAGATCCGTCGTTGTACAACCGTTTTCTATATCTAGACTAACGAGATCCGTCTGTACAATCGTCTTCTATATCTAGACTAACGTGATCCGTCGTTGTCCAACCGTCTTCTATATCTAGACTAACGAGATACGTCGTTGGACAAACGTCTTCAATATCTAGACTAACGAGATCCGTCGTTGTCCAACCGTCTTCTATATCTAGACTAACGAGATACGTCGTTGGACAAACGTCTTCAATATCTAGACTAACGAGATCCGTCGTTTTACAACCGTCTTCAATATCTAGACTAACGAGATCCGTCTGTTCAACCGTCTTCTATGTCTAGACTAACGAGATCCGTCGTTGTACAACCGTCTTCTATATCAAGACTAACGAGATCCGTCGTTGTACAACCGTCTTCTATATCTAGACTAACGAGATCCGTCGTTGTACAACCGTTTTCTATATCTAGACTAACGAGATCCGTCTGTACAACCGTCTTCTACATCTAGACTAACGAGATACGTCGTTGGACAAACGTCTTCTATATCTAAACTAACGAGATCCGTCGTTGTACAACCGTCTTCTATATCTAGACTAACGAGATCCGTCGTTGTACAACCGTCTTTTATATCTAGACTAACGAGATACGTCGTTGGAAAATCGTCTTCAATATCTAGACTAACGAGATACGTCGTTGGACAAACGTCTTCAATATCTAGACTAACGAGATCCGTCTGTACAACCGTCTTCTATGTCTAGACTAACGAGATCCGTCGTTGTACAACCGTCTTCTATATCTAGACTAACGAGATCCGTCGTTGTACAACCGTTTTCTATATCTAGACTAACGAGATCCGTCTGTACAACCGTCTTCTACATCTAGACTAACGAGATACGTCGTTGGACAAACGTCTTCTATATCTAAACTAACGAGATCCGTCGTTGTACAACCGTCTTCTATATCTAGACTAACGAGATCCGTCGTTGTACAACCGTCTTTTATATCTAGACTAACGAGATACGTCGTTGTACAACCGTCTTTTATATCTAGACTAACGAGATACGTCGTTGGAAAATCGTCTTCAATATCTAGACTAACGAGATCCGTCGTTGTACAACCGTCTTCTATATCTAGACTAACGAGATCCCTCGTTGTACAACCGTCTTTTATATCTAGACTAACGAGATACGTCGTTGGACAAACGTCTTCAATATCTAGACTAACGAGATCCGTCGTTTTACAACCGTCTTCAATATCTAGACTAACGAGATCCGTCTGTACAACCGTCTTCTATGTCTAGACTAACGAGATCCGTCGTTGTACAACCGTCTTCTATATCAAGACTAACGAGATCCGTCGTTGTACAACCGTCTTCTATATCTAGTCTAACGAGATACATCGTTGGACAAACGTCTTCAATATCTAGACTAACGAGATTCGTCTGTACAACCGTCTTCTATATCAAGACCAACGAGATCCGTCGTTGTACAACTGTCTTCTATATCTAGACAAACGAGATCCGTCGTTGTACAACCGTTTTCTATATCTAGACTAACGAGATCCGTCTGTACAACCGTCTTCTATATCTAGACTAACGTGATCCGTCGTTGTCCAACCGTCTTCTATATCTAGACTAACGAGATACGTCGTTGGACAAACGTCTTCTATATCTAGACTAACGAGATCCGTCGTTGTACAACCGTCTTCTATATCTAGACTAACGCGATCCGTCGTTGTACAACCGTCTTTTATATCTAGACTAACGAGATACGTCGGTACAATCGTCTTCTATATCTAGACTAACGTGATCCGTCGTTGTCCAACCGTCTTCTATATCTAGACTAACGAGATACGTCGTTGGACAAACGTCTTCAATATCTAGACTAACGAGATCCGTCGTTGTCCAACCGTCTTCTATATCTAGACTAACGAGATACGTCGTTGGACAAACGTCTTCAATATCTAGACTAACGAGATCCGTCGTTTTACAACCGTCTTCAATATCTAGACTAACGAGATCCGTCTGTACAACCGTCTTCTATGTCTAGACTAACGAGATCCGTCGTTGTACAACCGTCTTCTATATCTAGACTAACGAGATCCGTCGTTGTACAACCGTTTTCTATATCTAGACTAACGAGATCCGTCTGTACAATCGTCTTCTATATCTAGACTAACGTGATCCGTCGTTGTCCAACCGTCTTCTATATCTAGACTAACGAGATCCGTCGTTGTCCAACCGTCTTCTATATCTAGACTAACGAGATACGTCGTTGGACAAACGTCTTCAATATCTAGACTAACGAGATCCGTCTGTACAACCGTCTTCTATATCTAGACTAACGAGATACGTCGTTGGACAAACGTCTTCTATATCTAGACTAACGAGATACGTCGTTGGACAATCGTCTTCAATATCTAGACTAACGAGATCCGTCTGTACAACCGTCTTCTATGTCTAGACTAACGAGATACGTCGTTGGACAAACGTCTTCAATATCTAGACTAACGAGATCCGTCTGTACAACCGTCTTCTATATCTAGACTAACGAGATACGTCGTTGGACAAACGTCTTCTATATCTAGACTAACGAGATACGTCGTTGGACAAACGTCTTCAATATCTAGACTAACGAGATCCGTCGTTTTACAACCGTCTTCAATATCTAGACTAACGAGATCCGTCTGTTCAACCGTCTTCTATGTCTAGACTAACGAGATCCGTCTGTACAACCGTCTTCTATGTCTAGACTAACGAGATCCGTCGTTGTACAACCGTCTTCTATATCAAGACTAACGAGATCCGTCGTTGTACAACCGTCTTCAATATCTAGACTAACGAGATCCGTCGTTGTACAACCGTCTTCTATATCTAGTCTAACGAGATTCGTCTGTACAACCGTCTTCTATATCAAGACTAACGAGATCCGTCGTTGTACAACCGTCTTCAATATCTAGACTAACGAGATCCGTCTGTACAACCGTCTTCTATGTCTAGACTAACGAGATCCGTCGTTGTACAACCGTCTTCTATATCAAAACTAACGAGATCCGTCGTTGTACAACCGTCTTCTATATCTAGTCTAACGAGATACATCGTTGGACAAACGTCTTCAATATCTAGACTAACGAGATTCGTCTGTACAACCGTCTTCTATATCAAGACCAACGAGATCCGTCGTTGTACAACTGTCTTCTATATCTAGACAAACGAGATCCGTCGTTGTACAACCGTTTTCTATATCTAGACTAACGAGATCCGTCTGTACAACCGTCTTCTATATCTAGACTAACGTGATCCGTCGTTGTCCAACCGTCTTCTATATCTAGACTAACGAGATACGTCGTTGGACAAACGTCTTCTATATCTAGACTAACGAGATCCGTCGTTGTACAACCGTCTTCTATATCTAGACTAACGAGATCCGTCGTTGTACAACCGTTTTCTATATCTAGACTAACGAGATCCGTCTGTACAACCGTCTTCTACATCTAGACTAACGAGATACGTCGTTGGACAAACGTCTTCTATATCTAAACTAACGAGATCCGTCGTTGTACAACCGTCTTCTATATCTAGACTAACGAGATCCGTCGTTGTACAACCGTCTTTTATATCTAGACTAACGAGATACGTCGTTGGAAAATCGTCTTCAATATCTAGACTAACGAGATACGTCGTTGGACAAACGTCTTCAATATCTAGACTAACGAGATCCGTCTGTACAACCGTCTTCTATGTCTAGACTAACGAGATCCGTCGTTGTACAACCGTCTTCTATATCTAGACTAACGAGATCCGTCGTTGTACAACCGTTTTCTATATCTAGACTAACGAGATCCGTCTGTACAACCGTCTTCTACATCTAGACTAACGAGATACGTCGTTGGACAAACGTCTTCTATATCTAAACTAACGAGATCCGTCGTTGTACAACCGTCTTCTATATCTAGACTAACGAGATCCGTCGTTGTACAACCGTCTTTTATATCTAGACTAACGAGATACGTCGTTGTACAACCGTCTTTTATATCTAGACTAACGAGATACGTCGTTGGAAAATCGTCTTCAATATCTAGACTAACGAGATCCGTCGTTGTACAACCGTCTTCTATATCTAGACTAACGAGATCCCTCGTTGTACAACCGTCTTTTATATCTAGACTAACGAGATACGTCGTTGGACAAACGTCTTCAATATCTAGACTAACGAGATCCGTCGTTTTACAACCGTCTTCAATATCTAGACTAACGAGATCCGTCTGTACAACCGTCTTCTATGTCTAGACTAACGAGATCCGTCGTTGTACAACCGTCTTCTATATCAAGACTAACGAGATCCGTCGTTGTACAACCGTCTTCTATATCTAGTCTAACGAGATACATCGTTGGACAAACGTCTTCAATATCTAGACTAACGAGATTCGTCTGTACAACCGTCTTCTATATCAAGACCAACGAGATCCGTCGTTGTACAACTGTCTTCTATATCTAGACAAACGAGATCCGTCGTTGTACAACCGTTTTCTATATCTAGACTAACGAGATCCGTCTGTACAACCGTCTTCTATATCTAGACTAACGTGATCCGTCGTTGTCCAACCGTCTTCTATATCTAGACTAACGAGATACGTCGTTGGACAAACGTCTTCTATATCTAGACTAACGAGATCCGTCGTTGTACAACCGTCTTCTATATCTAGACTAACGCGATCCGTCGTTGTACAACCGTCTTTTATATCTAGACTAACGAGATACGTCGGTACAATCGTCTTCTATATCTAGACTAACGTGATCCGTCGTTGTCCAACCGTCTTCTATATCTAGACTAACGAGATACGTCGTTGGACAAACGTCTTCAATATCTAGACTAACGAGATCCGTCGTTGTCCAACCGTCTTCTATATCTAGACTAACGAGATACGTCGTTGGACAAACGTCTTCAATATCTAGACTAACGAGATCCGTCGTTTTACAACCGTCTTCAATATCTAGACTAACGAGATCCGTCTGTACAACCGTCTTCTATGTCTAGACTAACGAGATCCGTCGTTGTACAACCGTCTTCTATATCTAGACTAACGAGATCCGTCGTTGTACAACCGTTTTCTATATCTAGACTAACGAGATCCGTCTGTACAATCGTCTTCTATATCTAGACTAACGTGATCCGTCGTTGTCCAACCGTCTTCTATATCTAGACTAACGAGATCCGTCGTTGTCCAACCGTCTTCTATATCTAGACTAACGAGATACGTCGTTGGACAAACGTCTTCAATATCTAGACTAACGAGATCCGTCGTTGTCCAACCGTCTTCTATATCTAGACTAACGAGATACGTCGTTGGACAAACGTCTTCAATATCTAGACTAACGAGATCCGTCTGTACAACCGTCTTCTATATCTAGACTAACGAGACACGTCGTTGGACAAACGTCTTCTATATCTAGACTAACGAGATACGTCGTTGGACAATCGTCTTCAATATCTAGACTAACGAGATCCGTCTGTACAACCGTCTTCTATGTCTAGACTAACGAGATACGTCGTTGGACAAACGTCTTCAATATCTAGACTAACGAGATCCGTCTGTACAACCGTCTTCTATATCTAGACTAACGAGATACGTCGTTGGACAAACGTCTTCTATATCTAGACTAACGAGATACGTCGTTGGACAAACGTCTTCAATATCTAGACTAACGAGATCCGTCGTTTTACAACCGTCTTCAATATCTAGACTAACGAGATCCGTCTGTTCAACCGTCTTCTATGTCTAGACTAACGAGATCCGTCTGTACAACCGTCTTCTATGTCTAGACTAACGAGATCCGTCGTTGTACAACCGTCTTCTATATCAAGACTAACGAGATCCGTCGTTGTACAACCGTCTTCAATATCTAGACTAACGAGATCCGTCGTTGTACAACCGTCTTCTATATCTAGTCTAACGAGATTCGTCTGTACAACCGTCTTCTATATCTAGACTAACGAGATCCGTCGTTGTACAACCGTTTTCTATATCTAGACTAACGAGATCCGTCTGTACAATCGTCTTCTATATCTAGACTAACGTGATCCGTCGTTGTCCAACCGTCTTCTATATCTAGACTAACGAGATACGTCGTTGGACAAACGTCTTCAATATCTAGACTAACGAGATCCGTCGTTGTCCAACCGTCTTCTATATCTAGACTAACGAGATACGTCGTTGGACAAACGTCTTCAATATCTAGACTAACGAGATCCGTCGTTTTACAACCGTCTTCAATATCTAGACTAACGAGATCCGTCTGTTCAACCGTCTTCTATGTCTAGACTAACGAGATCCGTCGTTGTACAACCGTCTTCTATATCAAGACTAACGAGATCCGTCGTTGTACAACCGTCTTCTATATCTAGACTAACGAGATCCGTCGTTGTCCAACCGTCTTCTATATCTAGACTAACGAGATCCGTCGTTGTCCAACCGTCTTCTATATCTAGACTAACGAGATACGTCGTTGGACAAACGTCTTCAATATCTAGACTAACGAGATCCGTCGTTTTACAACCGTCTTCAATATCTAGACTAACGAGATCCGTCTGTTCAACCGTCTTCTATGTCTAGACTAACGAGATCCGTCGTTGTACAACCGTCTTCTATATCAAGACTAACGAGATCCGTCGTTGTACAACCGTCTTCTATATCTAGACTAACGAGATCCGTCGTTGTACAACCGTTTTCTATATCTAGACTAACGAGATCCGTCTGTACAACCGTCTTCTACATCTAGACTAACGAGATACGTCGTTGGACAAACGTCTTCTATATCTAAACTAACGAGATCCGTCGTTGTACAACCGTCTTCTATATCTAGACTAACGAGATCCGTCGTTGTACAACCGTCTTCTATATCTCGACTAACGAGATCCATCGTTGTACAACCGTCTTCTATATCTAGACTAACGAGATACGTCGTTGGACAAACGTCTTCAATATCTAGACTAACGAGATCCGTCGGTACAACCGTCTTCTATATCTAGACTAACGAGATCCGTCGTTGTACAACCGTCTTCTATATCTATACTAAAGAGATCCGTCTGTACAACCGTCTTCTATATCTAGACTAACGAGATCCGTCTGTACAACCGTCTTCTATATCTATACTAAAGAGATCCGTCTGTACAACCGTCTTCTATATCTAGACTAACGAGATCCGTCGTTGTACAACCGTCTTCTATATCTAGACTAACGAGATCCGTCTGTACAATCGTTTTCTATATCTCGACTAACGAGATCTCTCGTTGTACAACCGTCTTCTATATCTAGACTAACGAGATCCGTCGTTGTACAACCGTCTTCTATATCTCGACTAACGAGATCTATCGTTGTACAACCGTCTTCTATATCTAGACTAACGAGATACGTCTGTACAACCGTTTTCTATATCTAGACTACCGAGATCCGTCTGTACAACTGTCTTCTATATCTCGACTAACGAGATCTATCGTTGTACAACCGTCTTCTATATCTAGACTAACGAGATACGTCGTTGGACAAACGTCTTCAATATCTAGACTAACGAGATCCGTCTGTACAACCGTTTTCTATATCTAGACTACCGAGATCCGTCGTTGTACAACCGTCTTCTATATCTCGACTAACGAGATCTATCGTTGCACAACCGTCTTCTATATCTAGACTAACGAGATACGTCGTTGGACAAACGTCTTCAATATCTAGACTAACGAGATCCGTCGGTACAACCGTCTTCTATATCTAGACTAACGAGATCCGTCGTTGTACAACCGTCTTCTATATCTATACTAAAGAGATCCGTCTGTACAACCGTCTTCTATATCTAGACTAACGAGATACGTCGTTGGACAAACGTCTTCAATATCTAGACTAACGAGATCCGTCTGTACAACCGTCTTCTATATCTAGACTAACTAGATCCGTCGTTGTACAACCGTCTTCTATATCTAGACTAACGAGATACGTCGTTGGACAAACGTCTTCAATATCTAGACTAACGAGATCCGTCTGTACAACCGTCTTCTATATCTAGACTAACGAGATACGTCGTTGGACAAACGTCTTCTATATCTAGACTAACGAGATCCGTCTGTACAACCGTCGTCTATATCTAGACTAACGAGATACGTCGTTGGACAAACGTCTTCTATATCTAGACTAACGAGATACGTCGTTGGACAAACGTGATCAATATCTAGACTAACGAGATACGTCGTTGTACAACCGTCTTCCATATCTAGACTAACGAGATCCGTCGTTGTACAACCGTCTTCTATATCTAGACTAACGAGATACGTCGTTGGACAAACGTCTTCAATATCTAGACTAACGAGATCCGTCTGTACAACCGTCTTCTATATCTAGACTAACTAGATCCGTCGTTGTACAACCGTCTTCTATATCTAGAATAACGAGATACGTCGTTGGACAAACTTCTTCAATATCTGGACTAACGAGATCCGTCTGTACAACCGTTTTCTATATCTAGACTACCGAGATCCGTCTGTACAACCGTATTCTATATCTCGACTAACGAGATCTATCGTTGTACAACCGTCTTCTATATCTAGACTAACGAGATACGTCGCTGGACAAACGTCTTCAATATCTAGACTAACGAGATCCGTCTGTACAACCGTTTTCTATATCTAGACTACCGAGATCCGTCGTTGTACAACCGTCTTCTATATTTCGACTAACGAGATCTATCGTTGTACAACCGTCTTCTATATCTAGACTAACGAGATACGTCGTTGGACAATCGTCTTCAATATCTAGACTAACGAGATCCGTCGGTACAACCGTCTTCAATATCTAGACTAACGAGATCCGTCGTTGTACAACCGTCTTCTATATCTATACTAAAGAGATCCGTCTGTACAACCGTCTTCTATATCTACACTAACGAGATCCGTCTGTACAACCGTTTTCTATATCTAGACTACCGAGATCCGTCTGTACAACCGTCTTCTATATCTCGACTAACGAGATCTATCGTTGTACAACCGTCTTCTATATCTAGACTAACGAGATACGTCGTTGGACAAACGTCTTCAATATCTAGACTAACGAGATCCGTCTGTACAACCGTCTTCTATATCTAGACTAACTAGATCCGTCGTTGCACCACCGTCTTCTATATCTAGACTAACGCAATACGTCGTTGGACAAATGTCTTCAATATCTAGACTAACGAGATCCGTCTGTACAACCGTTTTCTACATCTAGACTACCGAGATCCGTCGTTGTACAACCGTCTTCTATATCTCGACTAACGAGATCCGTCGTTGTACAACCGTCTTCTATATCTAGACTAACGAGATCCGTCTGTACAACCGTTTTCTATATCTAGACTACCGAGATCCGTCGTTGTACAACCGTCTTCTATATCTAGACTAACGAGATCCGTCGTTGTACAACCGCCTTCTATATCTAGATTAACGAGATCCGTCGTTGTCCAACCGTCTTCTATATCTAGACTAACGAGATACGTCGTTGGACAAACGTCTTCTACATCTAGACTAACGAGATACGTCGTTGGACAATCGTCTTCAATATCTAAACTAACGAGATCCGTCTGTACAACCGTCTGCTATATCTAGACAAACGAGATACGTCGTTGGACAAACGTCTTCAATATCTAGACTAACGAGATCCGTCTGTACAACCGTCTTCTATATCTAGACTAACGAGATACGTCGTTGGACAAACGTCTTCTATATCTAGACTAACGAGATACGTCGTTGGACAATCGTCTTCAATATCTAGACTAACGAGATCCGTCTGTACAACCGTCTTCTATATCTAGACTAACGAGAGCCGTCGTTGTACAACCGTCTTCTATATCTAGTCTAACGAGATACGTCGTTGGACAAACGTCTTCAATATCTAGACTAACGAGATCCGTCGTTGTCCAACCGTCTTCTATATCTAGACTAACGAGATACGTCGTTGGACAAACGTCTTCAATATCTAGAATAACGAGATCCGTCTGTACAACCGTTTTCTATATCTTGACTAACGGGATCCGTCGTTTTACAACCGTCTTCAATATCTAGACTAACGAGATCCGTCTGTACAACCGTCTTCTATGTCTAGACTAACGAGATCCGTCGTTGTACAACCGTCTTCTATATCAAGACTAACGAGATACGTCGTTGGACAAACGTCTTCAATATCTAGAATAACGAGATCCGTCTGTACAACCGTTTTCTATATCGTGACTAACGGGATCCGTCGTTGTATAACCGTTTTCTATATCTAGACTAACGAGATCCGTCTGTACAATCGTCTTCTATATCTAGACTAACGTGATCCGTCGTTGTACAACCGTCTTCTATATCAAGACTAACGAGATCCGTCGTTGTACAACCGTCTTCTATATCTAGTCTAACGAGATACATCGTTGGACAAACGTCTTCAATATCTAGACTAACGAGATTCGTCTGTACAACCGTCTTCTATATCAAGACTAACGAGATCCGTCGTTGTACAACCGTCTTCTATATCTAGACTAACGAGATCCGTCGTTGTACAACCGTTTTCTATATCTAGACTAACGAGATCCGTCTGTACAACCGTCTTCTATATCTAGACTAACGTGATCCGTCGTTGTCCAACCGTCTTCTATATCTAGACTAACGAGATACGTCGTTGGACAAACGTCTTCTATATCTAGACTAACGAGATCCGTCGTTGTACAACCGTCTTCTGTATCTAGACTAACGCGATCCGTCTTTGTACAACCGTCTTTTATATCTAGACTAACGAGATACGTCGTTGGAAAATCGTCTTCAATATCTAGACTAACGAGATACGTCGTTGGACAAACGTCTTCAATATCTAGACTAACGAGATCCGTCTGTACAACCGTCTTCTATGTCTAGATTAACGAGATCCGTCGTTGTACAACCGTCTTCTATATCAAGACTAACGAGATCCGTCGTTGGACAATCGTCTTCAATATCTAAACTAACGAGATCCGTCTGTACAACCGTCTGCTATATCTAGACTAACGAGATACGTCGTTGGACAAACGTCTTCAATATCTAGACTAACGAGATCCGTCTGTATAATCGTCTTCTATATCTAGACTAACGAGATACGTCGTTGGACAAACGTCTTCTATATCTAGACTAACGAGATACGTCGTTGGACAATCGTCTTCTATATCTAGACTAACGAGATCCGTCGTTGTACAACCGTCTTCTATATATAGACTAACGAGATCCGTCTGTACAACCATCTTCTATATCTAGACTAACGAGATCCGTCGTTGTACAACCGCCTTCTATATCTAGACTAACGAGATCCGTCGTTGTCCAACCGTCTTCTATATCTAGACTAACGAGATACGTCGTTGGACAAACGTCTTCTACATCTAGACTAACGAGATACGTCGTTGGACAATCGTCTTCAATATCTAAACTGACGAGATCCGTCTGTACAACCGTCTGCTATATCTAGACTAACGAGATACGTCGTTGGACAAACGTCTTCAATATCTAGACTAACGAGATCCGTCTGTACAACCGTCTTCTATATCTAGACTAACGAGATACGTCGTTGGACACACGTCTTCTATATCTAGACTAACGAGATACGTCGTTGGACAATCGTCTTCAATATCTAGACTAACGAGATCCGTCTGTACAACCGTCTTCTATATCTAGACTAACGAGAGCCGTCGTTGTACAACCGTCTTCTATATCTAGTCTAACGAGATACGTCGTTGGACAAACGTCTTCAATATCTAGACAAACGAGATCCGTCGTTGTCCAACCGTCTTCTATATCTAGACTAACGAGATACGTCGTTGGACAAACGTCTTCAATATCTAGAATAACGAGATCCGTCTGTACAACCGTTTTCTATATCTTGACTAACGGGATCCGACGTTTTACAACCGTCTTCAATATCTAGACTAACGAGATCCGTCTGTACAACCGTCTTCTATGTCTAGACTAACGAGATCCGTCGTTGTACAACCGTCTTCTATATCAAGACTAACGAGATACGTCATTGGACAAACGTCTTCAATATCTAGAATAACGAGATCCGTCTGTACAACCGTTTTCTATATCGTGACTAACGGGATCCGTCGTTGTATAACCGTTTTCTATATCTAGACTAACGAGATCCGTCTGTACAATCGTCTTCTATATCTAGACTAACGTGATCCGTCGTTGTCCAACCGTCTTCTATATCTAGACTAACGAGATACGTCGTTGGACAAACGTCTTCAATATCTAGACTAACGAGATCCGTCGTTGTCCAACCGTCTTCTATATCTAGACTAACGAGATACGTCGTTGGACAAACGTCTTCAATATCTAGACTAACGAGATCCGTCGTTTTACAACCGTCTTCAATATCTAGACTAACGAGATCCGTCTGTACAACCGTCTTCTATGTCTAGACTAACGAGATCCGTCGTTGTACAACCGTCTTCTATATCTAGACTAACGAGATACGTCGTTGGACAAACGTCTTCAATATCTAGACTAACGAGATCCGTCGTTGTCCAACCGTCTTCTATATCTAGACTAACGAGATACGTCGTTGGACAAACGTCTTCAATATCTAGACTAACGAGATCCGTCGTTTTACAACCGTCTTCAATATCTAGACTAACGAGATCCGTCTGTACAACCGTCTTCTATGTCTAGACTAACGAGATCCGTCGTTGTACAACCGTCTTCTATATCTAGACTAACGAAATCCGTCGTTGTACAACCGTTTTCTATATCTAGACTAACGAAATCCGTCGTTGTACAACCGTCTTCTATATCTAGACTAACGAGATCCGTCGTTGTACAACCGTCTTCAATATCTAGACTAACGAGATCCGTCGGTACAACCGTCTTCAATATCTAGACTAACGAGATCCGTCGTTGTACAACCGTCTTCTATATCTATACTAACGAGATCCGTCTGTACAACCGTTTTCTATATCTAGACTACCGAGATCCGTCGTTGTACAACCGTCTTCTATATCTCGACTAACGAGATCTATCGTTGCACAACCGTCTTCTATATCTAGACTAACGAGATACGTCGTTGGACAAACGTCTTCAATATCTAGACTAACGAGATCCGTCGGTACAACCGTCTTCTATATCTAGACTAACGAGATCCGTCGTTGTACAACCGTCTTCTATATCTATACTAAAGAGATCCGTCTGTACAACCGTCTTCTATATCTAGACTAACGAGATACGTCGTTGGACAAACGTCTTCAATATCTAGACTAACGAGATCCGTCTGTACAACCGTCTTCTATATCTAGACTAACTAGATCCGTCGTTGTACAACCGTCTTCTATATCTAGACTAACGAGATACGTCGTTGGACAAACGTCTTCAATATCTAGACTAACGAGATCCGTCTGTACAACCGTCTTCTATATCTAGACTACCGAGATCCGTCGTTGTACAACCGTCTTCTATATCTCGACTAACGAGATCTATCGTTGCACAACCGTCTTCTATATCTAGACTAACGAGATACGTCGTTGGACAAACGTCTTCAATATCTAGAATAACGAGATCCGTCTGTACAACCAACTTCTATATCTAGACTAACGAGATACGTCGTTGGACAAACGTCTTCTATATCTAGACTAACGAGAGCCGTCGTTGTACAACCGTCTTCTATATCTAGACTAACGAGATACGTCGTTGGACAAACGTCTTCAATATCTAGACTAACGAGATCCGTCTGTACAACCGTCTTCTATATCTAGACTAACGAGATACGTCGTTGGACAAACGTCTTCTATATCTAGACTAACGAGATCCGTCTGTACAACCGTCTTCTATATCTAGACTAACGAGATACGTCGTTGGACAAACGTCTTCTATATCTACACTAACGAGATACGTCGTTGGACAAACGTGTTCAATATCTAGACTAACGAGATACGTCGTTGTACAACCGTCTTCCATATCTAGACTAACTAGATCCGTCGTTGTACAACCGTCTTCTATATCTAGAATAACGAGATACGTCGTTGGACAAACTTCTTCAATATCTGGACTAACGAGATCCGTCTATACAACCGTTTTCTATATCTAGACTACCGAGATCCGTCTGTACAACCGTATTCTATATCTCGACTAACGAGATCTATCGTTGTACAACCGTCTTCTATATCTAGACTAACGAGATACGTCGTTGGACAAACGTCTTCAATATCTAGACTAACGAGATCCGTCTGTACAACCGTTTTCTATATCTAGACTACCGAGATCCGTCGTTGTACAACCGTCTTCTATATCTCGACTAACGAGATCTATCGTTGATCAACCGTCTTCTATATCTAGACTAACGAGATACGTCGTTGGACAAACGTCTTCAATATCTAGACTAACGAGATCCGTCGGTACAACCGTCTTCAATATCTAGACTAACGAGATCCGTCGTTGTACAACCGTCTTCTATATCTATACTAAAGAGATCCGTCTGTACAACCGTCTTCTATATCTAGACTAACGAGATCCGTCTGTACAACCGTTTTCTATATCTAGACTACCGAGATCCGTCGTTGTACAACCGTCTTCTATATTTCGACTAACGAGATCTATCGTTGTACAACCGTCTTCTATATCTAGACTAACGAGATACGTCGTTGGACAAACGTCTTCAATATCTAGACTAACGAGATCCGTCGGTACAACCGTCTTCAATATCTAGACTAACGAGATCCGTCGTTGTACAACCGTCTTCTATATCTATACTAACGAGATCCGTCTGTACAACCGTTTTCTATATCTAGACTACCGAGATCCGTCGTTGTACAACCGTCTTCTATATCTCGACTAACGAGATCTATCGTTGCACAACCGTCTTCTATATCTAGACTAACGAGATACGTCGTTGGACAAACGTCTTCAATATCTAGACTAACGAGATCCGTCGGTACAACCGTCTTCTATATCTAGACTAACGAGATCCGTCGTTGTACAACCGTCTTCTATATCTATACTAAAGAGATCCGTCTGTACAACCGTCTTCTATATCTATACTAACGAGATCCGTCTGTACAACCGTTTTCTATATCTAGACTACCGAGATCCGTCGTTGTACAACCGTCTTCTATATCTCGACTAACGAGATCTATCGTTGCACAACCGTCTTCTATATCTAGACTAACGAGATACGTCGTTGGACAAACGTGTTCAATATCTAGACTAACGAGATACGTCGTTGTACAACCGTCTTCCATATCTAGACTAACTAGATCCGTCGTTGTACAACCGTCTTCTATATCTAGAATAACGAGATACGTCGTTGGACAAACTTCTTCAATATCTGGACTAACGAGATCCGTCTGTACAACCGTTTTCTATATCTAGACTACCGAGATCCGTCTGTACAACCGTATTCTATATCTCGACTAACGAGATCTATCGTTGTACAACCGTCTTCTATATCTAGACTAACGAGATACGTCGTTGGACAAACGTCTTCAATATCTAGACTAACGAGATCCGTCTGTACAACCGTTTTCTATATCTAGACTACCGAGATCCGTCGTTGTACAACCGTCTTCTATATCTCGACTAACGAGATCTATCGTTGTACAACCGTCTTCTATATCTAGACTAACGAGATACGTCGTTGGACAAACGTCTTCAATATCTAGACTAACGAGATCCGTCGGTACAACCGTCTTCAATATCTAGACTAACGAGATCCGTCGTTGTACAACCGTCTTCTATATCTATACTAAAGAGATCCGTCTGTACAACCGTCTTCTATATCTAGACTAACGAGATCCGTCTGTACAACCGTTTTCTATATCTAGACTACCGAGATCCGTCTGTACAACCGTCTTCTATATCTCGACTAACGAGATCTATCGTTGTACAACCGTCTTCTATATCTAGACTAACGAGATACGTCGTTGGACAAACGTCTTCAATATCTAGACTAACGAGATCCGTCTGTACAACCGTTTTCAATATCTAGACTACCGAGATCCGTCGTTGTACAACCGTCTTCTATATCTCGACTAACGAGATCCATCGTTGTACAACCGTCTTCTATATCTAGACTAACGAGATACGTCGTTGGACAAACGTCTTCAATATCTAGACTAACGAGATTCGTCGGTACAACCGTCTTCTATATCTAGACTAACGAGTTCCGTCGTTGTACAACCGTCTTCTATATCTATACTAAAGAGATCCGTCTGTACAACCGTCTTCTATATCTAGACTAACGAGATCCGTCTGTACAACCGTCTTCTATATCTATACTAAAGAGATCCGTCTGTACAACCGTCTTCTATATCTAGACTAACGAGATCCGTCGTTGTACAACCGTCTTCTATATCTAGACTAACGAGATCCGTCTGTACAATCGTTTTCTATATCTCGACTAACGAGATCTCTCGTTGTACAACCGTCTTCTATATCTAGACTAACGAGATCCGTCGTTGTACAACCGTCTTCTATATCTCGACTAACGAGATCAATCGTTGTACAACCGTCTTCTATATCTAGACTAACGAGATACGTCTGTACAACCGTTTTCTATATCTAGACTACCGAGATCCGTCTGTACAACTGTCTTCTATATCTCGACTAACGAGATCCATCGTTGTACAACCGTCTTCTATATCTAGACTAACGAGATACGTCGTTGGACAAACGTCTTCAATATCTAGACTAACGAGATCCGTCTGTACAACCGTTTTCTATATCTAGACTACCGAGATCCGTCGTTGTACAACCGTCTTCTATATCTCGACTAACGAGATCTATCGTTGCACAACCGTCTTCTATATCTAGACTAACGAGATACGTCGTTGGACAAACGTCTTCAATATCTAGACTAACGAGATCCGTCGGTACAACCGTCTTCTATATCTAGACTAACGAGATCCGTCGTTGTACAACCGTCTTCTATATCTATACTAAAGAGATCCGTCTGTACAACCGTCTTCTATATCTAGACTAACGAGATACGTCGTTGGACAAACGTCTTCAATATCTAGACTAACGAGATCCGTCTGTACAACCGTCTTCTATATCTAGACTAACGAGATACGTCGTTGGACAAACGTCTTCTATATCTAGACTAACGAGATCCGTCTGTACAACCGTCGTCTATATCTAGACTAACGAGATACGTCGTTGGACAAACGTCTTCTATATCTAGACTAACGAGATACGTCGTTGGACAAACGTGTTCAATATCTAGACTAACGAGATACGTCGTTGTACAACCGTCTTCCATATCTAGACTAACGAGATCCGTCGTTGTACAACCGTCTTCTATATCTAGACTAACGAGATACGTCGTTGGACAAACGTCTTCAATATCTAGACTAACGAGATCCGTCTGTACAACCGTCTTCTATATCTAGACTAACTAGATCCGTCGTTGTACAACCGTCTTCTATATCTAGAATAACGAGATACGTCGTTGGACAAACTTCTTCAATATCTGGACTAACGAGATCCGTCTGTACAACCGTTTTCTATATCTAGACTACCGAGATCCGTCTGTACAACCGTATTCTATATCTCGACTAACGAGATCTATCGTTGCACAACCGTCTTCTATATCTAGACTAACGAGATACGTCGTTGGACAAACGTCTTCAATATCTAGACTAACGAGATCCGTCTGTACAACCGTCTTCTATATCTATACTAAAGAGATCCGTCTGTACAACCGTCTTCTATATCTAGACTAACGAGATCCGTCGTTGTACAACCGTCTTCTATATCTAGACTAACGAGATCCGTCTGTACAATCGTTTTCTATATCTCGACTAACGAGATCTCTCGTTGTACAACCGTCTTCTATATCTAGACTAACGAGATCCGTCGTTGTACAACCGTCTTCTATATCTCGACTAACGAGATCTATCGTTGTACAACCGTCTTCTATATCTAGACTAACGAGATACGTCTGTACAACCGTTTTCTATATCTAGACTACCGAGATCCGTCTGTACAACTGTCTTCTATATCTCGACTAACGAGATCCATCGTTGTACAACCGTCTTCTATATCTAGACTAACGAGATACGTCGTTGGACAAACGTCTTCAATATCTAGACTAACGAGATCCGTCTGTACAACCGTTTTCTATATCTAGACTACCGAGATCCGTCGTTGTACAACCGTCTTCTATATCTCGACTAACGAGATCTATCGTTGCACAACCGTCTTCTATATCTAGACTAACGAGATACGTCGTTGGACAAACGTCTTCAATATCTAGACTAACGAGATCCGTCGGTACAACCGTCTTCTATATCTAGACTAACGAGATCCGTCGTTGTACAACCGTCTTCTATATCTATACTAAAGAGATCCGTCTGTACAACCGTCTTCTGTATCTAGACTAACGCGATCCGTCTTTGTACAACCGTCTTTTATATCTAGACTAACGAGATACGTCGTTGGAAAATCGTCTTCAATATCTAGACTAACGAGATACGTCGTTGGACAAACGTCTTCAATATCTAGACTAACGAGATACGTCGTTGGACAAACGTCTTCTATATCTAGACTAACGAGATCCGTCTGTACAACCGTCGTCTATATCTAGACTAACGAGATACGTCGTTGGACAAACGTCTTCTATATCTAGACTAACGAGATACGTCGTTGGACAAACGTGTTCAATATCTAGACTAACGAGATACGTCGTTGTACAACCGTCTTCCATATCTAGACTAACGAGATCCGTCGTTGTACAACCGTCTTCTATATCTAGACTAACGAGATACGTCGTTGGACAAACGTCTTCAATATCTAGACTAACGAGATCCGTCTGTACAACCGTCTTCTATATCTAGACTAACTAGATCCGTCGTTGTACAACCGTCTTCTATATCTAGAATAACGAGATACGTCGTTGGACAAACTTCTTCAATATCTGGACTAACGAGATCCGTCTGTACAACCGTTTTCTATATCTAGACTACCGAGATCCGTCTGTACAACCGTATTCTATATCTCGACTAACGAGATCTATCGTTGTACAACCGTCTTCTATATCTAGACTAACGAGATACGTCGTTGGACAAACGTCTTCAATATCTAGACTAACGAGATCCGTCTGTACAACCGTTTTCTATATCTAGACTACCGAGATCCGTCGTTGTACAACCGTCTTCTATATTTCGACTAACGAGATCTATCGTTGTACAACCGTCTTCTATATCTAGACTAACGAGATACGTCGTTGGACAAACGGCTTCAATATCTAGACTAACGAGATCCGTCGGTACAACCGTCTTCAATATCTAGACTAACGAGATCCGTCGTTGTACAACCGTCTTCTATATCTATACTAAAGAGATCCGTCTGTACAACCGTCTTCTATATCTAGACTAACGAGATCCGTCTGTACAACCGTTTTCTATATCTAGACTACCGAGATCCGTCTGTACAACCGTCTTCTATATCTCGACTAACGAGATCTATCGTTGTACAACCGTCTTCTATATCTAGACTAACGAGATACGTCGTTGGACAAACGTCTTCAATATCTAGACTAACGAGATCCGTCTGTACAACCGTTTTCAATATCTAGACTACCGAGATCCGTCGTTGTACAACCGTCTTCTATATCTCGACTAACGAGATCCATCGTTGTACAACCGTCTTCTATATCTAGACTAACGAGATACGTCGTTGGACAAACGTCTTCAATATCTAGACTAACGAGATTCGTCGGTACAACCGTCTTCTATATCTAGACTAACGAGTTCCGTCGTTGTACAACCGTCTTCTATATCTATACTAAAGAGATCCGTCTGTACAACCGTCTTCTATATCTAGACTAACGAGATCCGTCTGTACAACCGTCTTCTATATCTATACTAAAGAGATCCGTCTGTACAACCGTCTTCTATATCTAGACTAACGAGATCCGTCGTTGTACAACCGTCTTCTATATCTAGACTAACGAGATCCGTCTGTACAATCGTTTTCTATATCTCGACTAACGAGATCTCTCGTTGTACAACCGTCTTCTATATCTAGACTAACGAGATCCGTCGTTGTACAACCGTCTTCTATATCTCGACTAACGAGATCAATCGTTGTACAACCGTCTTCTATATCTAGACTAACGAGATACGTCTGTACAACCGTTTTCTATATCTAGACTACCGAGATCCGTCTGTACAACTGTCTTCTATATCTCGACTAACGAGATCCATCGTTGTACAACCGTCTTCTATATCTAGACTAACGAGATACGTCGTTGGACAAACGTCTTCAATATCTAGACTAACGAGATCCGTCTGTACAACCGTTTTCTATATCTAGACTACCGAGATCCGTCGTTGTACAACCGTCTTCTATATCTCGACTAACGAGATCTATCGTTGCACAACCGTCTTCTATATCTAGACTAACGAGATACGTCGTTGGACAAACGTCTTCAATATCTAGACTAACGAGATCCGTCGGTACAACCGTCTTCTATATCTAGACTAACGAGATCCGTCGTTGTACAACCGTCTTCTATATCTATACTAAAGAGATCCGTCTGTACAACCGTCTTCTATATCTAGACTAACGAGATACGTCGTTGGACAAACGTCTTCAATATCTAGACTAACGAGATCCGTCTGTACAACCGTCTTCTATATCTAGACTAACGAGATACGTCGTTGGACAAACGTCTTCTATATCTAGACTAACGAGATCCGTCTGTACAACCGTCGTCTATATCTAGACTAACGAGATACGTCGTTGGACAAACGTCTTCTATATCTAGACTAACGAGATACGTCGTTGGACAAACGTGTTCAATATCTAGACTAACGAGATACGTCGTTGTACAACCGTCTTCCATATCTAGACTAACGAGATCCGTCGTTGTACAACCGTCTTCTATATCTAGACTAACGAGATACGTCGTTGGACAAACGTCTTCAATATCTAGACTAACGAGATCCGTCTGTACAACCGTCTTCTATATCTAGACTAACTAGATCCGTCGTTGTACAACCGTCTTCTATATCTAGAATAACGAGATACGTCGTTGGACAAACTTCTTCAATATCTGGACTAACGAGATCCGTCTGTACAACCGTTTTCTATATCTAGACTACCGAGATCCGTCTGTACAACCGTATTCTATATCTCGACTAACGAGATCTATCGTTGCACAACCGTCTTCTATATCTAGACTAACGAGATACGTCGTTGGACAAACGTCTTCAATATCTAGACTAACGAGATCCGTCTGTACAACCGTCTTCTATATCTATACTAAAGAGATCCGTCTGTACAACCGTCTTCTATATCTAGACTAACGAGATCCGTCGTTGTACAACCGTCTTCTATATCTAGACTAACGAGATCCGTCTGTACAATCGTTTTCTATATCTCGACTAACGAGATCTCTCGTTGTACAACCGTCTTCTATATCTAGACTAACGAGATCCGTCGTTGTACAACCGTCTTCTATATCTCGACTAACGAGATCTATCGTTGTACAACCGTCTTCTATATCTAGACTAACGAGATACGTCTGTACAACCGTTTTCTATATCTAGACTACCGAGATCCGTCTGTACAACTGTCTTCTATATCTCGACTAACGAGATCCATCGTTGTACAACCGTCTTCTATATCTAGACTAACGAGATACGTCGTTGGACAAACGTCTTCAATATCTAGACTAACGAGATCCGTCTGTACAACCGTTTTCTATATCTAGACTACCGAGATCCGTCGTTGTACAACCGTCTTCTATATCTCGACTAACGAGATCTATCGTTGCACAACCGTCTTCTATATCTAGACTAACGAGATACGTCGTTGGACAAACGTCTTCAATATCTAGACTAACGAGATCCGTCGGTACAACCGTCTTCTATATCTAGACTAACGAGATCCGTCGTTGTACAACCGTCTTCTATATCTATACTAAAGAGATCCGTCTGTACAACCGTCTTCTGTATCTAGACTAACGCGATCCGTCTTTGTACAACCGTCTTTTATATCTAGACTAACGAGATACGTCGTTGGAAAATCGTCTTCAATATCTAGACTAACGAGATACGTCGTTGGACAAACGTCTTCAATATCTAGACTAACGAGATACGTCGTTGGACAAACGTCTTCTATATCTAGACTAACGAGATCCGTCTGTACAACCGTCGTCTATATCTAGACTAACGAGATACGTCGTTGGACAAACGTCTTCTATATCTAGACTAACGAGATACGTCGTTGGACAAACGTGTTCAATATCTAGACTAACGAGATACGTCGTTGTACAACCGTCTTCCATATCTAGACTAACGAGATCCGTCGTTGTACAACCGTCTTCTATATCTAGACTAACGAGATACGTCGTTGGACAAACGTCTTCAATATCTAGACTAACGAGATCCGTCTGTACAACCGTCTTCTATATCTAGACTAACTAGATCCGTCGTTGTACAACCGTCTTCTATATCTAGAATAACGAGATACGTCGTTGGACAAACTTCTTCAATATCTGGACTAACGAGATCCGTCTGTACAACCGTTTTCTATATCTAGACTACCGAGATCCGTCTGTACAACCGTATTCTATATCTCGACTAACGAGATCTATCGTTGTACAACCGTCTTCTATATCTAGACTAACGAGATACGTCGTTGGACAAACGTCTTCAATATCTAGACTAACGAGATCCGTCTGTACAACCGTTTTCTATATCTAGACTACCGAGATCCGTCGTTGTACAACCGTCTTCTATATTTCGACTAACGAGATCTATCGTTGTACAACCGTCTTCTATATCTAGACTAACGAGATACGTCGTTGGACAAACGGCTTCAATATCTAGACTAACGAGATCCGTCGGTACAACCGTCTTCAATATCTAGACTAACGAGATCCGTCGTTGTACAACCGTCTTCTATATCTATACTAAAGAGATCCGTCTGTACAACCGTCTTCTATATCTAGACTAACGAGATCCGTCTGTACAACCGTTTTCTATATCTAGACTACCGAGATCCGTCTGTACAACCGTCTTCTATATCTCGACTAACGAGATCTATCGTTGTACAACCGTCTTCTATATCTAGACTAACGAGATACGTCGTTGGACAAACGTCTTCAATATCTAGACTAACGAGATCCGTCTGTACAACCGTCTTCTATATCTAGACTAACTAGATCCGTCGTTGCACCACCGTCTTCTATATCTAGACTAACGCAATACGTCGTTGGACAAATGTCTTCAATATCTAGACTAACGAGATCCGTCTGTACAACCGTTTTCTACATCTAGACTACCGAGATCCGTCGTTGTACAACCGTCTTCTATATCTCGACTAACGAGATCCGTCGTTGTACAACCGTCTTCTATATCTAGACTAACGAGATCCGTCTGTACAACCGTTTTCTATATCTAGACTACCGAGATCCGTCGTTGTACAACCGTCTTCTATATCTAGACTAACGAGATCCGTCGTTGTACAACCGCCTTCTATATCTAGATTAACGAGATCCGTCGTTGTCCAACCGTCTTCTATATCTAGACTAACGAGATACGTCGTTGGACAAACGTCTTCTACATCTAGACTAACGAGATACGTCGTTGGACAATCGTCTTCAATATCTAAACTAACGAGATCCGTCTGTACAACCGTCTGCTATATCTAGACAAACGAGATACGTCGTTGGACAAACGTCTTCAATATCTAGACTAACGAGATCCGTCTGTACAACCGTCTTCTATATCTAGACTAACGAGATACGTCGTTGGACAAACGTCTTCTATATCTAGACTAACGAGATACGTCGTTGGACAATCGTCTTCAATATCTAGACTAACGAGATCCGTCTGTACAACCGTTTTCTATATCTAGACTACCGAGATCCGTCGTTGTACAACCGTCTTCTATATTTCGACTAACGAGATCTATCGTTGTACAACCGTCTTCTATATCTAGACTAACGAGATACGTCGTTGGACAAACGTCTTCAATATCTAGACTAACGAGATCCGTCGGTACAACCGTCTTCAATATCTAGACTAACGAGATCCGTCGTTGTACAACCGTCTTCTATATCTATACTAACGAGATCCGTCTGTACAACCGTTTTCTATATCTAGACTACCGAGATCCGTCGTTGTACAACCGTCTTCTATATCTCGACTAACGAGATCTATCGTTGCACAACCGTCTTCTATATCTAGACTAACGAGATACGTCGTTGGACAAACGTCTTCAATATCTAGACTAACGAGATCCGTCGGTACAACCGTCTTCTATATCTAGACTAACGAGATCCGTCGTTGTACAACCGTCTTCTATATCTATACTAAAGAGATCCGTCTGTACAACCGTCTTCTATATCTAGACTAACGAGATACGTCGTTGGACAAACGTCTTCAATATCTAGACTAACGAGATCCGTCTGTACAACCGTCTTCTATATCTAGACTAACTAGATCCGTCGTTGTACAACCGTCTTCTATATCTAGACTAACGAGATACGTCGTTGGACAAACGTCTTCAATATCTAGACTAACGAGATCCGTCTGTACAACCGTCTTCTATATCTAGACTAACGAGATACGTCGTTGGACAAACGTCTTCAATATCTAGACTAACGAGATCCGTCTGTACAACCGTTTTCTATATCTAGACTACCGAGATCCGTCGTTGTACAACCGTCTTCTATATTTCGACTAACGAGATCTATCGTTGTACAACCGTCTTCTATATCTAGCCTAACGAGATACGTCGTTGGACAAACGTCTTCAATATCTAGACTAACGAGATCCGTCGGTACAACCGTCTTCAATATCTAGACTAACGAGATCCGTCGTTGTACAACCGTCTTCTATATCTATACTAAAGAGATCCGTCTGTACAACCGTCTTCTATATCTAGACTAACGAGATCCGTCTGTACAACCGTTTTCTATATCTAGACTACCGAGATCCGTCTGTACAACCGTCTTCTATATCTCGACTAACGAGATCTATCGTTGTACAACCGTCTCCTATATCTAGACTAACGAGATACGTCGTTGGACAAACGTCTTCAATATCTAGACTAACGAGATCCGTCTGTACAACCGACTTCTATATCTAGACTAACTAGATCCGTCGTTGCACCACCGTCTTCTATATCTAGACTAACGCAATACGTCGTTGGACAAATGTCTTCAATATCTAGACTAACGAGATCCGTCTGTACAACCGTTTTCTACATCTAGACTACCGAGATCCGTCGTTGTACAACCGTCTTCTATATCTCGACTAACGAGATCCGTCGTTGTACAACCGTCTTCTATATCTAGACTAACGAGATCCGTCTGTACAACCGTTTTCTATATCTAGACTACCGAGATCCGTCGTTGTACAACCGTCTTCTATATCTAGACTAACGAGATCCGTCGTTGTACAACCGCCTTCTATATCTAGATTAACGAGATCCGTCGTTGTCCAACCGTCTTCTATATCTAGACTAACGAGATACGTCGTTGGACAAACGTCTTCTACATCTAGACTAACGAGATACGTCGTTGGACAATCGTCTTCAATATCTAAACTAACGAGATCCGTCTGTACAACCGTCTGCTATATCTAGACAAACGAGATACGTCGTTGGACAAACGTCTTCAATATCTAGACTAACGAGATCCGTCTGTACAACCGTCTTCTATATCTAGACTAACGAGATACGTCGTTGGACAAACGTCTTCTATATCTAGACTAACGAGTTACGTCGTTGGACAATCGTCTTCAATATCTAGACTAACGAGATCCGTCTGTACAACCGTCTTCTATATCTAGACTAACGAGAGCCGTCGTTGTACAACCGTCTTCTATATCTAGTCTAACGAGATACGTCGTTGGACAAACGTCTTCAATATCTAGACTAACGAGATCCGTCGTTGTCCAACCGTCTTCTATATCTAGACTAACGAGATACGTCGTTGGACAAACGTCTTCAATATCTAGAATAACGAGATCCGTCTGTACAATCGTTTTCTATATCTTGACTAACGGGATCCGTCGTTTTACAACCGTCTTCAATATCTAGACTAACGAGATCCGTCTGTACAACCGTCTTCTATGTCTAGACTAACGAGATCCGTCGTTGTACAACCGTCTTCTATATCAAGACTAACGAGATACGTCGTTGGACAAACGTCTCAATATTTAGAATAACGAGATCCGTCTGTACAACCGTTTTCTATATCGTGACTAACGGGATCCGTCGTTGTATAACCGTTTTCTATATCTAGACTAACGAGATCCGTCTGTACAATCGTCTTCTATATCTAGACTAACGTGATCCGTCGTTGTACAACCGTCTTCTATATCAAGACTAACGAGATCCGTCGTTGTACAACCGTCTTCTATATCTAGTCTAACGAGATACATCGTTGGACAAACGTCTTCAATATCTAGACTAACGAGATTCGTCTGTACAACCGTCTTCTATATCAAGACTAACGAGATCCGTCGTTGTACAACCGTCTTCTATATCTAGACTAACGAGATCCGTCTTTGTACAACCGTTTTCTATATCTAGACTAACGAGATCCGTCTGTACAACCGTCTTCTATATCTAGACTAACGTGATCCGTCGTTGTCCAACCGTCTTCTATATCTAGACTAACGAGATCCATCGTTGTACAACCGTCTTCTATATCTAGACTAACGAGATACGTCGTTGGACAAACGTCTTCAATATCTAGACTAACGAGATCCGTCTGTACAACCGTTTTCTATATCTAGACTACCGAGATCCGTCGTTGTACAACCGTCTTCTATATCTCGACTAACGAGATCTATCGTTGCACAACCGTCTTCTATATCTAGACTAACGAGATACGTCGTTGGACAAACGTCTTCAATATCTAGACTAACGAGATCCGTCTGTACAACCGTCTTCTATATCTAGACTAACGAGATACGTCGTTGGACAAACGTCTTCTATATCTAGACTAACGAGATACGTCGTTGGACAATCGTCTTCAATATCTAGACTAACGAGATCCGTCTGTACAACCGTTTTCTATATCTAGACTACCGAGATCCGTCGTTGTACAACCGTCTTCTATATTTCGACTAACGAGATCTATCGTTGTACAACCGTCTTCTATATCTAGACTAACGAGATACGTCGTTGGACAAACGTCTTCAATATCTAGACTAACGAGATCCGTCGGTACAACCGTCTTCAATATCTAGACTAACGAGATCCGTCGTTGTACAACCGTCTTCTATATCTATACTAACGAGATCCGTCTGTACAACCGTTTTCTATATCTAGACTACCGAGATCCGTCGTTGTACAACCGTCTTCTATATCTCGACTAACGAGATCTATCGTTGCACAACCGTCTTCTATATCTAGACTAACGAGATACGTCGTTGGACAAACGTCTTCAATATCTAGACTAACGAGATCCGTCGGTACAACCGTCTTCTATATCTAGACTAACGAGATCCGTCGTTGTACAACCGTCTTCTATATCTATACTAAAGAGATCCGTCTGTACAACCGTCTTCTATATCTAGACTAACGAGATACGTCGTTGGACAAACGTCTTCAATATCTAGACTAACGAGATCCGTCTGTACAACCGTCTTCTATATCTAGACTAACTAGATCCGTCGTTGTACAACCGTCTTCTATATCTAGACTAACGAGATACGTCGTTGGACAAACGTCTTCAATATCTAGACTAACGAGATCCGTCTGTACAACCGTCTTCTATATCTAGACTAACGAGATACGTCGTTGGACAAACGTCTTCAATATCTAGACTAACGAGATCCGTCTGTACAACCGTTTTCTATATCTAGACTACCGAGATCCGTCGTTGTACAACCGTCTTCTATATTTCGACTAACGAGATCTATCGTTGTACAACCGTCTTCTATATCTAGCCTAACGAGATACGTCGTTGGACAAACGTCTTCAATATCTAGACTAACGAGATCCGTCGGTACAACCGTCTTCAATATCTAGACTAACGAGATCCGTCGTTGTACAACCGTCTTCTATATCTATACTAAAGAGATCCGTCTGTACAACCGTCTTCTATATCTAGACTAACGAGATCCGTCTGTACAACCGTTTTCTATATCTAGACTACCGAGATCCGTCTGTACAACCGTCTTCTATATCTCGACTAACGAGATCTATCGTTGTACAACCGTCTCCTATATCTAGACTAACGAGATACGTCGTTGGACAAACGTCTTCAATATCTAGACTAACGAGATCCGTCTGTACAACCGTCTTCTATATCTAGACTAACTAGATCCGTCGTTGCACCACCGTCTTCTATATCTAGACTAACGCAATACGTCGTTGGACAAATGTCTTCAATATCTAGACTAACGAGATCCGTCTGTACAACCGTTTTCTACATCTAGACTACCGAGATCCGTCGTTGTACAACCGTCTTCTATATCTCGACTAACGAGATCCGTCGTTGTACAACCGTCTTCTATATCTAGACTAACGAGATCCGTCTGTACAACCGTTTTCTATATCTAGACTACCGAGATCCGTCGTTGTACAACCGTCTTCTATATCTAGACTAACGAGATCCGTCGTTGTACAACCGCCTTCTATATCTAGATTAACGAGATCCGTCGTTGTCCAACCGTCTTCTATATCTAGACTAACGAGATACGTCGTTGGACAAACGTCTTCTACATCTAGACTAACGAGATACGTCGTTGGACAATCGTCTTCAATATCTAAACTAACGAGATCCGTCTGTACAACCGTCTGCTATATCTAGACAAACGAGATACGTCGTTGGACAAACGTCTTCAATATCTAGACTAACGAGATCCGTCTGTACAACCGTCTTCTATATCTAGACTAACGAGATACGTCGTTGGACAAACGTCTTCTATATCTAGACTAACGAGTTACGTCGTTGGACAATCGTCTTCAATATCTAGACTAACGAGATCCGTCTGTACAACCGTCTTCTATATCTAGACTAACGAGAGCCGTCGTTGTACAACCGTCTTCTATATCTAGTCTAACGAGATACGTCGTTGGACAAACGTCTTCAATATCTAGACTAACGAGATCCGTCGTTGTCCAACCGTCTTCTATATCTAGACTAACGAGATACGTCGTTGGACAAACGTCTTCAATATCTAGAATAACGAGATCCGTCTGTACAACCGTTTTCTATATCTTGACTAACGGGATCCGTCGTTTTACAACCGTCTTCAATATCAAGACTAACGAGATCCGTCTGTACAACCGTCTTCTATGTCTAGACTAACGAGATCCGTCGTTGTACAACCGTCTTCTATATCAAGACTAACGAGATACGTCGTTGGACAAACGTCTTCAATATTTAGAATAACGAGATCCGTCTGTACAACCGTTTTCTATATCGTGACTAACGGGATCCGTCGTTGTATAACCGTTTTCTATATCTAGACTAACGAGATCCGTCTGTACAATCGTCTTCTATATCTAGACTAACGTGATCCGTCGTTGTACAACCGTCTTCTATATCAAGACTAACGAGATCCGTCGTTGTACAACCGTCTTCTATATCTAGTCTAACGAGATACATCGTTGGACAAACGTCTTCAATATCTAGACTAACGAGATTCGTCTGTACAACCGTCTTCTATATCAAGACTAACGAGATCCGTCGTTGTACAACCGTCTTCTATATCTAGACTAACGAGATCCGTCTTTGTACAACCGTTTTCTATATCTAGACTAACGAGATCCGTCTGTACAACCGTCTTCTATATCTAGACTAACGTGATCCGTCGTTGTCCAACCGTCTTCTATATCTAGACTAACGAGATACGTCGTTGGACAAACGTCTTCTATATCTAGACTAACGAGATCCGTCGTTGTACAACCGTCTTCTGTATCTAGACTAACGCGATCCGTCTTTGTACAACCGTCTTTTATATCTAGACTAACGAGATACATCGTTGGAAAATCGTCTTCAATATCTAGACTAACGAGATACGTCGTTGGACAAACGTCTTCAATATCTAGACTAACGAGATCCGTCTGTACAACCGTCTTCTATGTCTAGATTAACGAGATCCGTCGTTGTACAACCGTCTTCTATATCAAGACTAACGAGATCCGTCGTTGGACAATCGTCTTCAATATCTAAACTAACGAGATCCGTCTGTACAACCGTCTGCTATATCTAGACTAACGAGATACGTCGTTGGACACACGTCTTCAATATCTAGACTAACGAGATCCGTCTGTACAATCGTCTTCTATATCTAGACTAACGAGATACGTCGTAGGACAAACGTCTTCTATATCTAGACTAACGAGATACGTCGTTGGACAATCGTCTTCTATATCTAGACTAACGAGATCCGTCGTTGTACAACCGTCTTCTATATATAGACTAACGAGATCCGTCTGTACAACCATCTTCTATATCTAGACTAACGAGATCCGTCGTTGTACAACCGCCTTCTATATCTAGACTAACGAGATCCGTCGTTGTCCAACCGTCTTCTATATCTAGACTAACGAGATACGTCGTTGGACAAACGTCTTCTACATCTAGACTAACGAGATACGTCGTTGGACAATCGTCTTCAATATCTAAACTGACGAGATCCGTCTGTACAACCGTCTGCTATATCTAGACTAACGAGATACGTCGTTGGACAAACGTCTTCAATATCTAGACTAACGAGATCCGTCTGTACAACCGTCTTCTATATCTAGACTAACGAGATACGTCGTTGGACAAACGTCTTCTATATCTAGACTAACGAGATACGTCGTTGGACAATCGTCTTCAATATCTAGACTAACGAGATCCGTCTGTACAACCGTCTTCTATATCTAGACTAACGAGAGCCGTCGTTGTACAACCGTCTTCTATATCTAGTCTAACGAGATACGTCGTTGGACAAACGTCTTCAATATCTAGACAAACGAGATCCGTCGTTGTCCAACCGTCTTCTATATCTAGACTAACGAGATACGTCGTTGGACAAACGTCTTCAATATCTAGAATAACGAGATCCGTCTGTACAACCGTTTTCTATATCTTGACTAACGGGATCCGACGTTTTACAACCGTCTTCAATATCTAGACTAACGAGATCCGTCTGTACAACCGTCTTCTATGTCTAGACTAACGAGATCCGTCGTTGTACAACCGTCTTCTATATCAAGACTAACGAGATACGTCATTGGACAAACGTCTTCAATATCTAGAATAACGAGATCCGTCTGTACAACCGTTTTCTATATCGTGACTAACGGGATCCGTCGTTGTATAACCGTTTTCTATATCTAGACTAACGAGATCCGTCTGTACAATCGTCTTCTATATCTAGACTAACGTGATCCGTCGTTGTCCAACCGTCTTCTATATCTAGACTAACGAGATACGTCGTTGGACAAACGTCTTCAATATCTAGACTAACGAGATCCGTCGTTGTCCAACCGTCTTCTATATCTAGACTAACGAGATACGTCGTTGGACAAACGTCTTCAATATCTAGACTAACGAGATCCGTCGTTTTACAACCGTCTTCAATATCTAGACTAACGAGATCCGTCTGTACAACCGTCTTCTATGTCTAGACTAACGAGATCCGTCGTTGTACAACCGTCTTCTATATCAAGACTAACGAGATCCGTCGTTGTACAACCGTCTTCTATATCTAGTCTAACGAGATACATCGTTGGACAAACGTCTTCAATATCTAGACTAACGAGATTCGTCTGTACAACCGTCTTCTATATCAAGACCAACGAGATCCGTCGTTGTACAACTGTCTTCTATATCTAGACTAACGAGATCCGTCGTTGTACAACCGTTTTCTATATCTAGACTAACGAGATCCGTCTGTACAACCGTCTTCTATATCTAGACTAACGTGATCCGTCGTTGTCCAACCGTCTTCTATATCTAGACTAACGAGATACGTCGTTGGACAAACGTCTTCTATATCTAGACTAACGAGATCCGTCGTTGTACAACCGTCTTCTATATCTAGACTAACGCGATCCGTCGTTGTACAACCGTCTTTTATATCTAGACTAACGAGATACGTCGGTACAATCGTCTTCTATATCTAGACTAACGTGATCCGTCGTTGTCCAACCGTCTTCTATATCTAGACTAACGAGATACGTCGTTGGACAAACGTCTTCAATATCTAGACTAACGAGATCCGTCGTTGTCCAACCGTCTTCTATATCTAGACTAACGAGATACGTCGTTGTACAACCGTCTTCTATATCTAGACTAACGAGATCCGTCGTTGTACAACCGTTTTCTATATCTAGACTAACGAGATCCGTCTGTACAATCGTCTTCTATATCTAGACTAACGTGATCCGTCGTTGTCCAACCGTCTTCTATATCTAGACTAACGAGATCCGTCGTTGTCCAACCGTCTTCTATATCTAGACTAACGAGATACGTCGTTGGACAAACGTCTTCAATATCTAGACTAACGAGATCCGTCTGTACAACCGTCTTCTATATCTAGACTAACGAGATACGTCGTTGGACAAACGTCTTCTATATCTAGACTAACGAGATACGTCGTTGGACAATCGTCTTCAATATCTAGACTAACGAGATCCGTCTGTACAACCGTCTTCTATGTCTAGACTAACGAGATACGTCGTTGGACAAACGTCTTCAATATCTAGACTAACGAGATCCGTCTGTACAACCGTCTTCTATATCTAGACTAACGAGATACGTCGTTGGACAAACGTCTTCTATATCTAGACTAACGAGATACGTCGTTGGACAAACGTCTTCAATATCTGGACTAACGAGATCCGTCGTTTTACAACCGTCTTCAATATCTAGACTAACGAGATCCGTCTGTTCAACCGTCTTCTATGTCTAGACTAACGAGATCCGTCTGTACAACCGTCTTCTATGTCTAGACTAACGAGATCCGTCGTTGTACAACCGTCTTCTATATCAAGACTAACGAGATCCGTCGTTGTACAACCGTCTTCAATATCTAGACTAACGAGATCCGTCGTTGTACAACCGTCTTCTATATCTAGTCTAACGAGATTCGTCTGTACAACCGTCTTCTATATCAAGACTAACGAGATCCGTCGTTGTACAACCGTCTTCAATATCTAGACTAACGAGATCCGTCTGTACAACCGTCTTCTATGTCTAGACTAACGAGATCCGTCGTTGTACAACCGTCTTCTATATCAAAACTAACGAGATCCGTCGTTGTACAACCGTCTTCTATATCTAGTCTAACGAGATACATCGTTGGACAAACGTCTTCAATATCTAGACTAACGAGATTCGTCTGTACAACCGTCTTCTATATCAAGACTAACGAGATCCGTCGTTGTACAACCGTCTTCTATATCTAGACTAACGAGATCCGTCGTTGTACAACCGTTTTCTATATCTAGACTAACGAGATCCGTCTGTACAATCGTCTTCTATATCTAGACTAACGTGATCCGTCGTTGTCCAACCGTCTTCTATATCTAGACTAACGAGATACGTCGTTGGACAAACGTCTTCAATATCTAGACTAACGAGATCCGTCGTTGTCCAACCGTCTTCTATATCTAGACTAACGAGATACGTCGTTGGACAAACGTCTTCAATATCTAGACTAACGAGATCCGTCGTTTTACAACCGTCTTCAATATCTAGACTAACGAGATCCGTCTGTTCAACCGTCTTCTATGTCTAGACTAACGAGATCCGTCGTTGTACAACCGTCTTCTATATCAAGACTAACGAGATCCGTCGTTGTACAACCGTCTTCTATATCTAGACTAACGAGATCCGTCGTTGTACAACCGTTTTCTATATCTAGACTAACGAGATCCGTCTGTACAACCGTCTTCTACATCTAGACTAACGAGATACGTCGTTGGACAAACGTCTTCTATATCTAAACTAACGAGATCCGTCGTTGTACAACCGTCTTCTATATCTAGACTAACGAGATCCGTCGTTGTACAACCGTCTTTTATATCTAGACTAACGAGATACGTCGTTGGAAAATCGTCTTCAATATCTAGACTAACGAGATACGTCGTTGGACAAACGTCTTCAATATCTAGACTAACGAGATCCGTCTGTACAACCGTCTTCTATGTCTAGACTAACGAGATCCGTCGTTGGACAATCGATTTCGATGTTATATTAATCAAAAATCGAAATTATTCGCGATTGCTTCGCGAGCACACTTCTTTTTCGCGATTTTGATAACTAATTGTATTGTGGAGGGTGGACAAACGAAATGTTGGGATGGACAAACGTCTTCTATATCGAGACTAACGAGATCCGTCTGTACAACCGTATTCTATATCTAGACTAACGAGATCCGTCGTTGTACAACCGCCTTCTATATCTAGACTAACGAGATCCGTCGTTGTCCAACCGTCTTCTATATCTAGACTAACGAGATACGTCGTTGGACAAACGTCTTCTACATCTAGACTAACGAGATCCGTCTGTACAACCGTTTTCTATATCTAGACTACCGAGATCCGTCGTTGTACAACCGTCTTCTATATCTAGACTAACGAGATACGTCGTTGGACAAACGTCTTCTATATCTAGACTAACGAGATCCGTCTGTACAACCGTCGTCTATATCTAGACTAACGAGATACGTCGTTGGACAAACGTCTTCTATATCTAGACTAACGAGATACGTCGTTGGACAAACGTGTTCAATATCTAGACTAACGAGATACGTCGTTGTACAACCGTCTTCCATATCTAGACTAACGAGATCCGTCGTTGTACAACCGTCTTCTATATCTAGACTAACGAGATACGTCGTTGGACAAACGTCTTCAATATCTAGACTAACGAGATCCGTCTGTACAACCGTCTTCTATATCTAGACTAACTAGATCCGTCGTTGTACAACCGTCTTCTATATCTAGAATAACGAGATACGTCGTTGGACAAACTTCTTCAATATCTGGACTAACGAGATCCGTCTGTACAACCGTTTTCTATATCTAGACTACCGAGATCCGTCTGTACAACCGTATTCTATATCTCGACTAACGAGATCTATCGTTGTACAACCGTCTTCTATATCTAGACTAACGAGATACGTCGTTGGACAAACGTCTTCAATATCTAGACTAACGAGATCCGTCTGTACAACCGTTTTCTATATCTAGACTACCGAGATCCGTCGTTGTACAACCGTCTTCTATATTTCGACTAACGAGATCTATCGTTGTACAACCGTCTTCTATATCTAGACTAACGAGATACGTCGTTGGACAAACGTCTTCAATATCTAGACTAACGAGATCCGTCGGTACAACCGTCTTCAATATCTAGACTAACGAGATCCGTCGTTGTACAACCGTCTTCTATATCTATACTAAAGAGATCCGTCTGTACAACCGTCTTCTATATCTAGACTAACGAGATCCGTCTGTACAACCGTTTTCTATATCTAGACTACCGAGATCCGTCTGTACAACCGTCTTCTATATCTCGACTAACGAGATCTATCGTTGTACAACCGTCTCCTATATCTAGACTAACGAGATACGTCGTTGGACAAACGTCTTCAATATCTAGACTAACGAGATCCGTCTGTACAACCGTCTTCTATATCTAGACTAACTAGATCCGTCGTTGCACCACCGTCTTCTATATCTAGACTAACGCAATACGTCGTTGGACAAATGTCTTCAATATCTAGACTAACGAGATCCGTCTGTACAACCGTTTTCTACATCTAGACTACCGAGATCCGTCGTTGTACAACCGTCTTCTATATCTCGACTAACGAGATCCGTCGTTGTACAACCGTCTTCTATATCTAGACTAACGAGATCCGTCTGTACAACCGTTTTCTATATCTAGACTACCGAGATCCGTCGTTGTACAACCGTCTTCTATATCTAGACTAACGAGATCCGTCGTTGTACAACCGCCTTCTATATCTAGATTAACGAGATCCGTCGTTGTCCAAGCGTCTTCTATATCTAGACTAACGAGATACGTCGTTGGACAAACGTCTTCTACATCTAGACTAACGAGATACGTCGTTGGACAATCGTCTTCAATATCTAAACTAACGAGATCCGTCTGTACAACCGTCTGCTATATCTAGACAAACGAGATACGTCGTTGGACAAACGTCTTCAATATCTAGACTAACGAGATCCGTCTGTACAACCGTCTTCTATATCTAGACTAACGAGATACGTCGTTGGACAAACGTCTTCTATATCTAGACTAACGAGATACGTCGTTGGACAATCGTCTTCAATATCTAGACTAACGAGATCCGTCTGTACAACCGTCTTCTATATCTAGACTAACGAGAGCCGTCGTTGTACAACCGTCTTCTATATCTAGTCTAACGAGATACGTCGTTGGACAAACGTCTTCAATATCTAGACTAACGAGATCCGTCGTTGTCCAACCGTCTTCTATATCTAGACTAACGAGATACGTCGTTGGACAAACGTCTTCAATATCTAGAATAACGAGATCCGTCTGTACAACCGTTTTCTATATCTTGACTAACGGGATCCGTCGTTTTACAACCGTCTTCAATATCTAGACTAACGAGATCCGTCTGTACAACCGTCTTCTATGTCTAGACTAACGAGATCCGTCGTTGTACAACCGTCTTCTATATCAAGACTAACGAGATACGTCGTTGGACAAACGTCTTCAATATCTAGAATAACGAGATCCGTCTGTACAACCGTTTTCTATATCGTGACTAACGGGATCCGTCGTTGTATAACCGTTTTCTATACCTAGACTAACGAGATCCGTCTGTACAATCGTCTTCTATATCTAGACTAACGTGATCCGTCGTTGTACAACCGTCTTCTATATCAAGACTAACGAGATCCGTCGTTGTACAACCGTCTTCTATATCTAGTCTAACGAGATACATCGTTGGACAAACGTCTTCAATATCTAGACTAACGAGATTCGTCTGTACAACCGTCTTCTATATCAAGACTAACGAGATCCGTCGTTGTACAACCGTCTTCTATATCTAGACTAACGAGATCCGTCTTTGTACAACCGTTTTCTATATCTAGACTAACGAGATCCGTCTGTACAACCGTCTTCTATATCTAGACTAACGTGATCCGTCGTTGTCCAACCGTCTTCTATATCTAGACTAACGAGATACGTCGTTGGACAAACGTCTTCTATATCTAGACTAACGAGATCCGTCGTTGTACAACCGTCTTCTGTATCTAGACTAACGCGATCCGTCTTTGTACAACCGTCTTTTATATCTAGACTAACGAGATACATCGTTGGAAAATCGTCTTCAATATCTAGACTAACGAGATACGTCGTTGGACAAACGTCTTCAATATCTAGACTAACGAGATCCGTCTGTACAACCGTCTTCTATGTCTAGATTAACGAGATCCGTCGTTGTACAACCGTCTTCTATATCAAGACTAACGAGATCCGTCGTTGGACAATCGTCTTCAATATCTAAACTAACGAGATCCGTCTGTACAACCGTCTGCTATATCTAGACTAACGAGATACGTCGTTGGACAAACGTCTTCAATATCTAGACTAACGAGATCCGTCTGTACAATCGTCTTCTATATCTAGACTAACGAGATACGTCGTTGGACAAACGTCTTCTATATCTAGACTAACGAGATACGTCGTTGGACAATCGTCTTCTATATCTAGACTAACGAGATCCGTCGTTGTACAACCGTCTTCTATATATAGACTAACGAGATCCGTCTGTACAACCATCTTCTATATCTAGACTAACGAGATCCGTCGTTGTACAACCGCCTTCTATATCTAGACTAACGAGATCCGTCGTTGTCCAACCGTCTTCTATATCTAGACTAACGAGATACGTCGTTGGACAAACGTCTTCTACATCTAGACTAACGAGATACGTCGTTGGACAATCGTCTTCAATATCTAAACTGACGAGATCCGTCTGTACAACCGTCTGCTATATCTAGACTAACGAGATACGTCGTTGGACAAACGTCTTCAATATCTAGACTAACGAGATCCGTCTGTACAACCGTCTTCTATATCTAGACTAACGAGATACGTCGTTGGACAAACGTCTTCTATATCTAGACTAACGAGATACGTCGTTGGACAATCGTCTTCAATATCTAGACTAACGAGATCCGTCTGTACAACCGTCTTCTATATCTAGACTAACGAGAGCCGTCGTTGTACAACCGTCTTCTATATCTAGTCTAACGAGATACGTCGTTGGACAAACGTCTTCAATATCTAGACAAACGAGATCCGTCGTTGTCCAACCGTCTTCTATATCTAGACTAACGAGATACGTCGTTGGACAAACGTCTTCAATATCTAGAATAACGAGATCCGTCTGTACAACCGTTTTCTATATCTTGACTAACGGGATCCGACGTTTTACAACCGTCTTCAATATCTAGACTAACGAGATCCGTCTGTACAACCGTCTTCTATGTCTAGACTAACGAGATCCGTCGTTGTACAACCGTCTTCTATATCAAGACTAACGAGATACGTCATTGGACAAACGTCTTCAATATCTAGAATAACGAGATCCGTCTGTACAACCGTTTTCTATATCGTGACTAACGGGATCCGTCGTTGTATAACCGTTTTCTATATCTAGACTAACGAGATCCGTCTGTACAATCGTCTTCTATATCTAGACTAACGTGATCCGTCGTTGTCCAACCGTCTTCTATATCTAGACTAACGAGATACGTCGTTGGACAAACGTCTTCAATATCTAGACTAACGAGATCCGTCGTTGTCCAACCGTCTTCTATATCTAGACTAACGAGATACGTCGTTGGACAAACGTCTTCAATATCTAGACTAACGAGATCCGTCGTTTTACAACCGTCTTCAATATCTAGACTAACGAGATCCGTCTGTACAACCGTCTTCTATGTCTAGACTAACGAGATCCGTCGTTGTACAACCGTCTTCTATATCAAGACTAACGAGATCCGTCGTTGTACAACCGTTTTCTATATCTAGTCTAACGAGATACATCGTTGGACAAACGTCTTCAATATCTAGACTAACGAGATTCGTCTGTACAACCGTCTTCTATATCAAGACCAACGAGATCCGTCGTTGTACAACTGTCTTCTATATCTAGACTAACGAGATCCGTCGTTGTACAACCGTTTTCTATATCTAGACTAACGAGATCCGTCTGTACAACCGTCTTCTATATCTAGACTAACGAGATCCGTCGTTGTACAACCGTCTTCTATATCTAGACTAACGAGATCCGTCGTTGTACAACCGTTTTCTATATCTAGACTAACGAGATCCGTCTGTACAATCGTCTTCTATATCTAGACTAACGTGATCCGTCGTTGTCCAACCGTCTTCTATATCTAGACTAACGAGATCCGTCGTTGTCCAACCGTCTTCTATATCTAGACTAACGAGATACGTCGTTGGACAAACGTCTTCAATATCTAGACTAACGAGATCCGTCTGTACAACCGTCTTCTATATCTAGACTAACGAGATACGTCGTTGGACAAGCGTCTTCTATATCTAGACTAACGAGATACGTCGTTGGACAATCGTCTTCAATATCTAGACTAACGAGATCCGTCTGTACAACCGTCTTCTATGTCTAGACTAACGAGATACGTCGTTGGACAAACGTCTTCAATATCTAGACTAACGAGATCCGTCTGTACAACCGTCTTCTATGTCTAGACTAACGAGATCCGTCGTTGTACAACCGTCTTCTATATCAAGACTAACGAGATCCGTCGTTGTACAACCGTCTTCAATATCTAGACTAACGAGATCCGTCGTTGTACAACCGTCTTCTATATCTAGTCTAACGAGATTCGTCTGTACAACCGTCTTCTATATCAAGACTAACGAGATCCGTCGTTGTACAACCGTCTTCAATATCTAGACTAACGAGATCCGTCTGTACAACCGTCTTCTATGTCTAGACTAACGAGATCCGTCGTTGTACAACCGTCTTCTATATCAAAACTAACGAGATCCGTCGTTGTACAACCGTCTTCTATATCTAGTCTAACGAGATACATCGTTGGACAAACGTCTTCAATATCTAGACTAACGAGATTCGTCTGTACAACCGTCTTCTATATCAAGACTAACGAGATCCGTCGTTGTACAACCGTCTTCTATATCTAGACTAACGAGATCCGTCGTTGTACAACCGTTTTCTATATCTAGACTAACGAGATCCGTCTGTACAATCGTCTTCTATATCTAGACTAACGTGATCCGTCGTTGTCCAACCGTCTTCTATATCTAGACTAACGAGATACGTCGTTGGACAAACGTCTTCAATATCTAGACTAACGAGATCCGTCGTTGTCCAACCGTCTTCTATATCTAGACTAACGAGATACGTCGTTGGACAAACGTCTTCAATATCTAGACTAACGAGATCCGTCGTTTTACAACCGTCTTCAATATCTAGACTAACGAGATCCGTCTGTTCAACCGTCTTCTATGTCTAGACTAACGAGATCCGTCGTTGTACAACCGTCTTCTATATCAAGACTAACGAGATCCGTCGTTGTACAACCGTCTTCTATATCTAGACTAACGAGATCCGTCGTTGTACAACCGTTTTCTATATCTAGACTAACGAGATCCGTCTGTACAACCGTCTTCTACATCTAGACTAACGAGATACGTCGTTGGACAAACGTCTTCTATATCTAAACTAACGAGATCCGTCGTTGTACAACCGTCTTCTATATCTAGACTAACGAGATCCGTCGTTGTACAACCGTCTTTTATATCTAGACTAACGAGATACGTCGTTGGAAAATCGTCTTCAATATCTAGACTAACGAGATACGTCGTTGGACAAACGTCTTCAATATCTAGACTAACGAGATCCGTCTGTACAACCGTCTTCTATGTCTAGACTAACGAGATCCGTCGTTGGACAATCGATTTCGATGTTATATTAACCAAAAATCGAAATTATTCGCGATTGCTTCGCGAGCACACTTCTTTTTCGCGATTTTGATAACTAATTGTATTGTGGAGGGTGGACAAACGAAATGTTGGGATGGACAAACGTCTTCTATATTGAGACTAACGAGATCCGTCTGTACAACCGTATTCTATATCTAGACTAACGAGATCCGTCGTTGTACAACCGCCTTCTATATCTAGACTAACGAGATCCGTCGTTGTCCAACCGTCTTCTATATCTAGACTAACGAGATACGTCGTTGGACAAACGTCTTCTACATCTAGACTAACGAGATACGTCGTTGGACAATCGTCTTCAATATCTAAACTAACGAGATCCGTCTGTACAACCGTCTGCTATATCTAGACTAACGAGATACGTCGTTGGACAAAAGTCTTCAATATCTAGACTAACGAGATCCGTCTGTACAACCGTCTTCTATATCTAGACTAACGAGATACGTCGTTGGACAAACGTCTTCTATATCTAGACTAACGAGATACGTCGTTGGACAATCGTCTTCAATATCTAGACTAACGAGATCCGTCTGTACAACCGTCTTCTATATCTAGACTAACGAGAGCCGTCGTTGTACAACCGTCTTCTATATCTAGTCTAACGAGATACGTCGTTGGACAAACGTCTTCAATATCTAGACTAACGAGATCCGTCGTTGTCCAACCGTCTTCTATATCTAGACTAACGAGATACGTCGTTGGACAAACGTCTTCAATATGTAGAATAACGAGATCCGTCTGTACAACCGTTTTCTATATCTTGACTAACGGGATCCGACGTTTTACAACCGTCTTCAATATCTAGACTAACGAGATCCGTCTGTACAACCGTCTTCTATGTCTAGACTAACGAGATCCGTCGTTGTACAACCGTCTTCTATATCAAGACTAACGAGATCCGTCGTTGTACAACCGTCTTCTATATCTAGACTAACGAGATCCGTCGTTGTACAACCGTTTTCTATATCTAGACTAACGAGATCCGTCTGTACAACCGTCTTCTACATCTAGACTAACGAGATACGTCGTTGGACAAACGTCTTCTATATCTAAACTAACGAGATCCGTCGTTGTACAACCGTCTTCTATATCTAGACTAACGAGATCCGTCGTTGTACAACCGTCTTTTATATCTAGACTAACGAGATACGTCGTTGGAAAATCGTCTTCAATATCTAGACTAACGAGATACGTCGTTGGACAAACGTCTTCAATATCTAGACTAACGAGATCCGTCTGTACAACCGTCTTCTATGTCTAGACTAACGAGATCCGTCGTTGGACAATCGATTTCGATGTTATATTAATCAAAAATCGAAATTATTCGCGATTGCTTCGCGAGCACACTTCTTTTTCGCGATTTTGATAACTAATTGTATTGTGGAGGGTGGACAAACGAAATGTTGGGATGGACAAACGTCTTCTATATCGAGACTAACGAGATCCGTCTGTACAACCGTATTCTATATCTAGACTAACGAGATCCGTCGTTGTACAACCGCCTTCTATATCTAGACTAACGAGATCCGTCGTTGTCCAACCGTCTTCTATATCTAGACTAACGAGATACGTCGTTGGACAAACGTCTTCTACATCTAGACTAACGAGATACGTCGTTGGACAATCGTCTTCAATATCTAAACTAACGAGATCCGTCTGTACAACCGTCTGCTATATCTAGACTAACGAGATACGTCGTTGGACAAACGTCTTCAATATCTAGACTAACGAGATCCGTCTGTACAACCGTCTTCTATATCTAGACTAACGAGATACGTCGTTGGACAAACGTCTTCTATATCTAGACTAACGAGATACGTCGTTGGACAATCGTCTTCAATATCTAGACTAACGAGATCCGTCTGTACAACCGTCTTCTATATCTAGACTAACGAGAGCCGTCGTTGTACAACCGTCTTCTATATCTAGTCTAACGAGATACGTCGTTGGACAAACGTCTTCAATATCTAGACTAACGAGATCCGTCGTTGTCCAACCGTCTTCTATATCTAGACTAACGAGATACGTCGTTGGACAAACGTCTTCAATATGTAGAATAACGAGATCCGTCTGTACAACCGTTTTCTATATCTTGACTAACGGGATCCGACGTTTTACAACCGTCTTCAATATCTAGACTAACGAGATCCGTCTGTACAACCGTCTTCTATGTCTAGACTAACGAGATCCGTCGTTGTACAACCGTCTTCTGTATCAAGACTAACGAGATACGTCGTTGGACAAACGTCTTCAATATCTAGAATAACGAGATCCGTCTGTACAACCGTTTTCTATATCGTGACTAACGGGATCCGTCGTTGTATAACCGTTTTCTATATCTAGACTAACGAGATCCGTCTGTACAATCGTCTTCTATATCTAGACTAACGTGATCCGTCGTTGTCCAACCGTCTTCTATATCTAGACTAACGAGATACGTCGTTGGACAAACGTCTTCAATATCTAGACTAACGAGATCCGTCGTTGTCCAACCGTCTTCTATATCTAGACTAACGAGATACGTCGTTGGACAAACGTCTTCAATATCTAGACTAACGAGATTCGTCTGTACAACCGTCTTCTATATCAAGACCAACGAGATCCGTCGTTGTACAACCGTCTTCTATATCTAGACTAACGAGATCCGTCGTTGTACAACCGCCTTCTATATCTAGATTAACGAGATCCGTCGTTGTCCAACCGTCTTCTATATCTAGACTAACGAGATACGTCGTTGGACAAACGTCTTCTACATCTAGACTAACGAGATACGTCGTTGGACAATCGTCTTCAATATCTAAACTAACGAGATCCGTCTGTACAACCGTCTGCTATATCTAGACAAACGAGATACGTCGTTGGACAAACGTCTTCAATATCTAGACTAACGAGATCCGTCTGTACAACCGTCTTCTATATCTAGACTAACGAGATACGTCGTTGGACAAACGTCTTCTATATCTAGACTAACGAGATACGTCGTTGGACAATCGTCTTCAATATCTAGACTAACGAGATCCGTCTGTACAACCGTCTTCTATATCTAGACTAACGAGAGCCGTCGTTGTACAACCGTCTTCTATATCTAGTCTAACGAGATACGTCGTTGGACAAACGTCTTCAATATCTAGACTAACGAGATCCGTCGTTGTCCAACCGTCTTCTATATCTAGACTAACGAGATACGTCGTTGGACAAACGTCTTCAATATCTAGAATAACGAGATCCGTCTGTACAACCGTTTTCTATATCTTGACTAACGGGATCCGTCGTTTTACAACCGTCTTCAATATCTAGACTAACGAGATCCGTCTGTACAACCGTCTTCTATGTCTAGACTAACGAGATCCGTCGTTGTACAACCGTCTTCTATATCAAGACTAACGAGATACGTCGTTGGACAAACGTCTTCAATATCTAGAATAACGAGATCCGTCTGTACAACCGTTTTCTATATCGTGACTAACGGGATCCGTCGTTGTATAACCGTTTTCTATATCTAGACTAACGAGATCCGTCTGTACAATCGTCTTCTATATCTAGACTAACGTGATCCGTCGTTGTACAACCGTCTTCTATATCAAGACTAACGAGATCCGTCGTTGTACAACCGTCTTCTATATCTAGTCTAACGAGATACATCGTTGGACAAACGTCTTCAATATCTAGACTAACGAGATTCGTCTGTACAACCGTCTTCTATATCAAGACTAACGAGATCCGTCGTTGTACAACCGTCTTCTATATCTAGACTAACGAGATCCGTCGTTGTACAACCGTTTTCTATATCTAGACTAACGAGATCCGTCTGTACAACCGTCTTCTATATCTAGACTAACGTGATCCGTCGTTGTCCAACCGTCTTCTATATCTAGACTAACGAGATACGTCGTTGGACAAACGTCTTCTATATCTAGACTAACGAGATCCGTCGTTGTACAACCGTCTTCTGTATCTAGACTAACGCGATCCGTCTTTGTACAACCGTCTTTTATATCTAGACTAACGAGATACGTCGTTGGAAAATCGTCTTCAATATCTAGACTAACGAGATACGTCGTTGGACAAACGTCTTCAATATCTAGACTAACGAGATCCGTCTGTACAACCGTCTTCTATGTCTAGATTAACGAGATCCGTCGTTGTACAACCGTCTTCTATATCAAGACTAACGAGATCCGTCGTTGGACAATCGTCTTCAATATCTAAACTAACGAGATCCGTCTGTACAACCGTCTGCTATATCTAGACTAACGAGATACGTCGTTGGACAAACGTCTTCAATATCTAGACTAACGAGATCCGTCTGTACAATCGTCTTCTATATCTAGACTAACGAGATACGTCGTTGGACAAACGTCTTCTATATCTAGACTAACGAGATACGTCGTTGGACAATCGTCTTCTATATCTAGACTATCGAGATCCGTCGTTGTACAACCGTCTTCTATATATAGACTAACGAGATCCGTCTGTACAACCATCTTCTATATCTAGACTAACGAGATCCGTCGTTGTACAACCGCCTTCTATATCTAGACTAACGAGATCCGTCGTTGTCCAACCGTCTTCTATATCTAGACTAACGAGATACGTCGTTGGACAAACGTCTTCTACATCTAGACTAACGAGATACGTCGTTGGACAACCGTCTTCAATATCTAGACTAACGAGATCCGTCTGTACAACCGTCTTCTATGTCTAGACTAACGAGATCCGTCGTTGTACAACCGTCTTCTATATCAAGACTAACGAGATCCGTCGTTGTACAACCGTCTTCTATATCTAGACTAACGAGATCCGTCGTTGTACAACCGTTTTCTATATCTAGACTAACGAGATCCGTCTGTACAACCGTCTTCTACATCTAGACTAACGAGATACGTCGTTGGACAAACGTCTTCTATATCTAAACTAACGAGATCCGTCGTTGTACAACCGTCTTCTATATCTAGACTAACGAGATCCGTCGTTGTACAACCGTCTTTTATATCTAGACTAACGAGATACGTCGTTGGAAAATCGTCTTCAATATCTAGACTAACGAGATCCGTCGTTGTACAACCGTCTTCTATATCTAGACTAACGAGATCCGTCGTTGTACAACCGTTTTCTATATCTAGACTAACGAGATCCGTCTGTACAACCGTCTTCTATATCTAGACTAACGTGATCCGTCGTTGTCCAACCGTCTTCTATATCTAGACTAACGAGATACGTCGTTGGACAAACGTCTTCTATATCTAGACTAACGAGATCCGTCGTTGTACAACCGTCTTCTGTATCTAGACTAACGCGATCCGTCTTTGTACAACCGTCTTTTATATCTAGACTAACGAGATACGTCGTTGGAAAATCGTCTTCAATATCTAGACTAACGAGATACGTCGTTGGACAAACGTCTTCAATATCTAGACTAACGAGATCCGTCTGTACAACCGTCTTCTATGTCTAGATTAACGAGATCCGTCGTTGTACAACCGTCTTCTATATCAAGACTAACGAGATCCGTCGTTGGACAATCGTCTTCAATATCTAAACTAACGAGATCCGTCTGTACAACCGTCTGCTATATCTAGTGTTACGTCCCTACTTTTTATTCGGGCTGCGTTTTTTTAAAAGGAATTTATATTTACGATCCGCTTTCGAGCGAATCCTGGGATTCTATGCTCTGGGATAGTTGAGACCTTGGTATGGATACATTAACGCGATATTTTAAACTGGTTACCTTTTAATTAATAATCGGTATGAGTCGCCAGGGAATGGGAAGCTCGCTGACTCCGTCAATTTCCGACGCAGCGTTGGGTTTTGGGAGAACCCAGGGTCCTGCGTCGATGAATCGTTGATGGAAAACGACCTTGGGTTTTACGTAGACTCCCAACAAAGATTCTGGCGCAGCTGGGGCACACTGATAATTTTGTAATAGTCTACGTAGTTGCACTTTTCGGCCGGCTCTGTTGCTCTTGGGCATCTGATGGTTAAATTAATCTTTGAATTTGATTCTAACGGAACCCGCTCTGTACTTGACTCCAGAGGACACTGGTGGGCATGGTTATGCGCGCCAATGACTCCGAAAATCAGCTCGAACGTATTTATTTAAATTATTAATGATTTGAAAAATCTATTAGTAGGTTTTGACCGCGTAAACAGATTGACCTCTAGTATTTAGTGGCATAGTGGGCAGGTTACTGCTCGCCAATGACACTTTCAACGTAAGAGAATCTGTTTTCCTTTATGTTCAATTTTTCGGTGGTACATTAATAAAACTTCAAACGCCCAAAATATCAGAAACCGACTAATAAAACACTTGAACACTGAATTTGATTTTAATACTTTTATTTTAGTATAAAATAAAACTTCACTTACAATAGTCACTTGTTTTAGCTTTTTACACTTTGAATATTTGAATGTTTGTTTTATCAGAGTTTTTATGGTAACTATAATAATGATTGATTAAATTGAACATTAACATAATAATCATCGCTCCGCGGGTGGTCTGATCCCTTTTTATAGGGCAATCGGTCACTCCTTCTCCAGGTTTGTCACATGACAATTTAGACGGTGGGAGATGAAATCTTCCAATCATCTGCCGTGGGATCCACCTGAAGAATTCTTTCCAGAGGGCTATCCGAGAGTTTTGTTTACTGCAGAATTTGAGCTATTGCGCGCCTATTTCGGTGTCTTCTGACTTACTTAAGACGTATTTCTGCCGTTATACGAAACTCTCAGCAGCGTCGATAGTTAGATTCTTAGTTTAATTCATTTTTTTTATGCTTACGCTATTGGGTTTTCGATGTGCTCTGTACGAGTGCTTTCGTACAGCCCACATACTAGGGATTGAAGTTAATGTACATCGGTTCCGTAGTGGAGCTCGATTTACTGGATATAAGGGAGGGCAAATTTGTGGCGATGATCAGGAGCACAGCTTCGTGAAGGTGTCGACTCCGCTGGCGGAAGGGGCCTCTGACCCATCAGCTGGCGTCTACTGGTCCCCTTGGTGTGCGCGGTTGGCTAGCTGGTGTGCGGCTAGTCAGTGTGTGGCTACCTCCTTCGTGCTGGTTCTCCTGCTCACTATTGCCGTTGATGATTCTTGACTTGGTTTTCTTATCGCGAGTTTCGATTATAATGCCTTTTCGGCTATGTATTATATTTATAACTTATTAGAGATGGTTATAAAATACTAAAGTACGAAATAGTAAGTTTGAATGTTTTAAAGGATTAAATAATGGTTGACTCCACGTCGCGGGACGTGACACCTCCCCCTTTAGAAGGCAAATTTCCGGAGGAAATTTGTTTTAATTCTTGGATGGCTTCCTTGAATTCTCTCGCTGCTGGAGTCGGTTGTCGTCCCTCGTCAATTGTTGTTGGTTGATCTCCAATCTGCGATGTCGATGGCTTTTTCTTGGCCAGGTGTATTATTAAGGTTGTTAAGGAGCTCCAAATTGCCCCTAACAAATGTAGTCCGCATCCATAGACTGCATGTATTTGATATCCGTGTATAATGGTATCAAATATGGTTTTTATTATTTTAATGATAATAAAAACTCCTAGTAGTCCTGCGGTGACTGTTCCAAATTTAAGAAATCCATTCCAAAATTTGGCTACTGCATTTTCGGCCAATGTGGTGATGGTTTCTTCGTCCAAAATTCCCATCATTGAAATTGATCCTGCGGGGATATTTTTCCCAGATACTCCTCTGGCGAGTGTATTTAATACAGCTGCTTTTTCTGCAGGGAACATAATGTGGTCCCGTAAATTTTCCAATTCCTTCTGTGTATATATTCCGCTGGTTGCGAGATCTGAAGGAGATGTATAATGCCAGTTGAGTTTCGTTTTTGGATGTAATATTTGGGGTGGACGAACTTCAATTGGATGTGGTGAAATTCTGTGCCATGCTTGGTCAATTTCATACATGACTGGTAGAATGGGACTACATTCCCTATGTGTCCCTTGAGTGGTTAAAATGTGTGTTTTGGGTGTTAAGAACATTGAATTGTTTCTTAACCACACAGGTAGCTCTATATAACATTCGTCTGTCTTTCGTATTTTTACTTGAACAGGAATACATTTTACAATATGAATCACTTCGCCAGCTACTAGTGCCATATGTCCCGGTGTTTTCGTGACTATATTAGCAAATTCGTCTGGTTTCAGTGTAGCAATTATTAGAGCATTGTTTAATATTTGTTGTTCCAATAAGCATTTTTGTACAATTATATCTCGGTATAGAGTTTTCAATTCTGTTCTTATATGTTTTTCCACGTAAACAAATTTGGAATTCACATACGTGAAAATATCCAAATTTTCTACAGGAATTTTGTGTAAAGATGCAAATGTTCTTTCCTTAGTTGTTTCCAAAATGAATAGTTTTGGATGTTCCGTTTGTATAAGCGTATAACCACATAGATGCTGCTCTCCTGTTGGAGTTAAAGCAAATGTAATATCTTGCGTGGTTAACGCATACACGGAAGGTGATTTTCCTTCGGCTTGGTTGGTATCAGTAATTTTGGATGCTAGCCCTTCGTAGAGTACGTCATAGCGATCGAATTTGCACGTTGATGGTGGAAAAGAGTGCCAGAACGTGTGTCCGTCCTCGTTATCCACACAAAATCCATTTTGAAAGTGGCATATTGTTCCAGATTTCAATATGATTTTATTGGGCTCTAATCGTACTGGTACTAGAGCGGTTTTGAGTGTTATTTTCGCCATTGCTTGTACTACTACCGTTTCCCATGATCCATAAGGGTTGGAAAATTGTGCTCCGGTACATTTTCCATCTGCGGTGAGTGATCCAGCCATGGTAAATGTCCGGGTTGATGTCTGGTTCATTTTGAGTCCCACCAAATAGACGTTATTACCTATAACGGTGGATCCATATTCATGCATATTTCGGCATTGTCGTTCGGTTAAATCCTCGAGATATTCGTTAAATCCGTTGTGTACCGCGGAAATGTGTGAATGCATTCCGCAATAATAAATGGTTCTTGAAATTATCAGCTTGCATTGGATGACTTCCACGTAGTTGAAGTCCGAGAGTTGCAGAAGTTGGATGTAGATTTCCTTTGTTGCTGTGGAGATTGGGTTAATTTCGCAATCTCCTACTGAATTTAATGAAACGGTTGTCACGTTTAAATGTTGCCCATTGCAATCATATCCAATGAGTGCCCAAACGAGATTCAAGTTGATTAGAATTATCCATGGTAAAATCATGGTGATTTCCTTTTAACAAAAACAAAAAAAAAAAAAAATAAAAAATATAAAAATTGTTTTGAATCGTCGTTATGTTAATAACGATTTATAGTTAATATTCTTTTAATATTTCGTACTTTCTCAATCTTATTCTATAATAACAGGTATCTTGGTACCCGATGCTTCGTCGCATATGTCTTTCTCACAGGTAATCATATCAAGTTCATCTGGCAGCTAGTTATACGTAGCTGTTTCATTTCGCTAGTGGCTGTCAAAGTGTAGCCACTGTTTTCTAAGTTTCTGAGTGTTGTGATTGATTAATTACAGTGAGTACGTTTGAAAAAACTAAAGGTTTTGCTTATTTTAGCTTATTTCCTTTTACATTCTATAGATGTCAGAGATATCGAACGAGTGGGTGAAACGTATGCGGCGTTTGATTGGAATAAAAAAACGCCAGATTTCCTTTCTGGAGACTCACTCGGGGAATTCTCGGGCGATTATCGCAGTATCTTTGAATTTTCCTCCCAGCACGTTACACAAGGAAGATTTTGAGCAGTTCTATTGTAGGGTGCAAGGCGATGTTCTTGATCGCTTTAAGAATAATTAATCTAATATTGTTATTTAATTAATTTTATTTATTTGTAGGTTTTTTTTTTTTTTTAAATATACTTTTATTACAATTATATCAAGCTTATTGATTATTCCTATTTCTATTTCCTTATAATGAAAGTGAACTTGTGTAGGGTAGCATTTGTTTAAATGACTACCACCTATTTTCAACAATTTTGTAATTTCCATTTGTCAACTGTATATATTCTTCATGAGTTAAACCAAGGTATTCTTCGGTGCAACCTGCGCAAACGGCTGCTTCCGTAATCCACGCTACTTGTTTACCACAATGGTTGCATTTAGAAATTTGTTCTGCTGTCAGTTCAGTACAAATCGCATGTAAGTGGTTCTCGATTACATATTCTGGTTCCATGTTTGTTTGTACATAACATTCAGCACATATCCGGTTTATATTAGATATGTAGAGTTGATATACGCATTGTTGTACACATGATAATATTAATAGTGGTAGGTAAGTTTCGGGGAAGTTATATGGGACTACTCCGTCGATGGGTCCGTGGTGTTCTCCACTACCCTTTGGTTGATTGGGGTCGTGCAGTACTCCCATTTTAAATCTCGTTTGATTTTCAATCTGTAATCATTTCGATGTTCGTTTCTTTACTAGGTTGTATATCTGTATTATTCGTGAGGGTTAATCAAATTACTCACAATAATTAGGAGGTAAAAACATATATATGTATTTTGATTAGTTTAATATACATTTATATATATATTATTTTTTTTTTTTTTTTTTTTTTTTTTTTACCAACGCGTAATTACGTCTAAACATCCTCCCGTAGTTAGGAGTGACCACTCTTCGGGACCCATTTCAAGGTATTCTTCAATACATTCCTGACATTGATATGCAGGTTTTATGGTTGCCAATTGTACATTACACTTAATACAAGTAGATGCTATTCGCGTAGTGGTAAATAAACATAGGCTGTGCCAGCCTCCCTCTTCATAATACTCCTGTTCATCTTCCGGAGTTTCGTTATAGCAATTTGTACATATTCTTAATTCATCTATGGTATATATGCTTATTATACTTTTTATTGCACAACACATTCCCATGAGGTCTCGATAGGCCTCTGGGTAATCTTGTGGGAGGACTCCATCTATTGGGCCATAAAATTCCAAATCCTCCTCCTCATTCCCTTCAATCGGGAGCTTCATGTCTGGAATAATGATAAATCTTAGTGATTTATATCAGTTTTGATTATTTAATATTCAATTTGTCTGAATATATATAGTGACCGATAAGAAATATATATATATATATATATATTTTATAATGTCTTTTTCTTCTTGTTTTTATTGAAAGTGTTCTACTGTAATTACACTTCCTTGTAACAGTTGGGTGTTTTCTGTTACATTTAGCATAAAGGTTTTAGTCATACATTGTGTACAATTTAGTGCTGGTCGTCGGAACACCATCCCTACTCCACACCTAACACAGATGGATCCCCGTAATAATCCCATGTAATTACATAGGCTATGGCCTGTAGTTTCTTCATATTGATTTCTTTCATAATCAGTGATTTGATCGTAACACATTTCGCAAATTCGTTGATGGTTATGAAAATATATAGTTGCCGTTGCACGGATTAAGCAGTAGAGATGCTCTAGGCGGGTGTAGAGGGGTGGAGTGAGGGTTGATATCACCTCCTCTATTGCCCTGCCATAATCTTCTACTATCTCTCTAGTAGCTTCGACCGGGAGTTTCATAGTCTGTAATAGACAATACTCTAAGTATTTTATTCTTCAGTTGTCTTGTTGATTTATTTCCTACTGATATAGTTTTATTCAGTTATTATTAACCTGGATATGACTTAATATATGCGAGCTTAAGTTTATTTATGTGTACTGTACGAGTTGTTCCGTCAGATAATATTTTAACATTCTGATTAGGCAACAATTCGAGTACTTTATACGGTCCTGAGTACTGATCTGTGAACTTTGTCCTCCGAGGTTCTTTCAAAAGATACACTAAATCTCCTGCTTTAAAATCTTGTGGATTAATTTTCCGATCATAATATTGCTTAGACTTGGCCTTTGCTTTTATCAAATTTTCTCGGGCTTCAGTTTGCAGATTAGTTATCTTATAAAATAAATCTCTAAGATATTCAGCATATGTGGGTTCCAAATCTTCACCAATAGGTTTTTCACTCGAAGGTTCTCGTGCAATGCATCCGAAAACTAATTCATGTGGTGAAAATTTAGTACCCTCATGTACTGCAGTATTATATGAAAACATTGCTAAATCTATCCAATTATCCCAATTGTCGTCATTTGTCGTGTATTGTTTTAAGTACTCTGTTAGTACGTGATGCGATCTTTCTATCGAACCATTACTCTGTGGATGATAGGCTGTAGTAACATATCGTTTAATTTTAAATCGTTTGGCAACGATTTTAATCAAACTTGAAGTAAAATTTGTTCCTTGATCAGTTAAAATGGCTTTAGGTGATCCGAATCGGCAAATAAACCGTTTTATGAATACGTCTGCTATATCGGCAGAGGTGGTTCGAGCTAAAGGTATCGCTATTGAATATTTCGTTAATAAATCTTGTATCGTTAGTATGTGTGTTCTTCCTTTTTTAGTTTTTGGTAATGGTCCAACGATGTCCATGCTGATTTTGTCGAATGCTTTACCTGGAGTATCTGTCAGTACCATTGGTTGTTTTATTTTTATTCTTGTTAACTTCTTCATTTGACAGTCTTGGCATTCTCTAATGAATTTTTGAATTTCCTTTTTCATATTTTCCCAATAGTAATTTTGTCGTATCCTGTGGTAGGTTTTTGTGACTCCTTTGTGTCCTCCACTGGACGACGTATGTTTTTCTTTTATTATGTGTTCTCTCAGATTTTCGGGTGGTGTTACCACATCACCAGTGCAAATAGTGATTGTTATTGGTAGTTCTCTGAAGATATCCTTTAATCTATTTATAATATATTTCCATGGTACATCCTCTATATTATGGGTTCTACTTATGGCGAATGATTTCAGATCGAATTCGGTAACTACGTCCCATAATGACATGAGACCATTTAAAATGTTATCGGGTCGTATAGTAGTTCTTAAATCTTCTTTGATCGGTAGACTTATTATATATTTAGTTCCATCTGGTACTGGTCGGGCCCTTTCTAGGGTAAGGTCTACATGATTTGGTAGTAATTTTTCTGTTTCTAGTTCTTTAGCACCTCTATCGATTGGACTTCCATCCAATCCGATGAAAATGACTCTATTATCTTTTATTTTTGCCAAAGAATCTCTAGATTCTCTTATCACCAATGGGGTTTGATTACAGATTGTATCTTCATTTCTACTTGTCGTTGTTCTAGGTGATAATTGAGGTGGTGATGAAAATATGTCTATTATTTCCATTGGTTCTTCTTCTTCTTGTGATGTTTTTGTAGTTTCGATTTCTTCTTCTTGTGATGTTCTTGTAGTTTCGATTTCTTCTTCTTGTGATGTTCTTGTAGTTTCGATTTCTTCTTCTAAGATTTTCCTTTTTGGTGAAGGACCAGTAATTGATGAATCGCTTGATAGAGTTCTTTTTCGTTTTTGTTCCCAATTTTGAGACGTTTCTGACGATAACGTATTTAATTCCATATCTTCATCTTCTGACTCGTTTAATATTGGTATACGTTTAGGTTTTCTTTTTGGAGTTTCTAAATATTTGAGTTCCCTATTTGGGAATGCTAAATGTCTGCTTCTTGTCATTGGTCCTTCAAAATCTTCCGGTGAAGTTGATCGTAAATTTTTCTTTTGAGGAGGTTCGCCTTCTGGCGGATCCTCTTCTTCCCTTGCTCTTATTGGTAGGCATACTTCTGGTGGATTTCTTGATAACGCATCAGCGTTAAGATTACTTTCCCCCTTTTTATAACTTATTTCGAATTCATAGTCAGATAATTTAAGTTTCCATTTCCAAATTCGAGAATTTGGATCTTTTATTGAATTCATCCACACTAGAGGTTTGTGGTCTGTTTCGATTTTAAATTTTCGACCATATAAATAGGGTCTAAAGTGCGTTACGCAATAAATTATTGCTAAACATTCTTTTTCAATAGTGGAATAATTCTGTTCTGCTGGATTTAATAAACGGGACGCATAAGCAATAGGAAGATCGTCGCCGGTGAATTCCTGACTAAGCACTCCTCCTATGGCGTAACCTGATGCATCCGTCGTTACCTTGAATGGGTGCGAGAAATCTGGGTATTGAAGTATTGGTTTAGATATTAGAGCTTTCTTTAATATTTGAAATGCTTCTTCTTCTTCTTTGTCCCAAATAAATTTCTTTGTCTTTTTCAATAAATTTGTTAATGGTTTCGACTTTCTTGAGAATTCAGGTATAAATCGTCTATAATATCCTATTAATCCCAAGAATTGTTTAATGTTTTTAGGGGTTTTAGGTCTAGGAAAATTCTCTGCTGCTTCAATCTTTTTGGGATCTGGTTTTACTCCATGTTCGTCAATTATGTGTCCTAAATAGATCACTTCATGTCGTAAAAATTCACATTTATCTGGTTGAAGCATTAATTTTGCTTCTCGTAGTCTTTTCATTAGTCTTGTAAATTTGATTTCGTGTTCACGAAGAGACCTGGAATATATTACTATGTCATCCAGATAAACAAAAAGTTCGGTTCCTTGAAGTCCTGATAGAACGCTATTCATAAGGCGTTGAAATGTTGCAGGAGCATTCTTTAATCCAAAGGGCATTCTTGTAAACTGATAATGTCCGTATGGTGTAGAAAATGCTGTCTTGTGTGCATCTTCTGGTGCCATCTTTATCTGATGAAACCCTGATGCTAAGTCGAATGTAGAGAAATATTTTGCACTTCCTAATTGATCTAATATTTCTGTAATATTTGGTAGAGGAAACGCGTCGCCTATCGTTTTCTCATTTAGTTTACGATAATCGATTACTACTCTCCATCGTTTTTTCCCTGTTGAATCTGGTTTCTTGGGGACGATCCATATGGGAGAACTATACGGAGATGAGGACGATTCTATCACGCCGGTTTCCAGTAATTCTTTCATTTGTCGGTTTATTTCATCTTTATGAACTGGTGGATATCGATACTGCCGAGTATTTATCGGTATATCATCCGTAGTATGAATTCTATGTTGTATGCTATCTGTTCCTTCCAAAGTTTCTCCTGTTAGATGAAAACGATCTTCATTTTCCTTTATTAGTTGCATCACATTTTCTTTTTCTTCCTCGTTTAGGTGATTCAACCTTAGTAGTTTTAAGATTTCTTCAAATCGATTTTCTTTCGATATCTTTGTTAAGTTACATCGTTTATAGGAACGTTCTTCAAATGGTAGTATTTCAATTGTAGGTACAACAACGTTACAATCTTCATCCGTAGTATTTATTATTCTCAAATGGGCTTTTCCTTCTTGATTTGTTACTAAGGCATTTCCCAAATAGATTCCTTCTTTGACATGTAGTTTTCCTACGTAACCTTCACGCAATTCTGGATTTGCAATATTAATATGGAAAGGGACTGAACTTCTTTTTGGCACGAATATCTCCTCGTATGTATTAAAGGGAATATAGTTTCTTCCCCACTTGATTTGCCTTTTTGCATAATCGATGCTGGCTTCTTGATGTAACAGAAATTCGGATCCTAAGATTCCGTCTTCATCGTCAAACAGAGCGTCGTTTACCACATGGAAATTCACTGGATGATTCGCAATCATTATTGATGCCGTCCCTAGGGTAGCTTGATTCGAATCGATTATTCCACGGATATATATGATTTCTTGAGTATTGACGATTGTTGATTCTGTTACCATTGATTTCTTGATGAGGTTGACGTCGGATCCCGAGTCCACCATTAATCGTGCCTTCCCTTCCAGATTTGGAGATGTTATTAGTATTGTTGGAATATTTCGTACGGTATTAATTGGAACAGTTACTGTTCGTTTATTTGTTCGTCTTCTTCCTCCATCGAGTCCCTCTTGGTTTGTTTTTCCTTTGCTGACCTTTTTTCCTCGATTTCTAACGTCGGTTTGCAGGGTGTTGACTTTCCTGATGGTTTTGCTTCTTCTGTTTTGGGGACTCCTATTTTCATTATTTTTTGACGCTGAGGAGGGTTCCCACTCCGGATTGCGCCAGACGTTTCCGGATGGCCCTGCTCGTTTCCCTGATTCATTCTTGAGTATGGGACTAGTTCTCCTGATTCAATCTTGGCCTTGAACTTGAAACAATCCTTGATCAAATGTCCTGGTTTCTTGCAATAGTTACAGGATATTTCTAGTTGATTGGGTGGCGATGTTGCTGCTCCGCTATTTTGCGGTTGATTATTCTGCCACTCGTTATTTCGCGTAGGATTGTTTTGCCATTTCGGTACGGCACCTTCATTTTTAGGAGGTCCGGAATTCGATTTATTTTGGGGTGCTGTTGGATTCGCTCTTTGATCGCGAGACACGGGTTGCTGACGAGTATATGAACTTGCTCTCATTCTTTCGTCTTCAATTTTAACCTCTTTATCAACTTTTACGGCTAGAGCATAGATTTCATCCAGCTCTAATCCTTGATTTTCCTGTCTTAAACGTAAAGATATTTCACGAGGTAATCCTTTAATAAAAGCTTCCAATGTGTCCGCATTGATATTTTCTTGGAGCGTATCGGTTATTTCCCCATAATTTCGTTTTTCTCCGTCCATTATAGCCAAACGCAAATCTTGAACGCGAGTTATGTAGTCGAGAATATTTTCTCCTTGTTTTTTAAATGTATTTCCTAATTCGCCTTTATATTGATTCACATTTTTACACGGCGCGAAGTACTGCTTTAATTTATTTCCGAATTCGTCTAAAGTAATTAGATCGGAATCGCCTATTGCTATTAAAGCATGGCCGCGTAGTTTATTCATTAGTAGTTTTGTTAATTGCATTTCTTGCTGAGGAGCTAACATTGATTTTGCCCGTTCGCATGCTTTTAAGAATTGAAAAACAGATGGTCGATAGCCATCAAATAAAGGAACTGCTTCTAACGCGAGTTTGATTGGAATTTTTCCGTCCGTCGGATCCTGTTTAGACTTAAAGTCGCGAATTTCTAATTCACGCGGTACTGGACGTTTTCCAACCGGATTTGGGGTAACTACCTCAGATTTTATACTGTGAACGTCATCGGTGCGTTCCTTCTCTAATTTTTTTACTCTTGCAGTTACTGACTCTAAATGTTCGAATTTTTCATCCCACAACGTTAATATTGAGAGGAGTTGAGTTAAAGTTTCGGCAGGAGTCAATTCACTCTTTGTTTCTAAAGCTGTCTTTGCCTGTCGGATTATTTCCGTTTGCCTTCGCAATTCTTCCTCTTCGTCTCTTTCACCGTGATCCGACATGGTTCTTTTTTAACGTGTTTGATTTTACTGATTTGATTTCTCAACTATGCGGATTATCCCACCGCTGCCACCAATAAAAATCTCCTATGTTACGTCCCTACTTTTTATTCGGGCTGCGTTTTTTTAAAAGGAATTTATATTTACGATCCGCTTTCGAGCGAATCCTGGGATTCTATGCTCTGGGATAGTTGAGACCTTGGTATGGATACATTAACGCGATATTTTAAACTGGTTACCTTTTAATTAATAATCGGTATGAGTCGCCAGGGAATGGGAAGCTCGCTGACTCCGTCAATTTCCGACGCAGCGTTGGGTTTTGGGAGAACCCAGGGTCCTGCGTCGATGAATCGTTGATGGAAAACGACCTTGGGTTTTACGTAGACTCCCAACAAAGATTCTGGCGCAGCTGGGGCACACTGATAATTTTGTAATAGTCTACGTAGTTGCACTTTTCGGCCGGCTCTGTTGCTCTTGGGCATCTGATGGTTAAATTAATCTTTGAATTTGATTCTAACGGAACCCGCTCTGTACTTGACTCCAGAGGACACTGGTGGGCATGGTTATGCGCGCCAATGACTCCGAAAATCAGCTCGAACGTATTTATTTAAATTATTAATGATTTGAAAAATCTATTAGTAGGTTTTGACCGCGTAAACAGATTGACCTCTAGTATTTAGTGGCATAGTGGGCAGGTTACTGCTCGCCAATGACACTTTCAACGTAAGAGAATCTGTTTTCCTTTATGTTCAATTTTTCGGTGGTACATTAATAAAACTTCAAACGCCCAAAATATCAGAAACCGACTAATAAAACACTTGAACACTGAATTTGATTTTAATACTTTTATTTTAGTATAAAATAAAACTTCACTTACAATAGTCACTTGTTTTAGCTTTTTACACTTTGAATATTTGAATGTTTGTTTTATCAGAGTTTTTATGGTAACTATAATAATGATTGATTAAATTGAACATTAACATAATAATCATCGCTCCGCGGGTGGTCTGATCCCTTTTTATAGGGCAATCGGTCACTCCTTCTCCAGGTTTGTCACATGACAATTTAGACGGTGGGAGATGAAATCTTCCAATCATCTGCCGTGGGATCCACCTGAAGAATTCTTTCCAGAGGGCTATCCGAGAGTTTTGTTTACTGCAGAATTTGAGCTATTGCGCGCCTATTTCGGTGTCTTCTGACTTACTTAAGACGTATTTCTGCCGTTATACGAAACTCTCAGCAGCGTCGATAGTTAGATTCTTAGTTTAATTCATTTTTTTTATGCTTACGCTATTGGGTTTTCGATGTGCTCTGTACGAGTGCTTTCGTACAGCCCACATACTAGGGATTGAAGTTAATGTACATCGGTTCCGTAGTGGAGCTCGATTTACTGGATATAAGGGAGGGCAAATTTGTGGCGATGATCAGGAGCACAGCTTCGTGAAGGTGTCGACTCCGCTGGCGGAAGGGGCCTCTGACCCATCAGCTGGCGTCTACTGGTCCCCTTGGTGTGCGCGGTTGGCTAGCTGGTGTGCGGCTAGTCAGTGTGTGGCTACCTCCTTCGTGCTGGTTCTCCTGCTCACTATTGCCGTTGATGATTCTTGACTTGGTTTTCTTATCGCGAGTTTCGATTATAATGCCTTTTCGGCTATGTATTATATTTATAACTTATTAGAGATGGTTATAAAATACTAAAGTACGAAATAGTAAGTTTGAATGTTTTAAAGGATTAAATAATGGTTGACTCCACGTCGCGGGACGTGACACTAGACTAACGAGATACGTCGTTGGACAAACGTCTTCAATATCTAGACTAACGAGATCCGTCTGTACAATCGTCTTCTATATCTAGACTAACGAGATACGTCGTTGGACAAACGTCTTCTATATCTAGACTAACGAGATACGTCGTTGGACAATCGTCTTCTATATCTAGACTAACGAGATCCGTCGTTGTACAACCGTCTTCTATATATAGACTAACGAGATCCGTCTGTACAACCATCTTCTATATCTAGACTAACGAGATCCGTCGTTGTACAACCGCCTTCTATATCTAGACTAACGAGATCCGTCGTTGTCCAACCGTCTTCTATATCTAGACTAACGAGATACGTCGTTGGACAAACGTCTTCTACATCTAGACTAACGAGATACGTCGTTGGACAACCGTCTTCAATATCTAGACTAACGAGATCCGTCTGTACAACCGTCTTCTATGTCTAGACTAACGAGATCCGTCGTTGTACAACCGTCTTCTATATCAAGACTAACGAGATCCGTCGTTGTACAACCGTCTTCTATATCTAGACTAACGAGATCCGTCGTTGTACAACCGTTTTCTATATCTAGACTAACGAGATCCGTCTGTACAACCGTCTTCTACATCTAGACTAACGAGATACGTCGTTGGACAAACGTCTTCTATATCTAAACTAACGAGATCCGTCGTTGTACAACCGTCTTCTATATCTAGACTAACGAGATCCGTCGTTGTACAACCGTCTTTTATATCTAGACTAACGAGATACGTCGTTGGAAAATCGTCTTCAATATCTAGACTAACGAGATACGTCGTTGGACAAACGTCTTCAATATCTAGACTAACGAGATCCGTCTGTACAACCGTCTTCTATGTCTAGACTAACGAGATCCGTCGTTGGACAATCGATTTCGATGTTATATTAATCAAAAATCGAAATTATTCGCGATTGCTTCGCGAGCACACTTCTTTTTCGCGATTTTGATAACTAATTGTATTGTGGAGGGTGGACAAACGAAATGTTGGGATGGACAAACGTCTTCTATATCGAGACTAACGAGATCCGTCTGTACAACCGTATTCTATATCTAGACTAACGAGATCCGTCGTTGTACAACCGCCTTCTATATCTAGACTAACGAGATCCGTCGTTGTCCAACCGTCTTCTATATCTAGACTAACGAGATACGTCGTTGGACAAACGTCTTCTACATCTAGACTAACGAGATACGTCGTTGGACAATCGTCTTCAATATCTAAACTAACGAGATCCGTCTGTACAACCGTCTGCTATATCTAGACTAACGAGATACGTCGTTGGACAAACGTCTTCAATATCTAGACTAACGAGATCCGTCTGTACAACCGTCTTCTATATCTAGACTAACGAGATACGTCGTTGGACAAACGTCTTCTATATCTAGACTAACGAGATACGTCGTTGGACAATCGTCTTCAATATCTAGACTAACGAGATCCGTCTGTACAACCGTCTTCTATATCTAGACTAACGAGAGCCGTCGTTGTACAACCGTCTTCTATATCTAGTCTAACGAGATACGTCGTTGGACAAACGTCTTCAATATCTAGACTAACGAGATCCGTCGTTGTCCAACCGTCTTCTATATCTAGACTAACGAGATACGTCGTTGGACAAACGTCTTCAATATGTAGAATAACGAGATCCGTCTGTACAACCGTTTTCTATATCTTGACTAACGGGATCCGACGTTTTACAACCGTCTTCAATATCTAGACTAACGAGATCCGTCTGTACAACCGTCTTCTATGTCTAGACTAACGAGATCCGTCGTTGTACAACCGTCTTCTGTATCAAGACTAACGAGATACGTCGTTGGACAAACGTCTTCAATATCTAGAATAACGAGATCCGTCTGTACAACCGTTTTCTATATCGTGACTAACGGGATCCGTCGTTGTATAACCGTTTTCTATATCTAGACTAACGAGATCCGTCTGTACAATCGTCTTCTATATCTAGACTAACGTGATCCGTCGTTGTCCAACCGTCTTCTATATCTAGACTAACGAGATACGTCGTTGGACAAACGTCTTCAATATCTAGACTAACGAGATCCGTCGTTGTCCAACCGTCTTCTATATCTAGACTAACGAGATACGTCGTTGGACAAACGTCTTCAATATCTAGACTAACGAGATTCGTCTGTACAACCGTCTTCTATATCAAGACCAACGAGATCCGTCGTTGTACAACCGTCTTCTATATCTAGACTAACGAGATCCGTCGTTGTACAACCGCCTTCTATATCTAGATTAACGAGATCCGTCGTTGTCCAACCGTCTTCTATATCTAGACTAACGAGATACGTCGTTGGACAAACGTCTTCTACATCTAGACTAACGAGATACGTCGTTGGACAATCGTCTTCAATATCTAAACTAACGAGATCCGTCTGTACAACCGTCTGCTATATCTAGACAAACGAGATACGTCGTTGGACAAACGTCTTCAATATCTAGACTAACGAGATCCGTCTGTACAACCGTCTTCTATATCTAGACTAACGAGATACGTCGTTGGACAAACGTCTTCTATATCTAGACTAACGAGATACGTCGTTGGACAATCGTCTTCAATATCTAGACTAACGAGATCCGTCTGTACAACCGTCTTCTATATCTAGACTAACGAGAGCCGTCGTTGTACAACCGTCTTCTATATCTAGTCTAACGAGATACGTCGTTGGACAAACGTCTTCAATATCTAGACTAACGAGATCCGTCGTTGTCCAACCGTCTTCTATATCTAGACTAACGAGATACGTCGTTGGACAAACGTCTTCAATATCTAGAATAACGAGATCCGTCTGTACAACCGTTTTCTATATCTTGACTAACGGGATCCGTCGTTTTACAACCGTCTTCAATATCTAGACTAACGAGATCCGTCTGTACAACCGTCTTCTATGTCTAGACTAACGAGATCCGTCGTTGTACAACCGTCTTCTATATCAAGACTAACGAGATACGTCGTTGGACAAACGTCTTCAATATCTAGAATAACGAGATCCGTCTGTACAACCGTTTTCTATATCGTGACTAACGGGATCCGTCGTTGTATAACCGTTTTCTATATCTAGACTAACGAGATCCGTCTGTACAATCGTCTTCTATATCTAGACTAACGTGATCCGTCGTTGTACAACCGTCTTCTATATCAAGACTAACGAGATCCGTCGTTGTACAACCGTCTTCTATATCTAGTCTAACGAGATACATCGTTGGACAAACGTCTTCAATATCTAGACTAACGAGATTCGTCTGTACAACCGTCTTCTATATCAAGACTAACGAGATCCGTCGTTGTACAACCGTCTTCTATATCTAGACTAACGAGATCCGTCGTTGTACAACCGTTTTCTATATCTAGACTAACGAGATCCGTCTGTACAACCGTCTTCTATATCTAGACTAACGTGATCCGTCGTTGTCCAACCGTCTTCTATATCTAGACTAACGAGATACGTCGTTGGACAAACGTCTTCTATATCTAGACTAACGAGATCCGTCGTTGTACAACCGTCTTCTGTATCTAGACTAACGCGATCCGTCTTTGTACAACCGTCTTTTATATCTAGACTAACGAGATACGTCGTTGGAAAATCGTCTTCAATATCTAGACTAACGAGATACGTCGTTGGACAAACGTCTTCAATATCTAGACTAACGAGATCCGTCTGTACAACCGTCTTCTATGTCTAGATTAACGAGATCCGTCGTTGTACAACCGTCTTCTATATCAAGACTAACGAGATCCGTCGTTGGACAATCGTCTTCAATATCTAAACTAACGAGATCCGTCTGTACAACCGTCTGCTATATCTAGACTAACGAGATACGTCGTTGGACAAACGTCTTCAATATCTAGACTAACGAGATCCGTCTGTACAATCGTCTTCTATATCTAGACTAACGAGATACGTCGTTGGACAAACGTCTTCTATATCTAGACTAACGAGATACGTCGTTGGACAATCGTCTTCTATATCTAGACTAACGAGATCCGTCGTTGTACAACCGTCTTCTATATATAGACTAACGAGATCCGTCTGTACAACCATCTTCTATATCTAGACTAACGAGATCCGTCGTTGTACAACCGCCTTCTATATCTAGACTAACGAGATCCGTCCTTGTCCAACCGTCTTCTATATCTAGACTAACGAGATACGTCGTTGGACAAACGTCTTCTACATCTAGACTAACGAGATACGTCGTTGGACAATCGTCTTCAATATCTAAACTGACGAGATCCGTCTGTACAACCGTCTGCTATATCTAGACTAACGAGATACGTCGTTGGACAAACGTCTTCAATATCTAGACTAACGAGATCCGTCTGTACAACCGTCTTCTATATCTAGACTAACGAGATACGTCGTTGGACAAACGTCTTCTATATCTAGACTAACGAGATACGTCGTTGGACAATCGTCTTCAATATCTAGACTAACGAGATCCGTCTGTGCAACCGTCTTCTATATCTAGACTAACGAGAGCCGTCGTTGTACAACCGTCTTCTATATCTAGTCTAACGAGATACGTCGTTGGACAAACGTCTTCAATATCTAGACAAACGAGATCCGTCGTTGTCCAACCGTCTTCTATATCTAGACTAACGAGATACGTCGTTGGACAAACGTCTTCAATATCTAGAATAACGAGATCCGTCTGTACAACCGTTTTCTATATCTTGACTAACGGGATCCGACGTTTTACAACCGTCTTCAATATCTAGACTAACGAGATCCGTCTGTACAACCGTCTTCTATGTCTAGACTAACGAGATCCGTCGTTGTACAACCGTCTTCTATATCAAGACTAACGAGATACGTCATTGGACAAACGTCTTCAATATCTAGAATAACGAGATCCGTCTGTACAACCGTTTTCTATATCGTGACTAACGGGATCCGTCGTTGTATAACCGTTTTCTATATCTAGACTAACGAGATCCGTCTGTACAATCGTCTTCTATATCTAGACTAACGTGATCCGTCGTTGTCCAACCGTCTTCTATATCTAGACTAACGAGATACGTCGTTGGACAAACGTCTTCAATATCTAGACTAACGAGATCCGTCGTTGTCCAACCGTCTTCTATATCTAGACTATCGAGATACGTCGTTGGACAAACGTCTTCAATATCTAGACTAACGAGATCCGTCGTTTTACAACCGTCTTCAATATCTAGACTAACGAGATCCGTCTGTACAACCGTCTTCTATGTCTAGACTAACGAGATCCGTCGTTGTACAACCGTCTTCTATATCAAGACCAACGAGATCCGTCGTTGTACAACTGTCTTCTATATCTAGACTAACGAGATCCGTCGTTGTACAACCGTTTTCTATATCTAGACTAACGAGATCCGTCTGTACAACCGTCTTCTATATCTAGACTAACGTGATCCGTCGTTGTCCAACCGTCTTCTATATCTAGACTAACGAGATACGTCGTTGGACAAACGTCTTCTATATCTAGTCTAACGAGATACATCGTTGGACAAACGTCTTCAATATCTAGACTAACGAGATTCGTCTGTACAACCGTCTTCTATATCAAGACCAACGAGATCCGTCGTTGTACAACTGTCTTCTATATCTAGACTAACGAGATCCGTCGTTGTACAACCGTTTTCTATATCTAGACTAACGAGATCCGTCTGTACAACCGTCTTCTATATCTAGACTAACGTGATCCGTCGTTGTCCAACCGTCTTCTATATCTAGACTAACGAGATACGTCGTTGGACAAACGTCTTCTATATCTAGACTAACGAGATCCGTCGTTGTACAACCGTCTTCTATATCTAGACTAACGCGATCCGTCGTTGTACAACCGTCTTTTATATCTAGACTAACGAGATACGTCGGTACAATCGTCTTCTATATCTAGACTAACGTGATCCGTCGTTGTCCAACCGTCTTCTATATCTAGACTAACGAGATACGTCGTTGGACAAACGTCTTCAATATCTAGACTAACGAGATCCGTCGTTGTCCAACCGTCTTCTATATCTAGACTAACGAGATACGTCGTTGGACAAACGTCTTCAATATCTAGACTAACGAGATCCGTCGTTGTCCAACCGTCTTCTATATCTAGACTAACGAGATACGTCGTTGGACAAACGTCTTCAATATCTAGACTAACGAGATCCGTCGTTTTACAACCGTCTTCAATATCTAGACTAACGAGATCCGTCTGTACAACCGTCTTCTATGTCTAGACTAACGAGATCCGTCGTTGTACAACCGTCTTCTATATCAAGACCAACGAGATCCGTCGTTGTACAACTGTCTTCTATATCTAGACTAACGAGATCCGTCGTTGTACAACCGTTTTCTATATCTAGACTAACGAGATCCGTCTGTACAACCGTCTTCTATATCTAGACTAACGTGATCCGTCGTTGTCCAACCGTCTTCTATATCTAGACTAACGAGATACGTCGTTGGACAAACGTCTTCTATATCTAGTCTAACGAGATACATCGTTGGACAAACGTCTTCAATATCTAGACTAACGAGATTCGTCTGTACAACCGTCTTCTATATCAAGACCAACGAGATCCGTCGTTGTACAACTGTCTTCTATATCTAGACTAACGAGATCCGTCGTTGTACAACCGTTTTCTATATCTAGACTAACGAGATCCGTCTGTACAACCGTCTTCTATATCTAGACTAACGTGATCCGTCGTTGTCCAACCGTCTGCTATATCTAGACTAACGAGATACGTCGTTGGACAAACGTCTTCTATATCTAGACTAACGAGATCCGTCGTTGTACAACCGTCTTCTATATCTAGACTAACGCGATCCGTCGTTGTACAACCGTCTTTTATATCTAGACTAACGAGATACGTCGGTACAATCGTCTTCTATATCTAGACTAACGTGATCCGTCGTTGTCCAACCGTCTTCTATATCTAGACTAACGAGATACGTCGTTGGACAAACGTCTTCAATATCTAGACTAACGAGATCCGTCGTTGTCCAACCGTCTTCTATATCTAGACTAACGAGATACGTCGTTGGACAAACGTCTTCAATATCTAGACTAACGAGATCCGCCGTTTTACAACCGTCTTCAATATCTACACTAACGAGATCCGTCTGTACAACCGTCTTCTATGTCTAGACTAACGAGATCCGTCGTTGTACAACCGTCTTCTATATCTAGACTAACGAGATCCGTCGTTGTACAACCGTTTTCTATATCTAGACTAACGAGATCCGTCTGTACAATCGTCTTCTATATCTAGACTAACGAGATCCGTCGTTGTCCAACCGTCTTCTATATCTAGACTAACGAGATACGTCGTTGGACAAACGTCTTCTACATCTAGACTAACGAGATACGTCGTTGGACAATCGTCTTCAATATCTAAACTGACGAGATCCGTCTGTACAACCGTCTGCTATATCTAGACTAACGAGATACGTCGTTGGACAAACGTCTTCAATATCTAGACTAACGAGATCCGTCTGTACAACCGTCTTCTATATCTAGACTAACGAGATACGTCGTTGGACAAACGTCTTCTATATCTAGACTAACGAGATACGTCGTTGGACAATCGTCTTCAATATCTAGACTAACGAGATCCGTCTGTACAACCGTCTTCTATATCTAGACTAACGAGAGCCGTCGTTGTACAACCGTCTTCTATATCTAGTCTAACGAGATACGTCGTTGGACAAACGTCTTCAATATCTAGACAAACGAGATCCGTCGTTGTCCAACCGTCTTCTATATCTAGACTAACGAGATACGTCGTTGGACAAACGTCTTCAATATCTAGAATAACGAGATCCGTCTGTACAACCGTTTTCTATATCTTGACTAACGGGATCCGACGTTTTACAACCGTCTTCAATATCTAGACTAACGAGATCCGTCTGTACAACCGTCTTCTATGTCTAGACTAACGAGATCCGTCGTTGTACAACCGTCTTCTATATCAAGACTAACGAGATACGTCATTGGACAAACGTCTTCAATATCTAGAATAACGAGATCCGTCTGTACAACCGTTTTCTATATCGTGACTAACGGGATCCGTCGTTGTATAACCGTTTTCTATATCTAGACTAACGAGATCCGTCTGTACAATCGTCTTCTATATCTAGACTAACGTGATCCGTCGTTGTCCAACCGTCTTCTATATCTAGACTAACGAGATACGTCGTTGGACAAACGTCTTCAATATCTAGACTAACGAGATCCGTCGTTGTCCAACCGTCTTCTATATCTAGACTATCGAGATACGTCGTTGGACAAACGTCTTCAATATCTAGACTAACGAGATCCGTCGTTTTACAACCGTCTTCAATATCTAGACTAACGAGATCCGTCTGTACAACCGTCTTCTATGTCTAGACTAACGAGATCCGTCGTTGTACAACCGTCTTCTATATCAAGACCAACGAGATCCGTCGTTGTACAACTGTCTTCTATATCTAGACTAACGAGATCCGTCGTTGTACAACCGTTTTCTATATCTAGACTAACGAGATCCGTCTGTACAACCGTCTTCTATATCTAGACTAACGTGATCCGTCGTTGTCCAACCGTCTTCTATATCTAGACTAACGAGATACGTCGTTGGACAAACGTCTTCTATATCTAGTCTAACGAGATACATCGTTGGACAAACGTCTTCAATATCTAGACTAACGAGATTCGTCTGTACAACCGTCTTCTATATCAAGACCAACGAGATCCGTCGTTGTACAACTGTCTTCTATATCTAGACTAACGAGATCCGTCGTTGTACAACCGTTTTCTATATCTAGACTAACGAGATCCGTCTGTACAACCGTCTTCTATATCTAGACTAACGTGATCCGTCGTTGTCCAACCGTCTTCTATATCTAGACTAACGAGATACGTCGTTGGACAAACGTCTTCTATATCTAGACTAACGAGATCCGTCGTTGTACAACCGTCTTCTATATCTAGACTAACGCGATCCGTCGTTGTACAACCGTCTTTTATATCTAGACTAACGAGATACGTCGGTACAATCGTCTTCTATATCTAGACTAACGTGATCCGTCGTTGTCCAACCGTCTTCTATATCTAGACTAACGAGATACGTCGTTGGACAAACGTCTTCAATATCTAGACTAACGAGATCCGTCGTTGTCCAACCGTCTTCTATATCTAGACTAACGAGATACGTCGTTGGACAAACGTCTTCAATATCTAGACTAACGAGATCCGTCGTTGTCCAACCGTCTTCTATATCTAGACTAACGAGATACGTCGTTGGACAAACGTCTTCAATATCTAGACTAACGAGATCCGTCGTTTTACAACCGTCTTCAATATCTAGACTAACGAGATCCGTCTGTACAACCGTCTTCTATGTCTAGACTAACGAGATCCGTCGTTGTACAACCGTCTTCTATATCAAGACCAACGAGATCCGTCGTTGTACAACTGTCTTCTATATCTAGACTAACGAGATCCGTCGTTGTACAACCGTTTTCTATATCTAGACTAACGAGATCCGTCTGTACAACCGTCTTCTATATCTAGACTAACGTGATCCGTCGTTGTCCAACCGTCTTCTATATCTAGACTAACGAGATACGTCGTTGGACAAACGTCTTCTATATCTAGTCTAACGAGATACATCGTTGGACAAACGTCTTCAATATCTAGACTAACGAGATTCGTCTGTACAACCGTCTTCTATATCAAGACCAACGAGATCCGTCGTTGTACAACTGTCTTCTATATCTAGACTAACGAGATCCGTCGTTGTACAACCGTTTTCTATATCTAGACTAACGAGATCCGTCTGTACAACCGTCTTCTATATCTAGACTAACGTGATCCGTCGTTGTCCAACCGTCTGCTATATCTAGACTAACGAGATACGTCGTTGGACAAACGTCTTCTATATCTAGACTAACGAGATCCGTCGTTGTACAACCGTCTTCTATATCTAGACTAACGCGATCCGTCGTTGTACAACCGTCTTTTATATCTAGACTAACGAGATACGTCGGTACAATCGTCTTCTATATCTAGACTAACGTGATCCGTCGTTGTCCAACCGTCTTCTATATCTAGACTAACGAGATACGTCGTTGGACAAACGTCTTCAATATCTAGACTAACGAGATCCGTCGTTGTCCAACCGTCTTCTATATCTAGACTAACGAGATACGTCGTTGGACAAACGTCTTCAATATCTAGACTAACGAGATCCGCCGTTTTACAACCGTCTTCAATATCTACACTAACGAGATCCGTCTGTACAACCGTCTTCTATGTCTAGACTAACGAGATCCGTCGTTGTACAACCGTCTTCTATATCTAGACTAACGAGATCCGTCGTTGTACAACCGTTTTCTATATCTAGACTAACGAGATCCGTCTGTACAATCGTCTTCTATATCTAGACTAACGTGATCCGTCGTTGTCCAACCGTCTTCTATATCTAGACTAACGAGATCCGTCGTTGTCCAACCGTCTTCTATATCTAGACTAACGAGATACGTCGTTGGACAAACGTCTTCAATATCTAGACTAACGAGATCCGTCTGTACAACCGTCTTCTATATCTAGACTAACGAGATACGTCGTTGGACAAACGTCTTCTATATCTAGACTAACGAGATACGTCGTTGGACAATCGTCTTCAATATCTAGACTAACGAGATCCGTCTGTACAACCGTCTTCTATGTCTAGACTAACGAGATACGTCGTTGGACAAACGTCTTCAATATCTAGACTAACGAGATCCGTCTGTACAACCGTCTTCTATATCTAGACTAACGAGATACGTCGTTGGACAAACGTCTTCTATATCTAGACTAACGAGATACGTCGTTGGACAAACGTCTTCAATATCTAGACTAACGAGATCCGTCGTTTTACAACCGTCTTCAATATCTAGTCTAACGAGATACATCGTTGGACAAACGTCTTCAATATCTAGACTAACGAGATTCGTCTGTACAACCGTCTTCTATATCAAGACTAACGAGATCCGTCGTTGTACAACCGTCTTCTATATCTAGACTAACGAGATCCGTCGTTGTACAACCGTTTTCTATATCTAGACTAACGAGATCCGTCTGTACAATCGTCTTCTATATCTAGACTAACGTGATCCGTCGTTGTCCAACCGTCTTCTATATCTAGACTAACGAGATACGTCGTTGGACAAACGTCTTCAATATCTAGACTAACGAGATCCGTCGTTGTCCAACCGTCTTCTATATCTAGACTAACGAGATACGTCGTTGGACAAACGTCTTCAATATCTAGACTAACGAGATCCGTCGTTTTACAACCGTCTTCAATATCTAGACTAACGAGATCCGTCTGTTCAACCGTCTTCTATGTCTAGACTAACGAGATCCGTCGTTGTACAACCGTCTTCTATATCAAGACTAACGAGATCCGTCGTTGTACAACCGTCTTCTATATCTAGACTAACGAGATCCGTCGTTGTACAACCGTTTTCTATATCTAGACTAACGAGATCCGTCTGTACAACCGTCTTCTACATCTAGACTAACGAGATACGTCGTTGGACAAACGTCTTCTATATCTAAACTAACGAGATCCGTCGTTGTACAACCGTCTTCTATATCTAGACTAACGAGATCCGTCGTTGTACAACCGTCTTTTATATCTAGACTAACGAGATACGTCGTTGGAAAATCGTCTTCAATATCTAGACTAACGAGATACGTCGTTGGACAAACGTCTTCAATATCTAGACTAACGAGATCCGTCTGTACAACCGTCTTCTATGTCTAGACTAACGAGATCCGTCGTTGGACAATCGATTTCGATGTTATATTAATCAAAAATCGAAATTATTCGCGATTGCTTCGCGAGCACACTTCTTTTTCGCGATTTTGATAACTAATTGTATTGTGGAGGGTGGACAAACGAAATGTTGGGATGGACAAACGTCTTCTATATCGAGACTAACGAGATCCGTCTGTACAACCGTTTTCTATATCTAGACTAACGAGATCCGTCTGTACAACCGTCTTCTATGTCTATAATAACGAGATCCGACGTTGTACAACCGTCTTCTATGTATAGACTAACGAGATCCGTCGTTGTACAACCGTCTTCTATGTCTAGACTAACGAGATCCGTCGTTGGACACACGATTTCGATGTTATATTAATCAAAAATCGAAATTATTCGCGATTGCTTCGCGAGTACACTTCTTTTTCGCGATTTTGATAACTAATTGTATTGTGGAGGGTGGACAAACGATATGTTGGGATGGACAAACGTCTTCTATATCTAGACTGACGAGATCCGTCTGTACAACCGTTTTCTATATCTAGACTAACGAGATACGTCGTTGGACAATCGTCTTCAATATCTAAACTAACGAGATCCGTCTGTACAACCGTCTGCTATATCTAGACTAACGAGATACGTCGTTGGACAAACGTCTTCAATATCTAGACTAACGAGATCCGTCTGTACAACCGTCTTCTATATCTAGACTAACGAGATACGTCGTTGGACAAACGTCTTCTATATCTAGACTAACGAGATACGTCGTTGGACAATCGTCTTCAATATCTAGACTAACGAGATCCGTCTGTACAACCGTCTTCTATATCTAGACTAACGAGAGCCGTCGTTGTACAACCGTCTTCTATATCTAGTCTAACGAGATACGTCGTTGGACAAACGTCTTCAATATCTAGACTAACGAGATCCGTCGTTGTCCAACCGTTTTCTATATCTTGACTAACGGGATCCGACGTTTTACAACCGTCTTCAATATCTAGACTAACGAGATCCGTCTGTACAACCGTCTTCTATGTCTAGACTAACGAGATCCGTCGTTGTACAACCGTCTTCTATATCAAGACTAACGAGATACGTCGTTGGACAAACGTCTTCAATATCTAGAATAACGAGATCCGTCTGTACAACCGTTTTCTATATCGTGACTAACGGGATCCGTCGTTGTATAACCGTTTTCTATATCTAGACTAACGAGATCCGTCTGTACAATCGTCTTCTATATCTAGACTAACGTGATCCGTCGTTGTCCAACCGTCTTCTATATCTAGACTAACGAGATACGTCGTTGGACAAACGTCTTCAATATCTAGACTAACGAGATCCGTCGTTGTCCAACCGTCTTCTATATCTAGACTAACGAGATACGTCGTTGGACAAACGTCTTCAATATCTAGACTTACGAGATTCGTCTGTACAACCGTCTTCTATATCAAGACCAACGAGATCCGTCGTTGTACAACCGTCTTCTATATCTAGACTAACGAGATCCGTCGTTGTACAACCGTTTTCTATATCTAGACTAACGAGATCCGTCTGTACAACCGTCTTCTATATCTAGACTAACGTGATCCGTCGTTGTCCAACCGTCTTCTATATCTAGACTAACGAGATACGTCGTTGGACAAACGTCTTCAATATCTAGACTAACGAGATCCGTCGTTGTCCAACCGTCTTCTATATCTAGACTAACGAGATACGTCATTGGACAAACGTCTTCAATATCTAGACTTACGAGATTCGTCTGTACAACCGTCTTCTATATCAAGACCAACGAGATCCGTCGTTGTACAACCGTCTTCTATATCTAGACTAACGAGATCCGTCGTTGTACAACCGTTTTCTATATCTAGACTAACGAGATCCGTCTGTACAACCGTCTTCTATATCTAGACTAACGTGATCCGTCGTTGTCCAACCGTCTTCTATATCTAGACTAACGAGATACGTCGTTGGACAAACGTCTTCTATATCTAGACTAACGAGATCCGTCGCTGTACAACCGTCTTCTATATCTAGACTAACGCGATCCGTCGTTGTACAACCGTCTTTTATATCTAGACTAACGAGTTACGTCGGTACAATCGTCTTCTATATCTAGACTAACGTGATCCGTCGTTGTCCAACCGTCTTCTATATCTAGACTAACGAGATACGTCGTTGGACAAACGTCTTCAATATCTAGACTAACGAGATCCGTCGTTGTCCAACCGTCTTCTATATCTAGACTAACGAGGTACGTCGTTGGACAAACGTCTTCAATATCTAGACTAACGAGATCCGTCGTTTTACAACCGTCTTCAATATCTAGACTAACGAGATCCGTCTGTACAACCGTCTTCTATGTCCAGACTAACGAGATCCGTCGTTGTACAACCGTCTTCTATATCTAGACTAACGAGATCCGTCGTTGTACAACCGTTTTCTATATCTAGACTAACGAGATCCGTCGTTGTCCAACCGTCTTCTATATCTAGACTAACGAGATACGTCGTTGGAAAAACGTCTTCAATATCTAGACTAACGAGATCCGTCGTTTTACAACCGTCTTCAATATCTAGACTAACGAGATCCGTCTGTTCAACCGTCTTCTATGTCTAGACTAACGAGATCCGTCTGTACAACCGTCTTCTATGTCTAGACTAACGAGATCCGTCGTTGTACAACCGTCTTCTATATCAAGACTAACGAGATCCGTCGTTGTACAACCGTCTTCAATATCTAGACTAACGAGATCCGTCGTTGTACAACCGTCTTCTATATCTAGTCTAACGAGATTCGTCTGTACAACCGTCTTCTATATCAAGACTAACGAGATCCGTCGTTGTACAACCGTCTTCAATATCTAGACTAACGAGATCCGTCTGTACAACCGTCTTCTATGTCTAGACTAACGAGATCCGTCGTTGTACAACCGTCTTCTATATCAAACCTAACGAGATCCGCCGTTGTACAACCGTCTTCTATATCTAGACTAACGAGATCCGTCGTTGTACAACCGTCTTCTATATCTAGTATAAACGAGATTCCTCTGTACAACCGTCTTCTATATCAAGACTAACGAGATCCGTCGTTGTACAACCGTTTTCTATATCTAGACTAACGAGATCCGTCTGTACAATCGTCTTCAATATCTAGACTAACGTGATCCGTCGTTGTCCAACCGTCTTCTATATCTAGACTAACGAGATACGTCGTTGGACAAACGTCTTCAATATCTAGACTAACGAGATCCGTCGTTGTCCAACCGTCTTCTATATCTAGACTAACGAGATACGTCGTTGGACAAACGTCTTCAATATCTAGACTAACGAGATCCGTCGTTGTACAACCGTCTTCTATATCTAGTATAAACGAGATTCCTCTGTACAACCGTCTTCTATATCAAGACTAACGAGATCCGTCGTTGTACAACCGTTTTCTATATCTAGACTAACGAGATCCGTCTGTACAATCGTCTTCTATATCTAGACTAACGTGATCCGTCGTTGTCCAACCGTCTTCTATATCTAGACTAACGAGATACGTCGTTGGACAAACGTCTTCAATATCTAGACTAACGAGATACGTCGTTGGACAAACGTCTTCAATATCTAGACTAACGAGATCCGTCGTTTTACAACCGTCTTCAATATCTAGACTAACGAGATCCGTCTGTACAACCGTCTTCTATGTCTAGACTAACGAGATCCGTCGTTGGACAATCGATTTCGATGTTATATTAATCAAAAATCGAAATTATTCGCGATTGCTTCGCGAGCACTCTTCTTTTTCGCGATTTTGATAACTAATTGTATTGTGGAGGGTGGACAAACGAAATGTTGGGATGGACAAACGTCTTCTATATCGAGACTAACGAGATCCGTCTGTACAACCGTATTCTATATCTAGACTAACGTGATCCGTCGTTGTCCAACCGTCTTCTATATCTAGACTAACGAGATACGTCGTTGGACAAACGTCTTCTATATCTAGACTAACGAGATCCGTCGTTGTACAACCGTTTTCTATATCTAGACTAACGAGATCCGTCTGTACAATCGTCTTCTATATCTAGACTAACGTGATCCGTCGTTGTCCAACCGTCTTCTATATCTAGACTAACGAGATACGTCGTTGGACAAACGTCTTCAATATCTAGACTAACGAGATACGTCGTTGGACAAACGTCTTCAATATCTAGACTAACGAGATCCGTCGTTTTACAACCGTCTTCAATATCTAGACTAACGAGATCCGTCTGTACAACCGTCTTCTATGTCTAGACTAACGAGATCCGTCGTTGGACAATCGATTTCGATGTTATATTAATCAAAAATCGAAATTATTCGCGATTGCTTCGCGAGCACTCTTCTTTTTCGCGATTTTGATAACTAATTGTATTGTGGAGGGTGGACAAACGAAATGTTGGGATGGACAAACGTCTTCTATATCGAGACTAACGAGATCCGTCTGTACAACCGTATTCTATATCTAGACTAACGTGATCCGTCGTTGTCCAACCGTCTTCTATATCTAGACTAACGAGATCCGTCGTTGTCCAACCGTCTTCTATATCTAGACTAACGAGATACGTCGTTGGAAAAACGTCTTCAATATCTAGACTAACGAGATCCGTCGTTTTACAACCGTCTTCAATATCTAGACTAACGAGATCCGTCTGTTCAACCGTCTTCTATGTCTAGACTAACGAGATCCGTCTGTACAACCGTCTTCTATGTCTAGACTAACGAGATCCGTCGTTGTACAACCGTCTTCTATATCAAGACTAACGAGATCCGTCGTAGTACAACCGTCTTCAATATCTAGACTAACGAGATCCGTCGTTGTACAACCGTCTTCTATATCTAGTCTAACGAGATTCGTCTGTACAACCGTCTTCTATATCAAGACTAACGAGATCCGTCGTTGTACAACCGTCTTCAATATCTAGACTAACGAGATCCGTCGTTGTACAACCGTCTTCTATATCTAGACTAACGAGATCCGTCGTTGTACAACCGTCTTCTATATCTAGTATAAACGAGATTCCTCTGTACAACCGTCTTCTATATCAAGACTAACGAGATCCGTCGTTGTACAACCGTTTTCTATATCTAGACTAACGAGATCCGTCTGTACAATCGTCTTCTATATCTAGACTAACGTGATCCGTCGTTGTCCAACCGTCTTCTATATCTAGACTAACGAGATACGTCGTTGGACAAACGTCTTCAATATCTAGACTAACGAGATCCGTCGTTGTCCAACCGTCTTCTATATCTAGACTAACGAGATACGTCGTTGGACAAACGTCTTCAATATCTAGACTAACGAGATCCGTCGTTTTACAACCGTCTTCAATATCTAGACTAACGAGATCCGTCTGTTCAACCGTCTTCTATGTCTAGACTAACGAGATCCGTCGTTGTACAACCGTCTTCTATATCAAGACTAACGAGATCCGTCGTTGTACAACCGTCTTCTATATCTAGACTAACGAGATCCGTCGTTGTACAACCGTTTTCTATATCTAGACTAACGAGATCCGTCTGTACAACCGTCTTCTACATCTAGACTAACGAGATACGTCGTTGGACAAACGTCTTCTATATCTAAACTAACGAGATCCGTCGTTGTACAACCGTCTTCTATATCTAGACTAACGAGATACGTCGTTGGAAAATCGTCTTCAATATCTAGACTAACGAGATACGTCGTTGGACAAACGTCTTCAATATCTAGACTAACGAGATCCGTCTGTACAACCGTCTTCTATGTCTAGACTAACGAGATCCGTCGTTGGACAATCGATTTCGATGTTATATTAATCAAAAATCGAAATTATTCGCGATTGCTTCGCGAGCACACTCCTTTTTCGCGATTTTGATAACTAATTGTATTGTGGAGGGTGGACAAACGAAATGTTGGGATGGACAAACGTCTTCTATATCGAGACTAACGAGATCCGTCTGTACAACCGTATTCTATATCTAGACTAACGTGATCCGTCGTTGTCCAACCGTCTTCTATATCTAGACTAACGAGATACGTCGTTGGACAAACGTCTTCTATATCTAGACTAACGAGATCCGTCGTTGTACAACCGTCTTCTATATATAGACTAACGAGATCCGAAGTTGTACAACCGTCTTCTATATCTAGACTAACGAGATCCGTCGTTGTACAACCGTCTTTTGTATCTAGACTAACGAGATACGTCGTTGGACAATCGTCTTCAATATCTAGACTAACGAGATCCGTCTGTACAACCGTCTTCTATATCTAGACTAACGAGATCCGTCTGTACAATCGTCTTCTATATCTAGACTAACGAGATCCGTCGTTGTACAACCGTCTTCTATATCTAGACTAACGACATCCGTCGTTGTACAACCGTCTTCTATATCAAGACTAACGAGATCCGTCGTTGTACAACCGTCTTCTATATCTAGTCTAACGAGATACATCGTTGGACAAACGTCTTCAATATCTAGACTAACGAGATTCGTCTGTACAACCGTCTTCTATATCAAGACTAACGAGATCCGTCGTTGTACAACCGTCTTCTATATCTAGACTAACGAGATCCGTCGTTGTACAACCGTTTTCTATATCTAGACTAACGAGATCCGTCTGTACAACCTTCTTCTATATCTAGACTAACGTGATCCGTCGTTGTCCAACCGTCTTCTATATCTAGACTAACGAGATACGTCGTTGGACAAACGTCTTCTATATCTAGACTAACGAGATCCGTCGTTGTACAACCGTCTTCTATATCTAGACTAACGAGATCCGTCGTTGTACAACCGTCTTTTATATCTAGACTAACGAGATACGTCGTTGGACAAACGTCTTCAATATCTAGACTGACGAGATCCGTCTGTACAACCGTCTTCTATATCTAGACTAACGAGATACGTCGTTGGACAAACGTCTTCTATATCTAGACTAACGAGATACGTCGTTGGACAATCGTCTTCAATATCTAGACTAACGAGATCCGTCTGTACAACCGTCTTCTATGTCTAGACTAACGAGATACGTCGTTGGACAAACGTCTTCAATATCTAGACTAACGAGATCCGTCTGTACAACCGTCTTCTATATCTAGACTAACGAGATACGTCGTTGGACAAACGTCTTCTATATCTAGACTAACGAGATCCGTCGTTGTACAATCGTCTTCAATATCTAGACTAACGAGATCCGTCTGTACAACCGTCTTCTATATCTAGACTAACGAGAGCCGTCGTTGTACAACCGTCTTCTATATCTAGTCTAACGAGATACGTCGTTGGACAAACGTCTTCAATATCTAGACAAACGAGATCCGTCGTTGTCCAACCGTCTTCTATATCTAGACTAACGAGATACGTCGTTGGACAAACGTCTTCAATATCTAGAATAACGAGATCCGTCTGTACAACCGTTTTCTATATCTTGACTAACGGGATCCGACGTTTTACAACCGTCTTCAATATCTAGACTAACGAGATCCGTCTGTACAACCGTCTTCTATGTCTAGACTAACGAGATCCGTCGTTGTACAACCGTCTTCTATATCAAGACTAACGAGATACGTCATTGGACAAACGTCTTCAATATCTAGAATAACGAGATCCGTCTGTACAACCGTTTTCTATATCGTGACTAACGGGATCCGTCGTTGTATAACCGTTTTCTATATCTAGACTAACGAGATCCGTCTGTACAATCGTCTTCTATATCTAGACTAACGTGATCCGTCGTTGTCCAACCGTCTTCTATATCTAGACTAACGAGATACGTCGTTGGACAAACGTCTTCAATATCTAGACTAACGAGATCCGTCGTTGTCCAACCGTCTTCTATATCTAGACTAACGAGATACGTCGTTGGACAAACGTCTTCAATATCTAGACTAACGAGATCCGTCGTTTTACAACCGTCTTCAATATCTAGACTAACGAGATCCGTCTGTACAACCGTCTTCTATGTCTAGACTAACGAGATCCGTCGTTGTACAACCGTCTTCTATATCAAGACTAACGAGATCCGTCGTTGTACAACCGTCTTCTATATCTAGTCTAACGAGATACATCGTTGGACAAACGTCTTCAATATCTAGACTAACGAGATTCGTCTGTACAACCGTCTTCTATATCAAGACCAACGAGATCCGTCGTTGTACAACTGTCTTCTATATCTAGACTAACGAGATCCGTCGTTGTACAACCGTTTTCTATATCTAGACTAACGAGATCCGTCTGTACAACCGTCTTCTATATCTAGACTAACGTGATCCGTCGTTGTCCAACCGTCTTCTATATCTAGACTAACGAGATACGTCGTTGGACAAACGTCTTCTATATCTAGACTAACGAGATCCGTCGTTGTACAACCGTCTTCTATATCTAGACTAACGCGATCCGTCGTTGTACAACCGTCTTTTATATCTAGACTAACGAGATACGTCGGTACAATCGTCTTCTATATCTAGACTAACGTGATCCGTCGTTGTCCAACCGTCTTCTATATCTAGACTAACGAGATACGTCGTTGGACAAACGTCTTCAATATCTAGACTAACGAGATCCGTCGTTGTCCAACCGTCTTCTATATCTAGACTAACGAGATACGTCGTTGGACAAACGTCTTCAATATCTAGACTAACGAGATCCGTCGTTTTACAACCGTCTTCAATATCTACACTAACGAGATCCGTCTGTACAACCGTCTTCTATGTCTAGACTAACGAGATCCGTCGTTGTACAACCGTCTTCTATATCTAGACTAACGAGATCCGTCGTTGTACAACCGTTTTCTATATCTAGACTAACGAGATCCGTCTGTACAATCGTCTTCTATATCTAGACTAACGTGATCCGTCGTTGTCCAACCGTCTTCTATATCTAGACTAACGAGATCCGTCGTTGTCCAACCGTCTTCTATATCTAGACTAACGCGATACGTCGTTGGACAAACGTCTTCAATATCTAGACTAACGAGATCCGTCTGTACAACCGTCTTCTATATCTAGACTAACGAGATACGTCGTTGGACAAACGTCTTCTATATCTAGACTAACGAGATACGTCGTTGGACAATCGTCTTCAATATCTAGACTAACGAGATCCGTCTGTACAACCGTCTTCTATGTCTAGACTAACGAGATACGTCGTTGGACAAACGTCTTCAATATCTAGACTAACGAGATCCGTCTGTACAACCGTCTTCTATATCTAGACTAACGAGATACGTCGTTGGACAAACGTCTTCTATATCTAGACTAACGAGATACGTCGTTGGACAAACGTCTTCAATATCTAGACTAACGAGATCCGTCGTTTTACAACCGTCTTCAATATCTAGACTAACGAGATCCGTCTGTTCAACCGTCTTCTATGTCTAGACTAACGAGATCCGTCTGTACAACCGTCTTCTATGTCTAGACTAACGAGATCCGTCGTTGTACAACCGTCTTCTATATCAAGACTAACGAGATCCGTCGTTGTACAACCGTCTTCAATATCTAGACTAACGAGATCCGTCGTTGTACAACCGTCTTCTATATCTAGTCTAACGAGATTCGTCTGTACAACCGTCTTCTATATCAAGACTAACGAGATCCGTCGTTGTACAACCGTCTTCAATATCTAGACTAACGAGATCCGTCTGTACAACCGTCTTCTATGTCTAGACTAACGAGATCCGTCGTTGTACAACCGTCTTCTATATCAAAACTAACGAGATCCGTCGTTGTACAACCGTCTTCTATATCTAGTCTAACGAGATACATCGTTGGACAAACGTCTTCAATATCTAGACTAACGAGATTCGTCTGTACAACCGTCTTCTATATCAAGACTAACGAGATCCGTCGTTGTACAACCGTCTTCTATATCTAGACTAACGAGATCCGTCGTTGTACAACCGTTTTCTATATCTAGACTAACGAGATCCGTCTGTACAATCGTCTTCTATATCTAGACTAACGTGATCCGTCGTTGTCCAACCGTCTTCTATATCTAGACTAACGAGATACGTCGTTGGACAAACGTCTTCAATATCTAGACTAACGAGATCCGTCGTTGTCCAACCGTCTTCTATATCTAGACTAACGAGATACGTCGTTGGACAAACGTCTTCAATATCTAGACTAACGAGATCCGTCGTTTTACAACCGTCTTCAATATCTAGACTAACGAGATCCGTCTGTTCAACCGTCTTCTATGTCTAGACTAACGAGATCCGTCGTTGTACAACCGTCTTCTATATCAAGACTAACGAGATCCGTCGTTGTACAACCGTCTTCTATATCTAGACTAACGAGATCCGTCGTTGTACAACCGTTTTCTATATCTAGACTAACGAGATCCGTCTGTACAACCGTCTTCTACATCTAGACTAACGAGATACGTCGTTGGACAAACGTCTTCTATATCTAAACTAACGAGATCCGTCGTTGTACAACCGTCTTCTATATCTAGACTAACGAGATCCGTCGTTGTACAACCGTCTTTTATATCTAGACTAACGAGATACGTCGTTGGAAAATCGTCTTCAATATCTAGACTAACGAGATACGTCGTTGGACAAACGTCTTCAATATCTAGACTAACGAGATCCGTCTGTACAACCGTCTTCTATGTCTAGACTAACGAGATCCGTCGTTGGACAATCGATTTCGATGTTATATTAATCAAAAATCGAAATTATTCGCGATTGCTTCGCGAGCACACTTCTTTTTCGCGATTTTGATAACTAATTGTATTGTGGAGGGTGGACAAACGAAATGTTGGGATGGACAAACGTCTTCTATATCGAGACTAACGAGATCCGTCTGTACAACCGTATTCTATATCTAGACTAACGAGATCCGTCGTTGTACAACCGCCTTCTATATCTAGACTAACGAGATCCGTCGTTGTCCAACCGTCTTCTATATCTAGACTAACGAGATACGTCGTTGGACAAACGTCTTCTACATCTAGACTAACGAGATACGTCGTTGGACAATCGTCTTCAATATCTAAACTAACGAGATCCGTCTGTACAACCGTCTGCTATATCTAGACTAACGAGATACGTCGTTGGACAAACGTCTTCAATATCTAGACTAACGAGATCCGTCTGTACAACCGTCTTCTATATCTAGACTAACGAGATACGTCGTTGGACAACCGTTTTCTATATCTAGACTACCGAGATCCGTCGTTGTACAACCGTCTTCTATATCTCGACTAACGAGATCTATCGTTGTACAACCGTCTTCTATATCTAGACTAACGAGATACGTCGTTGGACAAACGTCTTCAATATCTAGACTAACGAGATCCGTCGGTACAACCGTCTTCAATATCTAGACTAACGAGATCCGTCGTTGTACAACCGTCTTCTATATCTATACTAAAGAGATCCGTCTGTACAACCGTCTTCTATATCTAGACTAACGAGATCCGTCTGTACAACCGTTTTCTATATCTAGACTACCGAGATCCGTCTGTACAACCGTCTTCTATATCTCGACTAACGAGATCTATCGTTGTACAACCGTCTTCTATATCTAGACTAACGAGATACGTCGTTGGACAAACGTCTTCAATATCTAGACTAACGAGATCCGTCTGTACAACCGTTTTCAATATCTAGACTACCGAGATCCGTCGTTGTACAACCGTCTTCTATATCTATACTAAAGAGATCCGTCTGTACAACCGTCTTCTATATCTAGACTAACGAGATCCGTCTGTACAACCGTTTTCTATATCTAGACTACCGAGATCCGTCTGTACAACCGTCTTCTATATCTCGACTAACGAGATCTATCGTTGTACAACCGTCTTCTATATCTAGACTAACGAGATACGTCGTTGGACAAACGTCTTCAATATCTAGACTAACGAGATCCGTCTGTACAACCGTTTTCAATATCTAGACTACCGAGATCCGTCTGTACAACCGTCTTCTATATCTAGACTAACGAGATACGTCGTTGGACAAACGTCTTCTATATCTAGACTAACGAGATACGTCGTTGGACAATCGTCTTCAATATCTAGACTAACGAGATCCGTCTGTACAACCGTCTTCTATATCTAGACTAACGAGAGCCGTCGTTGTACAACCGTCTTCTATATCTAGTCTAACGAGATACGTCGTTGGACAAACGTCTTCAATATCTAGACTAACGAGATCCGTCGTTGTCCAACCGTTTTCTATATCTTGACTAACGGGATCCGACGTTTTACAACCGTCTTCAATATCTAGACTAACGAGATCCGTCTGTACAACCGTCTTCTATGTCTAGACTAACGAGATCCGTCGTTGTACAACCGTCTTCTATATCAAGACTAACGAGATACGTCGTTGGACAAACGTCTTCAATATCTAGAATAACGAGATCCGTCTGTACAACCGTTTTCTATATCGTGACTAACGGGATCCGTCGTTGTATAACCGTTTTCTATATCTAGACTAACGAGATCCGTCTGTACAATCGTCTTCTATATCTAGACTAACGTGATCCGTCGTTGTCCAACCGTCTTCTATATCTAGACTAACGAGATACGTCGTTGGACAAACGTCTTCAATATCTAGACTAACGAGATCCGTCGTTGTCCAACCGTCTTCTATATCTAGACTAACGAGATACGTCGTTGGACAAACGTCTTCAATATCTAGACTTACGAGATTCGTCTGTACAACCGTCTTCTATATCTAGACTAACGAGATCCGTCGTTGTACAACCGTTTTCTATATCTAGACTAACGAGATCCGTCTGTACAACCGTCTTCTATATCTAGACTAACGTGATCCGTCGTTGTCCAACCGTCTTCTATATCTAGACTAACGAGATACGTCGTTGGACAAACGTCTTCAATATCTAGACTAACGAGATCCGTCGTTGTCCAACCGTCTTCTATATCTAGACTAACGAGATACGTCGTTGGACAAACGTCTTCAATATCTAGACTTACGAGATTCGTCTGTACAACCGTCTTCTATATCAAGACCAACGAGATCCGTCGTTGTACAACCGTCTTCTATATCTAGACTAACGAGATCCGTCGTTGTACAACCGTTTTCTATATCTAGACTAACGAGATCCGTCTGTACAACCGTCTTCTATATCTAGACTAACGTGATCCGTCGTTGTCCAACCGTCTTCTATATCTAGACTAACGAGATACGTCGTTGGACAAACGTCTTCTATATCTAGACTAACGAGATCCGTCGCTGTACAACCGTCTTCTATATCTAGACTAACGCGATCCGTCGTTGTACAACCGTCTTTTATATCTAGACTAACGAGTTACGTCGGTACAATCGTCTTCTATATCTAGACTAACGTGATCCGTCGTTGTCCAACCGTCTTCTATATCTAGACTAACGAGATACGTCGTTGGACAAACGTCTTCAATGTCTAGACTAACGAGATCCGTCGTTGTCCAACCGTCTTCTATATCTAGACTAACGAGATACGTCGTTGGACAAACGTCTTCAATATCTAGACTAACGAGATCCGTCGTTTTACAACCGTCTTCAATATCTAGACTAACGAGATCCGTCTGTACAACCGTCTTCTATGTCCAGACTAACGAGATCCGTCGTTGTACAACCGTCTTCTATATCTAGACTAACGAGATCCGTCGTTGTACAACCGTTTTCTATATCTAGACTAACGAGATCCGTCGTTGTCCAACCGTCTTCTATATCTAGACTAACGAGATACGTCGTTGGAAAAACGTCTTCAATATCTAGACTAACGAGATCCGTCGTTTTACAACCGTCTTCAATATCTAGACTAACGAGATCCGTCTGTTCAACCGTCTTCTATGTCTAGACTAACGAGATCCGTCTGTACAACCGTCTTCTATGTCTAGACTAACGAGATCCGTCGTTGTACAACCGTCTTCTATATCAAGACTAACGAGATCCGTCGTTGTACAACCGTCTTCAATATCTAGACTAACGAGATCCGTCGTTGTACAACCGTCTTCTATATCTAGTCTAACGAGATTCGTCTGTACAACCGTCTTCTATATCAAGACTAACGAGATCCGTCGTTGTACAACCGTCTTCAATATCTAGACTAACGAGATCCGTCGTTGTACAACCGTCTTCTATATCTAGACTAACGAGATCCGTCGTTGTACAACCGTCTTCTATATCTAGTATAAACGAGATTCCTCTGTACAACCGTCTTCTATATCAAGACTAACGAGATCCGTCGTTGTACAACCGTTTTCTATATCTAGACTAACGAGATCCGTCTGTACAATCGTCTTCTATATCTAGACTAACGTGATCCGTCGTTGTCCAACCGTCTTCTATATCTAGACTAACGAGATACGTCGTTGGACAAACGTCTTCAATATCTAGACTAACGAGATCCGTCGTTGTCCAACCGTCTTCTATATCTAGACTAACGAGATACGTCGTTGGACAAACGTCTTCAATATCTAGACTAACGAGATCCGTCGTTTTACAACCGTCTTCAATATCTAGACTAACGAGATCCGTCTGTTCAACCGTCTTCTATGTCTAGACTAACGAGATCCGTCGTTGTACAACCGTCTTCTATATCAAGACTAACGAGATCCGTCGTTGTACAACCGTCTTCTATATCTAGACTAACGAGATCCGTCGTTGTACAACCGTTTTCTATATCTAGACTAACGAGATCCGTCTGTACAACCGTCTTCTACATCTAGACTAACGAGATACGTCGTTGGACAAACGTCTTCTATATCTAAACTAACGAGATCCGTCGTTGTACAACCGTCTTCTATATCTAGACTAACGAGATACGTCGTTGGAAAATCGTCTTCAATATCTAGACTAACGAGATACGTCGTTGGACAAACGTCTTCAATATCTAGACTAACGAGATCCGTCTGTACAACCGTCTTCTATGTCTAGACTAACGAGATCCGTCGTTGGACAATCGATTTCGATGTTATATTAATCAAAAATCGAAATTATTCGCGATTGCTTCGCGAGCACACTCCTTTTTCGCGATTTTGATAACTAATTGTATTGTGGAGGGTGGACAAACGAAATGTTGGGATGGACAAACGTCTTCTATATCGAGACTAACGAGATCCGTCTGTACAACCGTATTCTATATCTAGACTAACGTGATCCGTCGTTGTCCAACCGTCTTCTATATCTAGACTAACGAGATACGTCGTTGGACAAACGTCTTCTATATCTAGACTAACGAGATCCGTCGTTGTACAACCGTCTTCTATATATAGACTAACGAGATCCGAAGTTGTACAACCGTCTTCTATATCTAGACTAACGAGATCCGTCGTTGTACAACCGTCTTTTGTATCTAGACTAACGAGATACGTCGTTGGACAATCGTCTTCAATATCTAGACTAACGAGATCCGTCTGTACAACCGTCTTCTATATCTAGACTAACGAGATCCGTCTGTACAATCGTCTTCTATATCTAGACTAACGAGATCCGTCGTTGTACAACCGTCTTCTATATCTAGACTAACGACATCCGTCGTTGTACAACCGTCTTCAATATCTAGACAAACGAGATCCGTCGTTGTACAACCGTCTTCTATATCTAGTCTAACGAGATACATCGTTGGACAAACGTCTTCAATATCTAGACTAACGAGATACGTCGTTGGACAAACGTCTTCAATATCTAGACTAACGAGATCCGTCTGTACAACCGTCTTCTATATCTAGACTAACGAGATACGTCGTTGGACAAACGTCTTCTATATCTAGACTAACGAGATCCGTCGTTGTACAATCGTCTTCAATATCTAGACTAACGAGATCCGTCTGTACAACCGTCTTCTATATCTAGACTAACGAGAGCCGTCGTTGTACAACCGTCTTCTATATCTAGTCTAACGAGATACGTCGTTGGACAAACGTCTTCAATATCTAGGCAAACGAGATCCGTCGTTGTCCAACCGTCTTCTATATCTAGACTAACGAGATACGTCGTTGGACAAACGTCTTCAATATCTAGAATAACGAGATCCGTCTGTACAACCGTTTTCTATATCTTGACTAACGGGATCCGACGTTTTACAACCGTCTTCAATATCTAGACTAACGAGATCCGTCTGTACAACCGTCTTCTATGTCTAGACTAACGAGATCCGTCGTTGTACAACCGTCTTCTATATCAAGACTAACGAGATACGTCATTGGACAAACGTCTTCAATATCTAGAATAACGAGATCCGTCTGTACAACCGTTTTCTATATCGTGACTAACGGGATCCGTCGTTGTATAACCGTTTTCTATATCTAGACTAACGAGATCCGTCTGTACAATCGTCTTCTATATCTAGACTAACGTGATCCGTCGTTGTCCAACCGTCTTCTATATCTAGACTAACGAGATACGTCGTTGGACAAACGTCTTCAATATCTAGACTAACGAGATCCGTCGTTGTCCAACCGTCTTCTATATCTAGACTAACGAGATACGTCGTTGGACAAACGTCTTCAATATCTAGACTAACGAGATCCGTCGTTTTACAACCGTCTTCAATATCTAGACTAACGAGATCCGTCTGTACAACCGTCTTCTATGTCTAGACTAACGAGATCCGTCGTTGTACAACCGTCTTCTATATCAAGACTAACGAGATCCGTCGTTGTACAACCGTCTTCTATATCTAGTCTAACGAGATACATCGTTGGACAAACGTCTTCAATATCTAGACTAACGAGATTCGTCTGTACAACCGTCTTCTATATCAAGACCAACGAGATCCGTCGTTGTACAACTGTCTTCTATATCTAGACTAACGAGATCCGTCGTTGTACAACCGTTTTCTATATCTAGACTAACGAGATCCGTCTGTACAACCGTCTTCTATATCTAGACTAACGTGATCCGTCGTTGTCCAACCGTCTTCTATATCTAGACTAACGAGATACGTCGTTGGACAAACGTCTTCTATATCTAGACTAACGAGATCCGTCGTTGTACAACCGTCTTCTATATCTAGACTAACGCGATCCGTCGTTGTACAACCGTCTTTTATATCTAGACTAACGAGATACGTCGGTACAATCGTCTTCTATATCTAGACTAACGTGATCCGTCGTTGTCCAACCGTCTTCTATATCTAGACTAACGAGATACGTCGTTGGACAAACGTCTTCAATATCTAGACTAACGAGATCCGTCGTTGTCCAACCGTCTTCTATATCTAGACTAACGAGATACGTCGTTGGACAAACGTCTTCAATATCTAGACTAACGAGATCCGTCGTTTTACAACCGTCTTCAATATCTACACTAACGAGATCCGTCTGTACAACCGTCTTCTACGTCTAGACTAACGAGATCCGTCGTTGTACAACCGTCTTCTATATCTAGACTAACGAGATCCGTCGTTGTACAACCGTTTTCTATATCTAGACTAACGAGATCCGTCTGTACAATCGTCTTCTATATCTAGACTAACGTGATCCGTCGTTGTCCAACCGTCTTCTATATCTAGACTAACGAGATCCGTCGTTGTCCAACCGTCTTCTATATCTAGACTAACGCGATACGTCGTTGGACAAACGTCTTCAATATCTAGACTAACGAGATCCGTCTGTACAACCGTCTTCTATATCTAGACTAACGAGATACGTCGTTGGACAAACGTCTTCTATATCTAGACTAACGAGATACGTCGTTGGACAATCGTCTTCAATATCTAGACTAACGAGATCCGTCTGTACAACCGTCTTCTATGTCTAGACTAACGAGATACGTCGTTGGACAAACGTCTTCAATATCTAGACTAACGAGATCCGTCTGTACAACCGTCTTCTATATCTAGACTAACGAGATACGTCGTTGGACAAACGTCTTCTATATCTAGACTAACGAGATACGTCGTTGGACAAACGTCTTCAATATCTAGACTAACGAGATCCGTCGTTTTACAACCGTCTTCAATATCTAGACTAACGAGATCCGTCTGTTCAACCGTCTTCTATGTCTAGACTAACGAGATCCGTCTGTACAACCGTCTTCTATGTCTAGACTAACGAGATCCGTCGTTGTACAACCGTCTTCTATATCAAGACTAACGAGATCCGTCGTTGTACAACCGTCTTCAATATCTAGACTAACGAGATCCGTCGTTGTACAACCGTCTTCTATATCTAGTCTAACGAGATTCGTCTGTACAACCGTCTTCTATATCAAGACTAACGAGATCCGTCGTTGTACAACCGTCTTCAATATCTAGACTAACGAGATCCGTCTGTACAACCGTCTTCTATGTCTAGACTAACGAGATCCGTCGTTGTACAACCGTCTTCTATATCAAAACTAACGAGATCCGTCGTTGTACAACCGTCTTCTATATCTAGTCTAACGAGATACATCGTTGGACAAACGTCTTCAATATCTAGACTAACGAGATTCGTCTGTACAACCGTCTTCTATATCAAGACTAACGAGATCCGTCGTTGTACAACCGTCTTCTATATCTAGACTAACGAGATCCGTCGTTGTACAACCGTTTTCTATATCTAGACTAACGAGATCCGTCTGTACAATCGTCTTCTATATCTAGACTAACGTGATCCGTCGTTGTCCAACCGTCTTCTATATCTAGACTAACGAGATACGTCGTTGGACAAACGTCTTCAATATCTAGACTAACGAGATCCGTCGTTGTCCAACCGTCTTCTATATCTAGACTAACGAGATACGTCGTTGGACAAACGTCTTCAATATCTAGACTAACGAGATCCGTCGTTTTACAACCGTCTTCAATATCTAGACTAACGAGATCCGTCTGTTCAACCGTCTTCTATGTCTAGACTAACGAGATCCGTCGTTGTACAACCGTCTTCTATATCAAGACTAACGAGATCCGTCGTTGTACAACCGTCTTCTATATCTAGACTAACGAGATCCGTCGTTGTACAACCGTTTTCTATATCTAGACTAACGAGATCCGTCTGTACAACCGTCTTCTACATCTAGACTAACGAGATACGTCGTTGGACAAACGTCTTCTATATCTAAACTAACGAGATCCGTCGTTGTACAACCGTCTTCTATATCTAGACTAACGAGATCCGTCGTTGTACAACCGTCTTTTATATCTAGACTAACGAGATACGTCGTTGGAAAATCGTCTTCAATATCTAGACTAACGAGATACGTCGTTGGACAAACGTCTTCAATATCTAGACTAACGAGATCCGTCTGTACAACCGTCTTCTATGTCTAGACTAACGAGATCCGTCGTTGGACAATCGATTTCGATGTTATATTAATCAAAAATCGAAATTATTCGCGATTGCTTCGCGAGCACACTTCTTTTTCGCGATTTTGATAACTAATTGTATTGTGGAGGGTGGACAAACGAAATGTTGGGATGGACAAACGTCTTCTATATCGAGACTAACGAGATCCGTCTGTACAACCGTATTCTATATCTAGACTAACGAGATCCGTCGTTGTACAACCGCCTTCTATATCTAGACTAACGAGATCCGTCGTTGTCCAACCGTCTTCTATATCTAGACTAACGAGATACGTCGTTGGACAAACGTCTTCTACATCTAGACTAACGAGATACGTCGTTGGACAATCGTCTTCAATATCTAAACTAACGAGATCCGTCTGTACAACCGTCTGCTATATCTAGACTAACGAGATACGTCGTTGGACAAACGTCTTCAATATCTAGACTAACGAGATCCGTCTGTACAACCGTCTTCTATATCTAGACTAACGAGATACGTCGTTGGACAACCGTTTTCTATATCTAGACTACCGAGATCCGTCGTTGTACAACCGTCTTCTATATCTCGACTAACGAGATCTATCGTTGTACAACCGTCTTCTATATCTAGACTAACGAGATACGTCGTTGGACAAACGTCTTCAATATCTAGACTAACGAGATCCGTCGGTACAACCGTCTTCAATATCTAGACTAACGAGATCCGTCGTTGTACAACCGTCTTCTATATCTATACTAAAGAGATCCGTCTGTACAACCGTCTTCTATATCTAGACTAACGAGATCCGTCTGTACAACCGTTTTCTATATCTAGACTACCGAGATCCGTCTGTACAACCGTCTTCTATATCTCGACTAACGAGATCTATCGTTGTACAACCGTCTTCTATATCTAGACTAACGAGATACGTCGTTGGACAAACGTCTTCAATATCTAGACTAACGAGATCCGTCTGTACAACCGTTTTCAATATCTAGACTACCGAGATCCGTCGTTGTACAACCGTCTTCTATATCTCGACTAACGAGATCCATCGTTGTACAACCGTCTTCTATATCTAGACTAACGAGATACGTCGTTGGACAAACGTCTTCAATATCTAGACTAACGAGATCCGTCGGTACAACCGTCTTCTATATCTAGAGTAACGAGTTCCGTCGTTGTACAACCGTCTTCTATATCTATACTAAAGAGATCCGTCTGTACAACCGTCTTCTATATCTAGACTAACGAGATACGTCGTTGGACAAACGTCTTCTACATCTAGACTAACGAGATACGTCGTTGGACAATCGTCTTCAATATCTAAACTGACGAGATCCGTCTGTACAACCGTCTGCTATATCTAGACTAACGAGATACGTCGTTGGACAAACGTCTTCAATATCTAGACTAACGAGATCCGTCTGTACAACCGTCTTCTATATCTAGACTAACGAGATACGTCGTTGGACAAACGTCTTCTATATCTAGACTAACGAGATACGTCGTTGGACAATCGTCTTCAATATCTAGACTAACGAGATCCGTCTGTACAACCGTCTTCTATATCTAGACTAACGAGAGCCGTCGTTGTACAACCGTCTTCTATATCTAGTCTAACGAGATACGTCGTTGGACAAACGTCTTCAATATCTAGACAAACGAGATCCGTCGTTGTCCAACCGTCTTCTATATCTAGACTAACGAGATACGTCGTTGGACAAACGTCTTCAATATCTAGAATAACGAGATCCGTCTGTACAACCGTTTTCTATATCTTGACTAACGGGATCCGACGTTTTACAACCGTCTTCAATATCTAGACTAACGAGATCCGTCTGTACAACCGTCTTCTATGTCTAGACTAACGAGATCCGTCGTTGTACAACCGTCTTCTATATCAAGACTAACGAGATACGTCATTGGACAAACGTCTTCAATATCTAGAATAACGAGATCCGTCTGTACAACCGTTTTCTATATCGTGACTAACGGGATCCGTCGTTGTATAACCGTTTTCTATATCTAGACTAACGAGATCCGTCTGTACAATCGTCTTCTATATCTAGACTAACGTGATCCGTCGTTGTCCAACCGTCTTCTATATCTAGACTAACGAGATACGTCGTTGGACAAACGTCTTCAATATCTAGACTAACGAGATCCGTCGTTGTCCAACCGTCTTCTATATCTAGACTAACGAGATACGTCGTTGGACAAACGTCTTCAATATCTAGACTAACGAGATCCGTCGTTTTACAACCGTCTTCAATATCTAGACTAACGAGATCCGTCTGTACAACCGTCTTCTATGTCTAGACTAACGAGATCCGTCGTTGTACAACCGTCTTCTATATCAAGACTAACGAGATCCGTCGTTGTACAACCGTCTTCTATATCTAGTCTAACGAGATACATCGTTGGACAAACGTCTTCAATATCTAGACTAACGAGATTCGTCTGTACAACCGTCTTCTATATCAAGACCAACGAGATCCGTCGTTGTACAACTGTCTTCTATATCTAGACTAACGAGATCCGTCGTTGTACAACCGTTTTCTATATCTAGACTAACGAGATCCGTCTGTACAACCGTCTTCTATATCTAGACTAACGTGATCCGTCGTTGTCCAACCGTCTTCTATATCTAGACTAACGAGATACGTCGTTGGACAAACGTCTTCTATATCTAGACTAACGAGATCCGTCGTTGTACAACCGTCTTCTATATCTAAACTAACGCGATCCGTCGTTGTACAACCGTCTTTTATATCTAGACTAACGAGATACGTCGGTACAATCGTCTTCTATATCTAGACTAACGTGATCCGTCGTTGTCCAACCGTCTTCTATATCTAGACTAACGAGATACGTCGTTGGACAAACGTCTTCAATATCTAGACTAACGAGATCCGTCGTTGTCCAACCGTCTTCTATATCTAGACTAACGAGATACGTCGTTGGACAAACGTCTTCAATATCTAGACTAACGAGATCCGTCGTTTTACAACCGTCTTCAATATCTACACTAACGAGATCCGTCTGTACAACCGTCTTCTATGTCTAGACTAACGAGATCCGTCGTTGTACAACCGTCTTCTATATCTAGACTAACGAGATCCGTCGTTGTACAACCGTTTTCTATATCTAGACTAACGAGATCCGTCTGTACAATCGTCTTCTATATCTAGACTAACGTGATCCGTCGTTGTCCAACCGTCTTCTATATCTAGACTAACGAGATCCGTCGTTGTCCAACCGTCTTCTATATCTAGACTAACGAGATACGTCGTTGGACAAACGTCTTCAATATCTAGACTAACGAGATCCGTCTGTACAACCATCTTCTATATCTAGACTAACGAGATACGTCGTTGGACAAACGTCTTCTATATCTGGACTAACGAGATACGTCGTTGGACAATCGTCTTCAATATCTAGACTAACGAGATCCGTCTGTACAACCGTCTTCTATGTCTAGACTAACGAGATACGTCGTTGGACAAACGTCTTCAATATCTAGACTAACGAGATCCGTCTGTACAACCGTCTTCTATATCTAGACTAACGAGATACGTCGTTGGACAAACGTCTTCTATATCTAGACTAACGAGATACGTCGTTGGACAAACGTCTTCAATATCTAGACTAACGAGATCCGTCGTTTTACAACCGTCTTCAATATCTAGACTAACGAGATCCGTCTGTTCAACCGTCTTCTATGTCTAGACTAACGAGATCCGTCTGTACAACCGTCTTCTATGTCTAGACTAACGAGATCCGTCGTTGTACAACCGTCTTCTATATCAAGACTAACGAGATCCGTCGTTGTACAACCGTCTTCAATATCTAGACTAACGAGATCCGTCGTTGTACAACCGTCTTCTATATCTAGTCTAACGAGATTCGTCTGTACAACCGTCTTCTATATCAAGACTAACGAGATCCGTCGTTGTACAACCGTCTTCAATATCTAGACTAACGAGATCCGTCTGTACAACCGTCTTCTATGTCTAGACTAACGAGATCCGTCGTTGTACAACCGTCTTCTATATCAAAACTAACGAGATCCGTCGTTGTACAACCGTCTTCTATATCTAGTCTAACGAGATACATCGTTGGACAAACGTCTTCAATATCTAGACTAACGAGATTCGTCTGTACAACCGTCTTCTATATCAAGACTAACGAGATCCGTCGTTGTACAACCGTCTTCTATATCTAGACTAACGAGATCCGTCGTTGTACAACCGTTTTCTATATCTAGACTAACGAGATCCGTCTGTACAATCGTCTTCTATATCTAGACTAACGTGATCCGTCGTTGTCCAACCGTCTTCTATATCTAGACTAACGAGATACGTCGTTGGACAAACGTCTTCAATATCTAGACTAACGAGATCCGTCGTTGTCCAACCGTCTTCTATATCTAGACTAACGAGATACGTCGTTGGACAAACGTCTTCAATATCTAGACTAACGAGATCCGTCGTTTTACAACCGTCTTCAATATCTAGACTAACGAGATCCGTCTGTTCAACCGTCTTCTATGTCTAGACTAACGAGATCCGTCGTTGTACAACCGTCTTCTATATCAAGACTAACGAGATCCGTCGTTGTACAACCGTCTTCTATATCTAGACTAACGAGATCCGTCGTTGTACAACCGTTTTCTATATCTAGACTAACGAGATCCGTCTGTACAACCGTCTTCTACATCTAGACTAACGAGATACGTCGTTGGACAAACGTCTTCTATATCTAAACTAACGAGATCCGTCGTTGTACAACCGTCTTCTATATCTAGACTAACGAGATCCGTCGTTGTACAACCGTCTTTTATATCTAGACTAACGAGATACGTCGTTGGAAAATCGTCTTCAATATCTAGACTAACGAGATACGTCGTTGGACAAACGTCTTCAATATCTAGACTAACGAGATCCGTCTGTACAACCGTCTTCTATGTCTAGACTAACGAGATCCGTCGTTGGACAATCGATTTCGATGTTATATTAATCAAAAATCGAAATTATTCGCGATTGCTTCGCGAGCACACTTCTTTTTCGCGATTTTGATAACTAATTGTATTGTGGAGGGTGGACAAACGAAATGTTGGGATGGACAAACGTCTTCTATATCGAGACTAACGAGATCCGTCTGTACAACCGTATTCTATATCTAGACTAACGAGATCCGTCGTTGTACAACCGCCTTCTATATCTAGACTAACGAGATCCGTCGTTGTCCAACCGTCTTCTATATCTAGACTAACGAGATACGTCGTTGGACAAACGTCTTCTACATCTAGACTAACGAGATACGTCGTTGGACAATCGTCTTCAATATCTAAACTAACGAGATCCGTCTGTACAACCGTCTGCTATATCTAGACTAACGAGATACGTCGTTGGACAAACGTCTTCAATATCTAGACTAACGAGATCCGTCTGTACAACCGTCTTCTATATCTAGACTAACGAGATACGTCGTTGGACAAACGTCTTCTATATCTAGACTAACGAGATACGTCGTTGGACAATCGTCTTCAATATCTAGACTAACGAGATCCGTCTGTACAACCGTCTTCTATATCTAGACTAACGAGAGCCGTCGTTGTACAACCGTCTTCTATATCTAGTCTAACGAGATACGTCGTTGGACAAACGTCTTCAATATCTAGACTAACGAGATCCGTCGTTGTCCAACCGTTTTCTATATCAAGACTAACGAGATACGTCGTTGGACAAACGTCTTCAATATCTAGAATAACGAGATCCGTCTGTACAACCGTTTTCTATATCGTGACTAACGGGATCCGTCGTTGTATAACCGTTTTCTATATCTAGACTAACGAGATCCGTCTGTACAATCGTCTTCTATATCTAGACTAACGTGATCCGTCGTTGTCCAACCGTCTTCTATATCTAGACTAACGAGATACGTCGTTGGACAAACGTCTTCAATATCTAGACTAACGAGATCCGTCGCTGTACAACCGTCTTCTATATCTAGACTAACGCGATCCGTCGTTGTACAACCGTCTTTTATATCTAGACTAACGAGTTACGTCGGTACAATCGTCTTCTATATCTAGACTAACGTGATCCGTCGTTGTCCAACCGTCTTCTATATCTAGACTAACGAGATACGTCGTTGGACAAACGTCTTCAATATCTAGACTAACGAGATCCGTCGTTGTCCAACCGTCTTCTATATCTAGACTAACGAGATACGTCGTTGGACAAACGTCTTCAATATCTAGACTAACGAGATCCGTCTGTACAACCGTCTTCTATGTCCAGACTAACGAGATCCGTCGTTGTACAACCGTCTTCTATATCTAGACTAACGAGATACGTCGTTGGACAAACGTCTTCAATATCTAGACTAACGAGATCCGTCGTTGTCCAACCGTCTTCTATATCTAGACTAACGAGATACGTCGTTGGACAAACGTCTTCAATATCTAGACTTACGAGATTCGTCTGTACAACCGTCTTCTATATCAAGACCAACGAGATCCGTCGTTGTACAACCGTCTTCTATATCTAGACTAACGAGATCCGTCGTTGTACAACCGTTTTCTATATCTAGACTAACGAGATCCGTCTGTACAACCGTCTTCTATGTCTAGACTAACGAGATCCGTCGTTGTACAACCGTCTTCTATATCAAGACTAACGAGATCCGTCGTTGTACAACCGTCTTCAATATCTAGACTAACGAGATCCGTCGTTGTACAACCGTCTTCTATATCTAGTCTAACGAGATTCGTCTGTACAACAGTCTTCTATATCAAGACTAACGAGATCCGTCGTTGTACAACCGTCTTCAATATCTAGACTAACGAGATCCGTCTGTACAACCGTCTTCTATGTCTAGACTAACGAGATCCGTCGTTGTACAACCGTCTTCTATATCAAACCTAACGAGATCCGTCGTTGTACAACCGTCTTCTATATCTAGACTAACGAGATCCGTCGTTGTACAACCGTCTTCTATATCTAGTATAAACGAGATTCCTCTGTACAACCGTCTTCTATATCAAGACTAACGAGATCCGTCGTTGTACAACCGTTTTCTATATCTAGACTAACGAGATCCGTCTGTACAATCGTCTTCTATATCTAGACTAACGTGATCCGTCGTTGTCCAACCGTCTTCTATATCTAGACTAACGAGATACGTCGTTGGACAAACGTCTTCAATATCTAGACTAACGAGATCCGTCGTTGTCCAACCGTCTTCTATATCTAGACTAACGAGATACGTCGTTGGACAAACGTCTTCAATATCTAGACTAACGAGATCCGTCGTTTTACAACCGTCTTCAATATCTAGACTAACGAGATCCGTCTGTTCAACCGTCTTCTATGTCTAGACTAACGAGATCCGTCGTTGTACAACCGTCTTCTATATCAAGACTAACGAGATCCGTCGTTGTACAACCGTCTTCTATATCTAGACTAACGAGATCCGTCGTTGTACAACCGTTTTCTATATCTAGACTAACGAGATCCGTCTGTACAACCGTCTTCTACATCTAGACTAACGAGATACGTCGTTGGACAAACGTCTTCTATATCTAAACTAACGAGATCCGTCGTTGTACAACCGTCTTCTATATCTAGACTAACGAGATCCGTCGTTGTACAACCGTCTTTTATATCTAGACTAACGAGATACGTCGTTGGAAAATCGTCTTCAATATCTAGACTAACGAGATACGTCGTTGGACAAACGTCTTCAATATCTAGACTAACGAGATTCGTCTGTACAACCGTCTTCTATATCAAGACCAACGAGATCCGTCGTTGTACAACTGTCTTCTATATCTAGACTAACGAGATCCGTCGTTGTACAACCGTTTTCTATATCTAGACTAACGAGATCCGTCTGTACAACCGTCTTCTATATCTAGACTAACGTGATCCGTCGTTGTCCAACCGTCTTCTATATCTAGACTAACGAGATACGTCGTTGGACAAACGTCTTCTATATCTAGACTAACGAGATCCGTCGTTGTACAACCGTCTTCTATATCTAGACTAACGCGATCCGTCGTTGTACAACCGTCTTTTATATCTAGACTAACGAGATACGTCGGTACAATCGTCTTCTATATCTAGACTAACGTGATCCGTCGTTGTCCAACCGTCTTCTATATCTAGACTAACGAGATACGTCGTTGGACAAACGTCTTCAATATCTAGACTAACGAGATCCGTCGTTGTCCAACCGTCTTCTATATCTAGACTAACGAGATACGTCGTTGGACAAACGTCTTCAATATCTAGACTAACGAGATCCGTCGTTTTACAACCGTCTTCAATATCTACACTAACGAGATCCGTCTGTACAACCGTCTTCTATGTCTAGACTAACGAGATCCGTCGTTGTACAACCGTCTTCTATATCTAGACTAACGAGATCCGTCGTTGTACAACCGTTTTCTATATCTAGACTAACGAGATCCGTCTGTACAATCGTCTTCTATATCTAGACTAACGTGATCCGTCGTTGTCCAACCGTCTTCTATATCTAGACTAACGAGATCCGTCGTTGTCCAACCGTCTTCTATATCTAGACTAACGAGATACGTCGTTGGACAAACGTCTTCAATATCTAGACTAACGAGATCCGTCTGTACAACCGTCTTCTATATCTAGACTAACGAGATACGTCGTTGGACAAACGTCTTCTATATCTAGACTAACGAGATACGTCGTTGGACAATCGTCTTCAATATCTAGACTAACGAGATCCGTCTGTACAACCGTCTTCTATGTCTAGACTAACGAGATACGTCGTTGGACAAACGTCTTCAATATCTAGACTAACGAGATCCGTCTGTACAACCGTCTTCTATATCTAGACTAACGAGATACGTCGTTGGACAAACGTCTTCTATATCTAGACTAACGAGATACGTCGTTGGACAAACGTCTTCAATATCTAGACTAACGAGATCCGTCGTTTTACAACCGTCTTCAATATCTAGACTAACGAGATCCGTCTGTTCAACCGTCTTCTATGTCTAGACTAACGAGATCCGTCTGTACAACCGTCTTCTATGTCTAGACTAACGAGATCCGTCGTTGTACAACCGTCTTCTATATCAAGACTAACGAGATCCGTCGTTGTACAACCGTCTTCAATATCTAGACTAACGAGATCCGTCGTTGTACAACCGTCTTCTATATCTAGTCTAACGAGATTCGTCTGTACAACCGTCTTCTATATCAAGACTAACGAGATCCGTCGTTGTACAACCGTCTTCAATATCTAGACTAACGAGATCCGTCTGTACAACCGTCTTCTATGTCTAGACTAACGAGATCCGTCGTTGTACAACCGTCTTCTATATCAAAACTAACGAGATCCGTCGTTGTACAACCGTCTTCTATATCTAGTCTAACGAGATACATCGTTGGACAAACGTCTTCAATATCTAGACTAACGAGATTCGTCTGTACAACCGTCTTCTATATCAAGACTAACGAGATCCGTCGTTGTACAACCGTCTTCTATATCTAGACTAACGAGATCCGTCGTTGTACAACCGTTTTCTATATCTAGACTAACGAGATCCGTCTGTACAATCGTCTTCTATATCTAGACTAACGTGATCCGTCGTTGTCCAACCGTCTTCTATATCTAGACTAACGAGATACGTCGTTGGACAAACGTCTTCAATATCTAGACTAACGAGATCCGTCGTTGTCCAACCGTCTTCTATATCTAGACTAACGAGATACGTCGTTGGACAAACGTCTTCAATATCTAGACTAACGAGATCCGTCGTTTTACAACCGTCTTCAATATCTAGACTAACGAGATCCGTCTGTTCAACCGTCTTCTATGTCTAGACTAACGAGATCCGTCGTTGTACAACCGTCTTCTATATCAAGACTAACGAGATCCGTCGTTGTACAACCGTCTTCTATATCTAGACTAACGAGATCCGTCGTTGTACAACCGTTTTCTATATCTAGACTAACGAGATCCGTCTGTACAACCGTCTTCTACATCTAGACTAACGAGATACGTCGTTGGACAAACGTCTTCTATATCTAAACTAACGAGATCCGTCGTTGTACAACCGTCTTCTATATCTAGACTAACGAGATCCGTCGTTGTACAACCGTCTTTTATATCTAGACTAACGAGATACGTCGTTGGAAAATCGTCTTCAATATCTAGACTAACGAGATACGTCGTTGGACAAACGTCTTCAATATCTAGACTAACGAGATCCGTCTGTACAACCGTCTTCTATGTCTAGACTAACGAGATCCGTCGTTGGACAATCGATTTCGATGTTATATTAATCAAAAATCGAAATTATTCGCGATTGCTTCGCGAGCACACTTCTTTTTCGCGATTTTGATAACTAATTGTATTGTGGAGGGTGGACAAACGAAATGTTGGGATGGACAAACGTCTTCTATATCGAGACTAACGAGATCCGTCTGTACAACCGTATTCTATATCTAGACTAACGTGATCCGTCGTTGTCCAACCGTCTTCTATATCTAGACTAACGAGATACGTCGTTGGACAAACGTCTTCTATATCTAGACTAACGAGATCCGTCGTTGTACAACCGTCTTCTATATATAGACTAACGAGATCCGAAGTTGTACAACCGTCTTCTATATCTAGACTAACGAGATCCGTCGTTGTACAACCGTCTTTTGTATCTAGACTAACGAGATACGTCGTTGGACAACCGTTTTCTATATCTTGACTAACGGGATCCGACGTTTTACAACCGTCTTCAATATCTAGACTAACGAGATCCGTCTGTACAACCGTCTTCTATGTCTAGACTAACGTGATCCGTCGTTGTCCAACCGTCTTCTATATCTAGACTAACGAGATACGTCGTTGGACAAACGTCTTCAATATCTAGACTAACGAGATCCGTCGTTGTCCAACCGTCTTCTATATCTAGACTAACGAGATACGTCGTTGGACAAACGTCTTCAATATCTAGACTTACGAGATTCGTCTGTACAACCGTCTTCTATATCAAGACCAACGAGATCCGTCGTTGTACAACCGTCTTCTATATCTAGACTAACGAGATCCGTCGTTGTACAACCGTTTTCTATATCTAGACTAACGAGATCCGTCTGTACAACCGTCTTCTATATCTAGACTAACGTGATCCGTCGTTGTCCAACCGTCTTCTATATCTAGACTAACGAGATACGTCGTTGGACAAACGTCTTCAATATCTAGACTAACGAGATCCGTCGTTGTCCAACCGTCTTCTATATCTAGACTAACGAGATACGTCGTTGGACAAACGTCTTCAATATCTAGACTAACGAGATCCGTCGTTGTCCAACCGTCTTCTATATCTAGACTAACGAGATACGTCGTTGGACAAACGTCTTCAATATCTAGACTTACGAGATTCGTCTGTACAACCGTCTTCTATATCAAGACCAACGAGATCCGTCGTTGTCCAACCGTCTTCTATATCTAGACTAACGAGATACGTCGTTGGACAAACGTCTTCAATATCTAGACTAACGAGATCCGTCGTTGTCCAACCGTCTTCTATATCTAGACTAACGAGATACGTCGTTGGACAAACGTCTTCAATATCTAGACTTACGAGATTCGTCTGTACAACCGTCTTCTATATCAAGACCAACGAGATCCGTCGTTGTACAACCGTCTTCTATATCTAGACTAACGAGATCCGTCGTTGTACAACCGTTTTCTATATCTAGACTAACGAGATCCGTCTGTACAACCGTCTTCTATATCTAGACTAACGTGATCCGTCGTTGTCCAACCGTCTTCTATATCTAGACTAACGAGATACGTCGTTGGACAAACGTCTTCTATATCTAGACTAACGAGATCCGTCGCTGTACAACCGTCTTCTATATCTAGACTAACGCGATCCGTCGTTGTACAACCGTCTTCTATATCTAGACTAACGAGATCCGTCGTTGTACAACCGTCTTTTATATCTAGACTAACGAGATACGTCGTTGGAAAATCGTCTTCAATATCTAGACTAACGAGATACGTCGTTGTACAACCGTCTTCTATATCTAGACTAACGAGATCCGTCGTTGTACAACCGTCTTTTATATCTAGACTAACGAGATACGTCGTTGGAAAATCGTCTTCAATATCTAGACTAACGAGATACGTCGTTGGACAAACGTCTTCAATATCTAGACTAACGAGATTCGTCTGTACAACCGTCTTCTATATCAAGACCAACGAGATCCGTCGTTGTACAACTGTCTTCTATATCTAGACTAACGAGATCCGTCGTTGTACAACCGTTTTCTATATCTAGACTAACGAGATCCGTCTGTACAACCGTCTTCTATATCTAGACTAACGTGATCCGTCGTTGTCCAACCGTCTTCTATATCTAGACTAACGAGATACGTCGTTGGACAAACGTCTTCTATATCTAGACTAACGAGATCCGTCGTTGTACAACCGTCTTCTATATCTAGACTAACGCGATCCGTCGTTGTACAACCGTCTTTTATATCTAGACTAACGAGATACGTCGGTACAATCGTCTTCTATATCTAGACTAACGTGATCCGTCGTTGTCCAACCGTCTTCTATATCTAGACTAACGAGATACGTCGTTGGACAAACGTATTCAATATCTAGACTAACGAGATCCGTCGTTGTCCAACCGTCTTCTATATCTAGACTAACGAGATACGTCGTTGGACAAACGTCTTCAATATCTAGACTAACGAGATCCGTCGTTTTACAACCGTCTTCAATATCTACACTAACGAGATCCGTCTGTACAACCGTCTTCTATGTCTAGACTAACGAGATCCGTCGTTGTACAACCGTCTTCTATATCTAGACTAACGAGATCCGTCGTTGTACAACCGTTTTCTATATCTAGACTAACGAGATCCGTCTGTACAATCGTCTTCTATATCTAGACTAACGTGATCCGTCGTTGTCCAACCGTCTTCTATATCTAGACTAACGAGATCCGTCGTTGTCCAACCGTCTTCTATATCTAGACTAACGAGATACGTCGTTGGACAAACGTCTTCAATATCTAGACTAACGAGATCCGTCTGTACAACCGTCTTCTATATCTAGACTAACGAGATACGTCGTTGGACAAACGTCTTCTATATCTAGACTAACGAGATACGTCGTTGGACAATCGTCTTCAATATCTAGACTAACGAGATCCGTCTGTACAACCGTCTTCTATGTCTAGACTAACGAGATACGTCGTTGGACAAACGTCTTCAATATCTAGACTAACGAGATCCGTCTGTACAACCGTCTTCTATATCTAGACTAACGAGATACGTCGTTGGACAAACGTCTTCTATATCTAGACTAACGAGATACGTCGTTGGACAAACGTCTTCAATATCTAGACTAACGAGATCCGTCGTTTTACAACCGTCTTCAATATCTAGACTAACGAGATCCGTCTGTTCAACCGTCTTCTATGTCTAGACTAACGAGATCCGTCTGTACAACCGTCTTCTATGTCTAGACTAACGAGATCCGTCGTTGTACAACCGTCTTCTATATCAAGACTAACGAGATCCGTCGTTGTACAACCGTCTTCAATATCTAGACTAACGAGATCCGTCGTTGTACAACCGTCTTCTATATCTAGTCTAACGAGATTCGTCTGTACAACCGTCTTCTATATCAAGACTAACGAGATCCGTCGTTGTACAACCGTCTTCAATATCTAGACTAACGAGATCCGTATGTACAACCGTCTTCTATGTCTAGACTAACGAGATCCGTCGTTGTACAACCGTCTTCTATATCAAAACTAACGAGATCCGTCGTTGTACAACCGTCTTCTATATCTAGTCTAACGAGATACATCGTTGGACAAACGTCTTCAATATCTAGACTAACGAGATTCGTCTGTACAACCGTCTTCTATATCAAGACTAACGAGATCCGTCGTTGTACAACCGTCTTCTATATCTAGACTAACGAGATCCGTCGTTGTACAACCGTTTTCTATATCTAGACTAACGAGATCCGTCTGTACAATCGTCTTCTATATCTAGACTAACGTGATCCGTCGTTGTCCAACCGTCTTCTATATCTAGACTAACGAGATACGTCGTTGGAAAAACGTCTTCAATATCTAGACTAACGAGATCCGTCGTTGTCCAACCGTCTTCTATATCTAGACTAACGAGATACGTCGTTGGACAAACGTCTTCAATATCTAGACTAACGAGATCCGTCGTTTTACAACCGTCTTCAATATCTAGACTAACGAGATCCGTCTGTTCAACCGTCTTCTATGTCTAGACTAACGAGATCCGTCGTTGTACAACCGTCTTCTATATCAAGACTAACGAGATCCGTCGTTGTACAACCGTCTTCTATATCTAGACTAACGAGATCCGTCGTTGTACAACCGTTTTCTATATCTAGACTAACGAGATCCGTCTGTACAACCGTCTTCTACATCTAGACTAACGAGATACGTCGTTGGACAAACGTCTTCTATATCTAAACTAACGAGATCCGTCGTTGTACAACCGTCTTCTATATCTAGACTAACGAGATCCGTCGTTGTACAACCGTCTTTTATATCTAGACTAACGAGATACGTCGTTGGAAAATCGTCTTCAATATCTAGACTAACGAGATACGTCGTTGGACAAACGTCTTCAATATCTAGACTAACGAGATCCGTCTGTACAACCGTCTTCTATGTCTAGACTAACGAGATCCGTCGTTGGACAATCGATTTCGATGTTATATTAATCAAAAATCGAAATTATTCGCGATTGCTTCGCGAGCACACTTCTTTTTCGCGATTTTGATAACTAATTGTATTGTGGAGGGTGGACAAACGAAATGTTGGGATGGACAAACGTCTTCTATATCGAGACTAACGAGATCCGTCTGTACAACCGTATTCTATATCTAGACTAACGTGATCCGTCGTTGTCCAACCGTCTTCTATATCTAGACTAACGAGATACGTCGTTGGACAAACGTCTTCTATATCTAGACTAACGAGATCCGTCGTTGTACAACCGTCTTCTATATATAGACTAACGAGATCCGAAGTTGTACAACCGTCTTCTATATCTAGACTAACGAGATCCGTCGTTGTACAACCGTCTTTTGTATCTAGACTAACGAGATACGTCGTTGGACAACCGTTTTCTATATCTTGACTAACGGGATCCGACGTTTTACAACCGTCTTCAATATCTAGACTAACGAGATCCGTCTGTACAACCGTCTTCTATGTCTAGACTAACGTGATCCGTCGTTGTCCAACCGTCTTCTATATCTAGACTAACGAGATACGTCGTTGGACAAACGTCTTCAATATCTAGACTAACGAGATCCGTCGTTGTCCAACCGTCTTCTATATCTAGACTAACGAGATACGTCGTTGGACAAACGTCTTCAATATCTAGACTTACGAGATTCGTCTGTACAACCGTCTTCTATATCAAGACCAACGAGATCCGTCGTTGTACAACCGTCTTCTATATCTAGACTAACGAGATCCGTCGTTGTACAACCGTTTTCTATATCTAGACTAACGAGATCCGTCTGTACAACCGTCTTCTATATCTAGACTAACGTGATCCGTCGTTGTCCAACCGTCTTCTATATCTAGACTAACGAGATACGTCGTTGGACAAACGTCTTCAATATCTAGACTAACGAGATCCGTCGTTGTCCAACCGTCTTCTATATCTAGACTAACGAGATACGTCGTTGGACAAACGTCTTCAATATCTAGACTAACGAGATCCGTCGTTGTCCAACCGTCTTCTATATCTAGACTAACGAGATACGTCGTTGGACAAACGTCTTCAATATCTAGACTTACGAGATTCGTCTGTACAACCGTCTTCTATATCAAGACCAACGAGATCCGTCGTTGTCCAACCGTCTTCTATATCTAGACTAACGAGATACGTCGTTGGACAAACGTCTTCAATATCTAGACTAACGAGATCCGTCGTTGTCCAACCGTCTTCTATATCTAGACTAACGAGATACGTCGTTGGACAAACGTCTTCAATATCTAGACTTACGAGATTCGTCTGTACAACCGTCTTCTATATCAAGACCAACGAGATCCGTCGTTGTACAACCGTCTTCTATATCTAGACTAACGAGATCCGTCGTTGTACAACCGTTTTCTATATCTAGACTAACGAGATCCGTCTGTACAACCGTCTTCTATATCTAGACTAACGTGATCCGTCGTTGTCCAACCGTCTTCTATATCTAGACTAACGAGATACGTCGTTGGACAAACGTCTTCTATATCTAGACTAACGAGATCCGTCGCTGTACAACCGTCTTCTATATCTAGACTAACGCGATCCGTCGTTGTACAACCGTCTTTTATATCTAGACTAACGAGTTACGTCGGTACAATCGTCTTCTATATCTAGACTAACGAGATCCGTCGTTGTCCAACCGTCTTCTATATCTAGACTAACGAGATACGTCGTTGGACAAACGTCTTCAATATCTAGACTAACGAGATCCGTCTGTACAACCGTCTTCTATGTCCAGACTAACGAGATCCGTCGTTGTACAACCGTCTTCTATATCTAGACTAACGAGATCCGTCGTTGTACAACCGTTTTCTATATCTAGACTAACGAGATCCGTCGTTGTCCAACCGTCTTCTATATCTAGACTAACGAGATACGTCGTTGGAAAAACGTCTTCAATATCTAGACTAACGAGATCCGTCGTTTTACAACCGTCTTCAATATCTAGACTAACGAGATCCGTCTGTTCAACCGTCTTCTATGTCTAGACTAACGAGATCCGTCTGTACAACCGTCTTCTATGTCTAGACTAACGAGATCCGTCGTTGTACAACCGTCTTCTATATCAAGACTAACGAGATCCGTCGTTGTACAACCGTCTTCAATATCTAGACTAACGAGATCCGTCGTTGTACAACCGTCTTCTATATCTAGTCTAACGAGATTCGTCTGTACAACCGTCTTCTATATCAAGACTAACGAGATCCGTCGTTGTACAACCGTCTTCAATATCTAGACTAACGAGATCCGTCTGTACAACCGTCTTCTATGTCTAGACTAACGAGATCCGTCGTTGTACAACCGTCTTCTATATCAAACCTAACGAGATCCGTCGTTGTACAACCGTCTTCTATATCTAGACTAACGAGATCCGTCGTTGTACAACCGTCTTCTATATCTAGTATAAACGAGATTCCTCTGTACAACCGTCTTCTATATCAAGACTAACGAGATCCGTCGTTGTACAACCGTTTTCTATATCTAGACTAACGAGATCCGTCTGTACAATCGTCTTCTATATCTAGACTAACGTGATCCGTCGTTGTCCAACCGTCTTCTATATCTAGACTAACGAGATACGTCGTTGGACAAACGTCTTCAATATCTAGACTAACGAGATCCGTCGTTGTCCAACCGTCTTCTATGTCTAGACTAACGAGATCCGTCGTTGTACAACCGTCTTCTATATCAAGACTAACGAGATCCGTCGTTGTACAACCGTCTTCTATATCTAGACTAACGAGATCCGTCGTTGTACAACCGTTTTCTATATCTAGACTAACGAGATCCGTCTGTACAACCGTCTTCTACATCTAGACTAACGAGATACGTCGTTGGACAAACGTCTTCTATATCTAAACTAACGAGATCCGTCGTTGTACAACCGTCTTCTATATCTAGACTAACGAGATCCGTCGTTGTACAACCGTCTTTTATATCTAGACTAACGAGATACGTCGTTGGAAAATCGTCTTCAATATCTAGACTAACGAGATACGTCGTTGGACAAACGTCTTCAATATCTAGACTAACGAGATCCGTCTGTACAACCGTCTTCTATGTCTAGACTAACGAGATCCGTCGTTGGACAATCGATTTCGATGTTATATTAATCAAGAATCGAAATTATTCGCGATTGCTTCGCGAGCACACTTCTTTTTCGCGATTTTGATAACTAATTGTATTGTGGAGGGTGGACAAACGAAATGTTGGGATGGACAAACGTCTTCTATATCGAGACTAACGAGATCCGTCTGTACAACCGTATTCTATATCTAGACTAACGTGATCCGTCGTTGTCCAACCGTCTTCTATATCTAGACTAACGAGATACGTCGTTGGACAAACGTCTTCTATATCTAGACTAACGAGATCCGTCGTTGTACAACCGTCTTCTATATATAGACTAACGAGATCCGAAGTTGTACAACCGTCTTCTATATCTAGACTAACGAGATCCGTCGTTGTACAACCGTCTTTTGTATCTAGACTAACGAGATACGTCGTTGGACAATCGTCTTCAATATCTAGACTAACGAGATCCGTCTGTACAACCGTCTTCTATATCTAGACTAACGAGATCCGTCTGTACAATCGTCTTCTATATCTAGACTAACGAGATCCGTCGTTGTACAACCGTCTTCTATATCTAGACTAACGACATCCGTCGTTGTACAACCGTCTTCTATATCAAGACTAACGAGATCCGTCGTTGTACAACCGTCTTCTATATCTAGTCTAACGAGATACATCGTTGGACAAACGTCTTCAATATCTAGACTAACGAGATTCGTCTGTACAACCGTCTTCTATATCAAGACTAACGAGATCCGTCGTTGTACAACCGTCTTCTATATCTAGACTAACGAGATCCGTCGTTGTACAACCGTTTTCTATATCTAGACTAACGAGATCCGTCTGTACAACCGTCTTCTATATCTAGACTAACGTGATCCGTCGTTGTCCAACCGTCTTCTATATCTAGACTAACGAGATACGTCGTTGGACAAACGTCTTCTATATCTAGACTAACGAGATCCGTCGTTGTACAACCGTCTTCTATATCTAGACTAACGAGATCCGTCGTTGTACAACCGTCTTTTATATCTAGACTAACGAGATACGTCGTTGGACAAACGTCTTCAATATCTAGACTAACGAGATCCGTCTGTACAACCGTCTTCTATATCTAGACTAACGAGATACGTCGTTGGACAAACGTCTTCTATATCTAGACTAACGAGATACGTCGTTGGACAATCGTCTTCAATATCTAGACTAAGGAGATCCGTCTGTACAACCGTCTTCTATGTCTAGACTAACGAGATACGTCGTTGGACAAACGTCTTCAATATCTAGACTAACGAGATCCGTCTGTACAACCGTCTTCTATATCTAGACTAACGAGATACGTCGTTGGACAAACGTCTTCTATATCTAGACTAACGAGATACGTCGTTGGACAATCGTCTTCAATATCTAGACTAACGAGATCCGTCTGTACAACCGTATTCTATATCTAGACTAACGTGATCCGTCGTTGTCCAACCGTCTTCTATATCTAGACTAACGAGATCCGTCGTTGTACAACCGTTTTCTATATCTAGACTAACGAGATCCGTCTGTACAACCGTCTTCTACATCTAGACTAACGTGATCCGTCGTTGTCCAACCGTCTTCTATATCTAGACTAACGAGATACGTCGTTGGACAAACGTCTTCTATATCTAGACTAACGAGATCCGTCGTTGTACAACCGTCTTCTATATCTAGACTAACGAGATCCGTCGTTGTACAACCGTCTTTTATATCTAGACTAACGAGATACGTCGTTGGAAAATCGTCTTCAATATCTAGACTAACGAGATACGTCGTTGGACAAACGTCTTCAATATCTAGACTAACGAGATCCGTCTGTACAACCGTCTTCTATGTCTAGACTAACGAGATCCGTCGTTGTACAACCGTCTTCTATATCAAGACTAACGAGATCCGTCGTTGGACAATCGATTTCGATGTTATATTAATCAAAAATCGAAATTATTCGCGATTGCTTCGCGAGTACACTTCTTTTTCGCGATTTTGATAACTAATTGTATTGTGGAGGGTGGACAAACGAAATGTTGGGATGGACAAACGTCTTCTATATCGAGACTAACGAGATCCGTCTGTACAACCGTATTCTATATCTAGACTAACGTGATCCGTCGTTGTCCAACCGTCTTCTATATCTAGACTAACGAGATACGTCGTTGGACAAACGTCTTCTATATCTAGACTAACGAGATCCGTCGTTGTACAACCGTCTTCTATATATAGACTAACGAGATCCGAAGTTGTACAACCGTCTTCTATATCTAGACTAACGAGATCCGTCGTTGTACAACCGTCTTTTATATCTAGACTAACGAGATACGTCGTTGGACAATCGTCTTCAATATCTAGACTAACGAGATCCGTCTGTACAACCGTCTTCTATATATAGACTAACGAGATCCGTCTGTACAATCGTCTTCTATATCTAGACTAACGAGATCCGTCGTTGTACAACCGTCTTCTATATCTAGACTAACGAGATCCGTCGTTGTCCAACCGTCTTCTATATCTAGACTAACGAGATACGTCGTTGTACAACCGCCTTCTATATCTAGACTAACGATATCCGTCGTTTTACAACCGTCTTCAATATCTAGACTAACGAGATCCGTCTGTACAACCGTCTTCTATGTCTAGACTAACGAGATCCGTCGTTGTACAACCGTCTTCTATATCAAGACTAACGAGATCCGTCGTTGTACAACCGTCTTCTATATCTAGTCTAACGAGATACATCGTTGGACAAACGTCTTCAATATCTAGACTAACGAGATCCGTCTGTACAACCGTCTTCTATATCTAGACTAACGAGATACGTCGTTGGACAAACGTCTTCTATATCTAGACTAACGAGATACGTCGTTGGACAATCGTCTTCAATATCTAGAATAACGAGATCCGTCTGTACAACCGTTTTCTATATCTTGACTAACGGGATCCGTCGTTTTACAATCGTCTTCAATATCTAAACTAACGAGATCCGTCTGTACAACCGTCTGCTATATCTAGACTAACGAGATACGTCGTTGGACAAACGTCTTCAATATCTAGACTAACGAGATCCGTCTGTACAACCGTCTTCTATATCTAGACTAACGAGATACGTCGTTGGACAAACGTCTTCTATATCTAGACTAACGAGATACGTCGTTGGACAATCGTCTTCAATATCTAGACTAACGAGATACGTCGTTGGACAAACGTCTTCAATATCTAGAATAACGAGATCCGTCTGTACAACCGTTTTCTATATCTTGACTAACGGGATCCGTCGTTTTACAACCGTCTTCAATATCTAGACTAACGAGATCCGTCTGTACAACCGTCTTCTATGTCTAGACTAACGAGATCCGTCGTTGTACAACCGTCTTCTATATCAAGACTAACGAGATCCGTCGTTGTACAACCGTCTTCAATATCTAGACTAACGAGATCCGTCTGTACAACCGTCTTCTATATCTAGACTAACGTGATACGTCGTTGGACAATCGTCTTCAATATCTAAACTAACGAGATCCGTCTGTACAACCGTCTGCTATATCTAGACTAACGAGATACGTCGTTGGACAAACGTCTTCAATATCTAGACTAACGAGATCCGTCTGTACAACCGTCTTCTATATCTAGACTAACGAGATACGTCGTTGGACAAACGTCTTCTATATCTAGACTAACGAGATCCGTCAGTACAACCGTCTTCTATGTCTAGACTAACGAGATCCGTCGTTGTACAACCGTCTTCTATATCAAGACTAACGAGATCCGTCGTTGGACAATCGATTTCGATGTTATATTAATCAAAAATCGAAATTATTCGCGATTGCTTCGCGAGTACACTTCTTTTTCGCGATTTTGATAACTAATTGTATTGTGGAGGGTGGACAAACGAAATGTTGGGATGGACAAACGTCTTCTATATCGAGACTAACGAGATCCGTCTGTACAACCGTATTCTATATCTAGACTAACGTGATCCGTCGTTGTCCAACCGTCTTCTATATCTAGACTAACGAGATCCGTCGTTGTACAACCGTTTTCTATATCTAGACTAACGAGATCCGTCTGTACAACCGTCTTCTACATCTAGACTAACGTGATCCGTCGTTGTCCAACCGTCTTCTATATCTAGACTAACGAGATACGTCGTTGGACAAACGTCTTCTATATCTAGACTAACGAGATCCGTCGTTGTACAACCGTCTTCTATATATAGACTAACGAGATCCGAAGTTGTACAACCGTCTTCTATATCTAGACTAACGAGATCCGTCGTTGTACAACCGTCTTTTATATCAAGACTAACGAGATCCGTCGTTGGACAATCGATTTCGATGTTATATTAATCAAAAATCGAAATTATTCGCGATTGATTCGCGAGTACACTTCTTTTTCGCGATTTTGATAACTAATTGTATTGTGGAGGGTGGACAAACGAAATGTTGGGATGGACAAACGTCTTCTATATCGAGACTAACGAGATCCGTCTGTACAACCGTATTCTATATCTAGACTAACGTGATCCGTCGTTGTCCAACCGTCTTCTATATCTAGACTAACGAGATACGTCGTTGGACAAACGTCTTCTATATCTAGACTAACGAGATCCGTCGTTGTACAACCGTCTTCTATATATAGACTATCGAGATCCGAAGTTGTACAACCGTCTTCTATATCTAGACTAACGAGATCCGTCGTTGTACAACCGTCTTTTATATCTAGACTAACGAGATACGTCGTTGGACAATCGTCTTCAATATCTAGACTAACGAGATCCGTCTGTACAACCGTCTTCTATATATAGACTAACGAGATCCGTCTGTACAATCGTCTTCTATATCTAGACTAACGAGATCCGTCGTTGTACAACCGTCTTCTATATCTAGACTAACGAGATCCGTCGTTGTCCAACCGTCTTCTATATCTAGACTAACGAGATACGTCGTTGTACAACCGCCTTCTATATCTAGACTAACGATATCCGTCGTTTTACAACCGTCTTCAATATCTAGACTAACGAGATCCGTCTGTACAACCGTCTTCTATGTCTAGACTAACGAGATCCGTCGTTGTACAACCGTCTTCTATAGTAAGACTAACGAGATCCGTCGTTGTACAACCGTCTTCTATATCTAGTCTAACGAGATACATCGTTGGACAAACGTCTTCAATATCTAGACTAACGAGATTCGTCTGTACAACCGTCTTCTATATCAAGACTAACGAGATCCGTCTGTACAACCGTCTTCTATATCTAGACTAACGTGATACGTCGTTGGACAATCGTCTTCAATATCTAAACTAACGAGATCCGTCTGTACAACCGTCTGCTATATCTAGACTAACGAGATACGTCGTTGGACAAACGTCTTCAATATCTAGACTAACGAGATCCGTCTGTACAACCGTCTTCTATATCTAGACTAACGAGATACGTCGTTGGACAAACGTCTTCTATATCTAGACTAACGAGATACGTCGTTGGACAATCGTCTTCAATATCTAGACTAACGAGATACGTCGTTGGACAAACGTCTTCAATATCTAGAATAACGAGATCCGTCTGTACAACCGTTTTCTATATCTTGACTAACGGGATCCGTCGTTTTACAACCGTCTTCAATATCTAGACTAACGAGATCCGTCTGTACAACCGTCTTCTATGTCTAGACTAACGAGATCCGTCGTTGTACAACCGTCTTCTATATCAAGACTAACGAGATCCGTCGTTGTACAACCGTCTTCAATATCTAGACTAACGAGATCCGTCTGTACAACCGTCTTCTATATCTAGACTAACGTGATACGTCGTTGGACAATCGTCTTCAATATCTAAACTAACGAGATCCGTCTGTACAACCGTCTGCTATATCTAGACTAACGAGATACGTCGTTGGACAAACGTCTTCAATATCTAGACTAACGAGATCCGTCTGTACAACCGTCTTCTATATCTAGACTAACGAGATACGTCGTTGGACAAACGTCTTCTATATCTAGACTAACGAGATCCGTCAGTACAACCGTCTTCTATGTCTAGACTAACGAGATCCGTCGTTGTACAACCGTCTTCTATATCAAGACTAACGAGATCCGTCGTTGGACAATCGATTTCGATGTTATATTAATCAAAAATCGAAATTATTCGCGATTGCTTCGCGAGTACACTTCTTTTTCGCGATTTTGATAACTAATTGTATTGTGGAGGGTGGACAAACGAAATGTTGGGATGGACAAACGTCTTCTATATCTAGACTAACGAGATCCGTCTGTACAACCGTCTTCTACATCTAGACTAACGTGATCCGTCGTTGTCCAACCGTCTTCTATATCTAGACTAACGAGATACGTCGTTGGACAAACGTCTTCTATATCTAGACTAACGAGATCCGTCGTTGTACAACCGTCTTCTATATCTAGACTAACGAGATCCGTCGTTGTACAACCGTCTTTTATATCTAGACTAACGAGATACGTCGTTGGAAAATCGTCTTCAATATCTAGACTAACGAGATACGTCGTTGGACAAACGTCTTCTATATCGAGACTAACGAGATCCGTCTGTACAACCGTATTCTATATCTAGACTAACGTGATTCGTCGTTGTCCAACCGTCTTCTATATCTAGACTAACGAGATCCGTCGTTGTACAACCGTTTTCTATATCTAGACTAACGAGATCCGTCTGTACTACCGTCTTCTATATCTAGACTAACGAGATACGTCGTTGGACAATCGTCTTCAATATCTAAACTAACGAGATCCGTCTGTACAACCGTCTGCTATATCTAGACAAACGAGATACGTCGTTGGACAAACGTCTTCAATATCTAGACTAACGAGATCCGTCTGTACAACCGTCTTCTATATCTAGACTAACGAGATACGTCGTTGGACAAACGTCTTCTATATCTAGACTAACGAGATACGTCGTTGGACAATCGTCTTCAATATCTAGACTAACGAGATCCGTCTGTACAACCGTCTTCTATATCTAGACTAACGAGAGCCGTCGTTGTACAACCGTCTTCTATATCTAGTCTAACGAGATACGTCGTTGGACAAACGTCTTCAATATCTAGACTAACGAGATCCGTCGTTGTCCAACCGTCTTCTATATCTAGACTAACGAGATACGTCGTTGGACAAACGTCTTCAATATCTAGAATAACGAGATCCGTCTGTACAACCGTCTTCTATGTCTAGACTAACGAGATCCGTCGTTGTACAACCGTCTTCTATATCAAAACTAACGAGATCCGTCGTTGTACAACCGTCTTCTATATCTAGTCTAACGAGATACATCGTTGGACAAACGTCTTCAATATCTAGACTAACGAGATTCGTCTGTACAACCGTCTTCTATATCAAGACTAACGAGATCCGTCGTTGTACAACCGTCTTCTATATCTAGACTAACGAGATCCGTCGTTGTACAACCGTTTTCTATATCTAGACTAACGAGATCCGTCTGTACAATCGTCTTCTATATCTAGACTAACGTGATCCGTCGTTGTCCAACCGTCTTCTATATCTAGACTAACGAGATACGTCGTTGGACAAACGTCTTCAATATCTAGACTAACGAGATCCGTCGTTGTCCAACCGTCTTCTATATCTAGACTAACGAGATACGTCGTTGGACAAACGTCTTCAATATCTAGACTAACGAGATCCGTCGTTGTACAACCGTCTTCAATATCTAGACTAACGAGATCCGTCTGTTCAACCGCCTTCTATGTCTAGACTAACGAGATCCGTCGTTGTACAACCGTCTTCTATATCAAGACTAACGAGATCCGTCGTTGTACAACCGTCTTCTATATCTAGACTAACGAGATCCGTCGTTGTACAACCGTTTTCTATATCTAGACTAACGAGATCCGTCTGTACAACCGTCTTCTACATCTAGACTAACGAGATACGTCGTTGGACAAACGTCTTCTATATCTAAACTAACGAGATCCGTCGTTGTACAACCGTCTTCTATATCTAGTCTAACGAGATACGTCGTTGGACAAACGTCTTCAATATCTAGACAAACGAGATCCGTCGTTGTCCAACCGTCTTCTATATCTAGACTAACGAGATACGTCGTTGGACAAAGGTCTTCAATATCTAGAATAACGAGATCCGTCTGTACAACCGTTTTCTATATCTTGACTAACGGGATCCGACGTTTTACAACCGTCTTCAATATCTAGACTAACGAGATCCGTCTGTACAACCGTCTTCTATGTCTAGACTAACGAGATCCGTCGTTGTACAACCGTCTTCTATATCAAGACTAACGAGATACGTCATTGGACAAACGTCTTCAATATCTAGAATAACGAGATCCGTCTGTACAACCGTTTTCTATATCGTGACTAACGGGATCCGTCGTTGTATAACCGTTTTCTATATCTAGACTAACGAGATCCGTCTGTACAATCGTCTTCTATATCTAGACTAACGTGATCCGTCGTTGTCCAACCGTCTTCTATATCTAGACTAACGAGATACGTCGTTGGACAAACGTCTTCAATATCTAGACTAACGAGATCCGTCGTTGTCCAACCGTCTTCTATATCTAGACTAACGAGATACGTCGTTGGACAAACGTCTTCAATATCTAGACTAACGAGATCCGTCGTTTTACAACCGTCTTCAATATCTAGACTAACGAGATCCGTCTGTACAACCGTCTTCTATGTCTAGACTAACGAGATCCGTCGTTGTACAACCGTCTTCTATATCAAGACTAACGAGATCCGTCGTTGTACAACCGTCTTCTATATCTAGTCTAACGAGATACATCGTTGGACAAACGTCTTCAATATCTAGACTAACGAGATTCGTCTGTACAACCGTCTTCTATATCAAGACCAACGAGATCCGTCGTTGTACAACTGTCTTCTATATCTAGACTAACGAGATCCGTCGTTGTACAACCGTTTTCTATATCTAGACTAACGAGATCCGTCTGTACAACCGTCTTCTATATCTAGACTAACGTGATCCGTCGTTGTCCAACCGTCTTCTATATCTAGACTAACGAGATACGTCGTTGGACAAACGTCTTCTATATCTAGACTAACGAGATCCGTCGTTGTACAACCGTCTTCTATATCTAGACTAACGCGATCCGTCGTTGTACAACCGTCTTTTATATCTAGACTAACGAGATACGTCGGTACAATCGTCTTCTATATCTAGACTAACGTGATCCGTCGTTGTCCAACCGTCTTCTATATCTAGACTAACGAGATACGTCGTTGGACAAACGTCTTCAATATCTAGACTAACGAGATCCGTCGTTGTCCAACCGTCTTCTATATCTAGACTAACGAGATACGTCGTTGGACAAACGTCTTCAATATCTAGACTAACGAGATCCGTCGTTTTACAACCGTCTTCAATATCTACACTAACGAGATCCGTCTGTACAACCGTCTTCTATGTCTAGACTAACGAGATCCGTCGTTGTACAACCGTCTTCTATATCTAGACTAACGAGATCCGTCGTTGTACAACCGTTTTCTATATCTAGACTAACGAGATCCGTCTGTACAATCGTCTTCTATATCTAGACTAACGTGATCCGTCGTTGTCCAACCGTCTTCTATATCTAGACTAACGAGATCCGTCGTTGTCCAACCGTCTTCTATATCTAGACTAACGAGATACGTCGTTGGACAAACGTCTTCAATATCTAGACTAACGAGATCCGTCTGTACAACCGTCTTCTATATCTAGACTAACGAGATACGTCGTTGGACAAACGTCTTCTATATCTAGACTAACGAGATACGTCGTTGGACAATCGTCTTCAATATCTAGACTAACGAGATCCGTCTGTACAACCGTCTTCTATGTCTAGACTAACGAGATACGTCGTTGGACAAACGTCTTCAATATCTAGACTAACGAGATCCGTCGGTACAACCGCCTTCTATATCTAGACTAACGAGATACGTCGTTGGACAAACGTCTTCTATATCTAGACTAACGAGATACGTCGTTGGACAAACGTCTTCAATATCTAGACTAACGAGATCCGTCGTTTTACAACCGTCTTCAATATCTAGACTAACGAGATCCGTCTGTTCAACCGTCTTCTATGTCTAGACTAACGAGATCCGTCTGTACAACCGTCTTCTATGTCTAGACTAACGAGATCCGTCGTTGTACAACCGTCTTCTATATCAAGACTAACGAGATCCGTCGTTGTACAACCGTCTTCAATATCTAGACTAACGAGATCCGTCGTTGTACAACCGTCTTCTATATCTAGTCTAACGAGATTCGTCTGTACAACCGTCTTCTATATCAAGACTAACGAGATCCGTCGTTGTACAACCGTCTTCAATATCTAGACTAACGAGATCCGTCTGTACAACCGTCTTCTATGTCTAGACTAACGAGATCCGTCGTTGTACAACCGTCTTCTATATCAAAACTAACGAGATCCGTCGTTGTACAACCGTCTTCTATATCTAGTCTAACGAGATACATCGTTGGACAAACGTCTTCAATATCTAGACTAACGAGATTCGTCTGTACAACCGTCTTCTATATCAAGACTAACGAGATCCGTCGTTGTACAACCGTCTTCTATATCTAGACTAACGAGATCCGTCGTTGTACAACCGTTTTCTATATCTAGACTAACGAGATCCGTCTGTACAATCGTCTTCTATATCTAGACTAACGTGATCCGTCGTTGTCCAACCGTCTTCTATATCTAGACTAACGAGATACGTCGTTGGACAAACGTCTTCAATATCTAGACTAACGAGATCCGTCGTTGTCCAACCGTCTTCTATATCTAGACTAACGAGATACGTCGTTGGACAAACGTCTTCAATATCTAGACTAACGAGATCCGTCGTTTTACAACCGTCTTCAATATCTAGACTAACGAGATCCGTCTGTTCAACCGTCTTCTATGTCTAGACTAACGAGATCCGTCGTTGTACAACCGTCTTCTATATCAAGACTAACGAGATCCGTCGTTGTACAACCGTCTTCTATATCTAGACTAACGAGATCCGTCGTTGTACAACCGTTTTCTATATCTAGACTAACGAGATCCGTCTGTACAACCGTCTTCTACATCTAGACTAACGAGATACGTCGTTGGACAAACGTCTTCTATATCTAAACTAACGAGATCCGTCGTTGTACAACCGTCTTCTATATCTAGACTAACGAGATCCGTCGTTGTACAACCGTCTTTTATATCTAGACTAACGAGATACGTCGTTGGAAAATCGTCTTCAATATCTAGACTAACGAGATACGTCGTTGGACAAACGTCTTCAATATCTAGACTAACGAGATCCGTCTGTACAACCGTCTTCTATGTCTAGACTAACGAGATCCGTCGTTGGACAATCGATTTCGATGTTATATTAATCAAAAATCGAAATTATTCGCGATTGCTTCGCGAGCACACTTCTTTTTCGCGATTTTGATAACTAATTGTATTGTGGAGGGTGGACAAACGAAATGTTGGGATGGACAAACGTCTTCTATATCGAGACTAACGAGATCCGTCTGTACAACCGTCTGCTATATCTAGACTAACGAGATACGTCGTTGGACAAACGTCTTCAATATCTAGACTAACGAGATCCGTCTGTACAACCGTCTTCTATATCTAGACTAACGAGATACGTCGTTGGACAAACGTCTTCTATATCTAGACTAACGAGATACGTCGTTGGACAATCGTCTTCAATATCTAGACTAACGAGATCCGTCTGTACAACCGTCTTCTATATCTAGACTAACGAGAGCCGTCGTTGTACAACCGTCTTCTATATCTAGTCTAACGAGATACGTCGTTGGACAAACGTCTTCAATATCTAGACTAACGAGATCCGTCGTTGTCCAACCGTTTTCTATATCTTGACTAACGGGATCCGACGTTTTACAACCGTCTTCAATATCTAGACTAACGAGATCCGTCTGTACAACCGTCTTCTATGTCTAGACTAACGTGATCCGTCGTTGTCCAACCGTCTTCTATATCTAGACTAACGAGATACGTCGTTGGACAAACGTCTTCAATATCTAGACTAACGAGATCCGTCGTTGTCCAACCGTCTTCTATATCTAGACTAACGAGATACGTCGTTGGACAAACGTCTTCAATATCTAGACTTACGAGATTCGTCTGTACAACCGTCTTCTATATCAAGACCAACGAGATCCGTCGTTGTACAACCGTCTTCTATATCTAGACTAACGAGATCCGTCGTTGTACAACCGTTTTCTATATCTAGACTAACGAGATCCGTCTGTACAACCGTCTTCTATATCTAGACTAACGTGATCCGTCGTTGTCCAACCGTCTTCTATATCTAGACTAACGAGATACGTCGTTGGACAAACGTCTTCAATATCTAGACTAACGAGATCCGTCGTTGTCCAACCGTCTTCTATATCTAGACTAACGAGATACGTCGTTGGACAAACGTCTTCAATATCTAGACTTACGAGATTCGTCTGTACAACCGTCTTCTATATCAAGACCAACGAGATCCGTCGTTGTACAACCGTCTTCTATATCTAGACTAACGAGATCCGTCGTTGTACAACCGTTTTCTATATCTAGACTAACGAGATCCGTCTGTACAACCGTCTTCTATATCTAGACTAACGTGATCCGTCGTTGTCCAACCGTCTTCTATATCTAGACTAACGAGATACGTCGTTGGACAAACGTCTTCTATATCTAGACTAACGAGATCCGTCGCTGTACCACCGTCTTCTATATCTAGACTAACGCGATCCGTCGTTGTACAACCGTCTTTTATATCTAGACTAACGAGTTACGTCGGTACAATCGTCTTCTATATCTAGACTAACGTGATCCGTCGTTGTCCAACCGTCTTCTATATCTAGACTAACGAGATACGTCGTTGGACAAACGTCTTCAATATCTAGACTAACGAGATCCGTCGTTGTCCAACCGTCTTCTATATCTAGACTAACGAGATACGTCGTTGGACAAACGTCTTCAATATCTAGACTAACGAGATCCGTCTGTACAACCGTCTTCTATGTCCAGACTAACGAGATCCGTCGTTGTACAACCGTCTTCTATATCTAGACTAACGAGATCCGTCGTTGTACAACCGTTTTCTATATCTAGACTAACGAGATCCGTCGTTGTCCAACCGTCTTCTATATCTAGACTAACGAGATACGTCGTTGGAAAAACGTCTTCAATATCTAGACTAACGAGATCCGTCGTTTTACAACCGTCTTCAATATCTAGACTAACGAGATCCGTCTGTTCAACCGTCTTCTATGTCTAGACTAACGAGATCCGTCTGTACAACCGTCTTCTATGTCTAGACTAACGAGATCCGTCGTTGTACAACCGTCTTCTATATCAAGACTAACGAGATCCGTCGTTGTACAACCGTCTTCAATATCTAGACTAACGAGATCCGTCGTTGTACAACCGTCTTCTATATCTAGTCTAACGAGATTCGTCTGTACAACCGTCTTCTATATCAAGACTAACGAGATCCGTCGTTGTACAACCGTCTTCAATATCTAGACTAACGAGATCCGTCTGTACAACCGTCTTCTATGTCTAGACTAACGAGATCCGTCGTTGTACAACCGTCTTCTATATCAAACCTAACGAGATCCGTCGTTGTACAACCGTCTTCTATATCTAGACTAACGAGATCCGTCGTTGTACAACCGTCTTCTATATCTAGTATAAACGAGATTCCTCTGTACAACCGTCTTCTATATCAAGACTAACGAGATCCGTCGTTGTACAACCGTTTTCTATATCTAGACTAACGAGATCCGTCTGTACAATCGTCTTCTATATCTAGACTAACGTGATCCGTCGTTGTCCAACCGTCTTCTATATCTAGACTAACGAGATACGTCGTTGGACAAACGTCTTCAATATCTAGACTAACGAGATCCGTCGTTGTCCAACCGTCTTCTATATCTAGACTAACGAGATACGTCGTTGGACAAACGTCTTCAATATCTAGACTAACGAGATCCGTCGTTTTACAACCGTCTTCAATATCTAGACTAACGAGATCCGTCTGTTCAACCGTCTTCTATGTCTAGACTAACGAGATCCGTCGTTGTACAACCGTCTTCTATATCAAGACTAACGAGATCCGTCGTTGTACAACCGTCTTCTATATCTAGACTAACGAGATCCGTCGTTGTACAACCGTTTTCTATATCTAGACTAACGAGATCCGTCTGTACAACCGTCTTCTACATCTAGACTAACGAGATACGTCGTTGGACAAACGTCTTCTATATCTAAACTAACGAGATCCGTCGTTGTACAACCGTCTTCTATATCTAGACTAACGAGATCCGTCGTTGTACAACCGTCTTTTATATCTAGACTAACGAGATACGTCGTTGGAAAATCGTCTTCAATATCTAGACTAACGAGATACGTCGTTGGACAAACGTCTTCAATATCTAGACTAACGAGATCCGTCTGTACAACCGTCTTCTATGTCTAGACTAACGAGATCCGTCGTTGAACAATCGATTTCGATGTTATATTAATCAAAAATCGAAATTATTCGCGATTGCTTCGCGAGCACACTTCTTTTTCGCGATTTTGATAACTAATTGTATTGTGGAGGGTGGACAAACGAAATGTTGGGATGGACAAACGTCTTCTATATCGAGACTAACGAGATCCGTCTGTACAACCGTATTCTATATCTAGACTAACGTGATCCGTCGTTGTCCAACCGTCTTCTATATCTAGACTAACGAGATACGTCGTTGGACAAACGTCTTCTATATCTAGACTAACGAGATCCGTCGTTGTACAACCGTCTTCTATATATAGACTAACGAGATCCGAAGTTGTACAACCGTCTTCTATATCTAGACTAACGAGATCCGTCGTTGTACAACCGTCTTTTGTATCTAGACTAACGAGATACGTCGTTGGACAATCGTCTTCAATATCTAGACTAACGAGATCCGTCTGTACAACCGTCTTCTATATCTAGACTAACGAGATCCGTCTGTACAATCGTCTTCTATATCTAGACTAACGAGATCCGTCGTTGTACAACCGTCTTCTATATCTAGACTAACGACATCCGTCGTTGTACAACCGTCTTCTATATCAAGACTAACGAGATCCGTCGTTGTACAACCGTCTTCTATATCTAGTCTAACGAAATACATCGTTGGACAAACGTCTTCAATATCTAGACTAACGAGATCCGTCTGTACAACCGTCTTCTATATCTAGACTAACGAGATACGTCGTTGGACAAACGTCTTCTATATCTAGACTAACGAGATACGTCGTTGGACAATCGTCTTCAATATCTAGACTAACGAGATCCGTCTGTACAACCGTCTTCTATGTCTAGACTAACGAGATACGTCGTTGGACAAACGTCTTCAATATCTAGACTAACGAGATCCGTCTGTACAACCGTCTTCTATATCTAGACTAACGAGATACGTCGTTGGACAAACGTCTTCAATATCTAGACTAACGAGATCCGTCTGTACAACCGTCTTCTATGTCTAGACTAACGAGATCCGTCGTTGGACAATCGATTTCGATGTTATATTAATCAAAAATCGAAATTATTCGCGATTGCTTCGCGAGCACACTTCTTTTTCGCGATTTTGATAACTAATTGTATTGTGGAGGGTGGACAAACGAAATGTTGGGATGGACAAACGTCTTCTATATCGAGACTAACGAGATCCGTCTGTACAACCGTATTCTATATCTAGACTAACGTGATCCGTCGTTGTCCAACCGTCTTCTATATCTAGACTAACGAGATACGTCGTTGGACAAACGTCTTCTATATCTAGACTAACGAGATCCGTCGTTGTACAACCGTCTTCTATATATAGACTAACGAGATCCGAAGTTGTACAACCGTCTTCTATATCTAGACTAACGAGATCCGTCGTTGTACAACCGTCTTTTGTATCTAGACTAACGAGATACGTCGTTGGACAATCGTCTTCAATATCTAGACTAACGAGATCCGTCTGTACAACCGTCTTCTATATCTAGACTAACGAGATCCGTCTGTACAATCGTCTTCTATATCTAGACTAACGAGATCCGTCGTTGTACAACCGTCTTCTATATCTAGACTAACGACATCCGTCGTTGTACAACCGTCTTCTATATCAAGACTAACGAGATCCGTCGTTGTACAACCGTCTTCTATATCTAGTCTAACGAGATACATCGTTGGACAAACGTCTTCAATATCTAGACTAACGAGATTCGTCTGTACAACCGTCTTCTATATCAAGACTAACGAGATCCGACGTTGTACAACCGTCTTCTATATCTAGACTAACGAGATCCGTCGTTGTACAACCGTTTTCTATATCTAGACTAACGAGATCCGTCTGTACAACCGTCTTCTATATCTAGACTAACGTGATCCGTCGTTGTCCAACCGTCTTCTATATCTAGACTAACGAGATACGTCGTTGGACAAACGTCTTCTATATCTAGACTAACGAGATCCGTCGTTGTACAACCGTCTTCTATATCTAGACTAACGAGATCCGTCGTTGTACAACCGTCTTTTATATCTAGACTAACGAGATACGTCGTTGGACAAACGTCTTCAATATCTAGACTAACGAGATCCGTCTGTACAACCGTCTTCTATATCTAGACTAACGAGATACGTCGTTGGACAAACGTCTTCTATATCTAGACTAACGAGATACGTCGTTGGACAATCGTCTTCAATATCTAGACTAACGAGATCCGTCTGTACAACCGTCTTCTATGTCTAGACTAACGAGATACGTCGTTGGACAAACGTCTTCAATATCTAGACTAACGAGATCCGTCTGTACAACCGTCTTCTATATCTAGACTAACGAGGTACGTCGTTGGACAAACGTCTTCTATATCTAGACTAACGAGATACGTCGTTGGACAATCGTCTTCAATATCTAGACTAACGAGATACGTCGTTGGACAAACGTCTTCAATATCTAGAATAACGAGATCCGTCTGTCCAACCGTTTTCTATATCTTGACTAACGGGATCCGTCGTTTTACAACCGTCTTCAATATCTAGACTAACGAGATCCGTCTGTACAACCGTCTTCTATGTCTAGACTAACGAGATCCGTCGTTGTACAACCGTCTTCTATATCAAGACTAACGAGATCCGTCGTTGTACAACCGTCTTCAATATCTAGACTAACGAGATCCGTCGTTGTACAACCGTCTTCTATATCTAGACTAACGAGATCCGTCGTTGTACAACCGTCTTCTATATCAAGACTAACGAGATCCGTCGTTGTACAACCGTCTTCTATATCTAGTCTAACGAGATACATCGTTGGACAAACGTCTTCAATATCTAGACTAACGAGATTCGTCTGTACAACCGTCTTCTATATCAAGACTAACGAGATCCGTCGTTGTACAACCGTCTTCTATATCTAGACTAACGAGATCCGTCGTTGTACAACCGTTTTCTATATCTAGACTAACGAGATCCGTCTGTACAACCGTCTTCTATATCTAGACTAACGTGATCCGTCGTTGTCCAACCGTCTTCTATATCTAGACTAACGAGATACGTCGTTGGACAAACGTCTTCTATATCTAGACTAACGAGATCCGTCGTTGTACAACCGTCTTCTATATCTAGACTAACGAGATCCGTCGTTGTACAACCGTCTTTTATATCTAGACTAACGAGATACGTCGTTGGACAAACGTCTTCAATATCTAGACTAACGAGATCCGTCTGTACAACCGTCTTCTATATCTAGACTAACGAGATACGTCGTTGGACAAACGTCTTCTATATCTAGACTAACGAGATACGTCGTTGGACAATCGTCTTCAATATCTAGACTAACGAGATCCGTCTGTACAACCGTCTTCTATGTCTAGACTAACGAGATACGTCGTTGGACAAACGTCTTCAATATCTAGACTAACGAGATCCGTCTGTACAACCGTCTTCTATATCTAGACTAACGAGATACGTCGTTGGACAAACGTCTTCTATATCTAGACTAACGAGATACGTCGTTGGACAATCGTCTTCAATATCTAGACTAACGAGATACGTCGTTGGACAAACGTCTTCAATATCTAGAATAACGAGATCCGTCTGTCCAACCGTTTTCTATATCTTGACTAACGGGATCCGTCGTTTTACAACCGTCTTCAATATCTAGACTAACGAGATCCGTCTGTACAACCGTCTTCTATGTCTAGACTAACGAGATCCGTCGTTGTACAACCGTCTTCTATATCAAGACTAACGAGATCCGTCGTTGTACAACCGTCTTCAATATCTAGACTAACGAGATCCGTCGTTGTACAACCGTCTTCTATATCTAGACTAACGAGATCCGTCGTTGTACAACCGTCTTTTCTATCTAGACTAACGAGATACGTCGTTGGAAAATCGTCTTCAATATCTAGACTAACGAGATACGTCGTTGGACAAACGTCTTCAATATCTAGACTAACGAGATCCGTCAGTACAACCGTCTTCTATGTCTAGACTAACGAGATCCGTCGTTGTACAACCGTCTTCTATATCAAGACTAACGAGATCCGTCGTTGGACAATCGATTTCGATGTTATATTAATCAAAAATCGAAATTATTCGCGATTGCTTCGCGAGTACACTTCTTCTTCGCGATTTTGATAACTAATTGTATTGTGGTGGGTGGACAAACGAAATGTTGGGATGGACAAACGTCTTCTATATCGAGACTAACGAGATCCGTCTGTACAACCGTATTCTATATCTAGACTAACGTGATCCGTCGTTGTCCAACCGTCTTCTATATCTAGACTAACGAGATCCGTCGTTGTACAACCGTTTTCTATATCTAGACTAACGAGATCCGTCTGTACAACCGTCTTCTACATCTAGACTAACGTGATCCGTCGTTGTCCAACCGTCTTCTATATCTAGACTAACGAGATACGTCGTTGGACAAACGTCTTCTATATCTAGACTAACGAGATCCGTCGTTGTACAACCGTCTTCTATATCTAGACTAACGAGATCCGTCGTTGTACAACCGTCTTTTATATCTAGACTAACGAGATACGTCGTTGGAAAATCGTCTTCAATATCTAGACTAACGAGATTCGTCTGTACAACCGTCTTCTATATCAAGACTAACGAGATCCGTCGTTGTACAACCGTCTTCTATATCTAGACTAACGAGATCCGTCGTTGTACAACCGTTTTCTATATCTAGACTAACGAGATCCGTCTGTACAACCGTCTTCTATATCTAGACTAACGTGATCCGTCGTTGTCCAACCGTCTTCTATATCTAGACTAACGAGATACGTCGTTGGACAAACGTCTTCTATATCTAGACTAACGAGATCCGTCGTTGTACAACCGTCTTCTATATCTAGACTAACGAGATCCGTCGTTGTACAACCGTCTTTTATATCTAGACTAACGAGATACGTCGTTGGACAAACGTCTTCAATATCTAGACTAACGAGATCCGTCTGTACAACCGTCTTCTATATCTAGACTAACGAGATACGTCGTTGGACAAACGTCTTCTATATCTAGACTAACGAGATACGTCGTTGGACAATCGTCTTCAATATCTAGACTAACGAGATCCGTCTGTACAACCGTCTTCTATGTCTAGACTAACGAGATACGTCGTTGGACAAACGTCTTCAATATCTAGACTAACGAGATCCGTCTGTACAACCGTCTTCTATATCAAGACTAACGAGATCCGTCGTTGGACAATCGATTTCGATGTTATATTAATCAAAAATCGAAATTATTCGCGATTGCTTCGCGAGTACACTTCTTCTTCGCGATTTTGATAACTAATTGTATTGTGGTGGGTGGACAAACGAAATGTTGGGATGGACAAACGTCTTCTATATCGAGACTAACGAGATCCGTCTGTACAACCGTATTCTATATCTAGACTAACGTGATCCGTCGTTGTCCAACCGTCTTCTATATCTAGACTAACGAGATCCGTCGTTGTACAACCGTTTTCTATATCTAGACTAACGAGATCCGTCTGTACAACCGTCTTCTACATCTAGACTAACGTGATCCGTCGTTGTCCAACCGTCTTCTATATCTAGACTAACGAGATACGTCGTTGGACAAACGTCTTCTATATCTAGACTAACGAGATCCGTCGTTGTACAACCGTCTTCTATATCTAGACTAACGAGATCCGTCGTTGTACAACCGTCTTTTATATCTAGACTAACGAGATACGTCGTTGGAAAATCGTCTTCAATATCTAGACTAACGAGATTCGTCTGTACAACCGTCTTCTATATCAAGACTAACGAGATCCGTCGTTGTACAACCGTCTTCTATATCTAGACTAACGAGATCCGTCGTTGTACAACCGTTTTCTATATCTAGACTAACGAGATCCGTCTGTACAACCGTCTTCTATATCTAGACTAACGTGATCCGTCGTTGTCCAACCGTCTTCTATATCTAGACTAACGAGATACGTCGTTGGACAAACGTCTTCTATATCTAGACTAACGAGATCCGTCGTTGTACAACCGTCTTCTATATCTAGACTAACGAGATCCGTCGTTGTACAACCGTCTTTTATATCTAGACTAACGAGATACGTCGTTGGACAAACGTCTTCAATATCTAGACTAACGAGATCCGTCTGTACAACCGTCTTCTATATCTAGACTAACGAGATACGTCGTTGGACAAACGTCTTCTATATCTAGACTAACGAGATACGTCGTTGGACAATCGTCTTCAATATCTAGACTAACGAGATCCGTCTGTACAACCGTCTTCTATGTCTAGACTAACGAGATACGTCGTTGGACAAACGTCTTCAATATCTAGACTAACGAGATCCGTCTGTACAACCGTCTTCTATATCTAGACTAACGAGATACGTCGTTGGACAAACGTCTTCTATATCTAGACTAACGAGATACGTCGTTGGACAATCGTCTTCAATATCTAGACTAACGAGATACGTCGTTGGACAAACGTCTTCAATATCTAGAATAACGAGATCCGTCTGTCCAACCGTTTTCTATATCTTGACTAACGGGATCCGTCGTTTTACAACCGTCTTCAATATCTAGACTAACGAGATCCGTCTGTACAACCGTCTTCTATGTCTAGACTAACGAGATCCGTCGTTGTACAACCGTCTTCTATATCAAGACTAACGAGATCCGTCGTTGTACAACCGTCTTCAATATCTAGACTAACGAGATCCGTCGTTGTACAACCGTCTTCTATATCTAGACTAACGAGATCCGTCGTTGTACAACCGTCTTTTCTATCTAGACTAACGAGATACGTCGTTGGAAAATCGTCTTCAATATCTAGACTAACGAGATACGTCGTTGGACAAACGTCTTCAATATCTAGACTAACGAGATCCGTCAGTACAACCGTCTTCTATGTCTAGACTAACGAGATCCGTCGTTGTACAACCGTCTTCTATATCAAGACTAACGAGATCCGTCGTTGGACAATCGATTTCGATGTTATATTAATCAAAAATCGAAATTATTCGCGATTGCTTCGCGAGTACACTTCTTCTTCGCGATTTTGATAACTAATTGTATTGTGGTGGGTGGACAAACGAAATGTTGGGATGGACAAACGTCTTCTATATCGAGACTAACGAGATCCGTCTGTACAACCGTATTCTATATCTAGACTAACGTGATCCGTCGTTGTCCAACCGTCTTCTATATCTAGACTAACGAGATCCGTCGTTGTACAACCGTTTTCTATATCTAGACTAACGAGATCCGTCTGTACAACCGTCTTCTACATCTAGACTAACGTGATCCGTCGTTGTCCAACCGTCTTCTATATCTAGACTAACGAGATACGTCGTTGGACAAACGTCTTCTATATCTAGACTAACGAGATCCGTCGTTGTACAACCGTCTTCTATATCTAGACTAACGAGATCCGTCGTTGTACAACCGTCTTTTATATCTAGACTAACGAGATACGTCGTTGGAAAATCGTCTTCAATATCTAGACTAACGAGATACGTCGTTGGACAAACGTCTTCAATATCTAGACTAACGAGATCCGTCTGTACAACCGTCTTCTATGTCTAGACTAACGAGATCCGTCGTTGTACAACCGTCTTCTATATCAAGACTAACGAGATCCGTCGTTGGACAATCGATTTCGATGTTATATTAATCAAAAATCGAAATTATTCGCGATTGCTTCGCGAGTACACTTCTTTTTCGCGATTTTGATAACTAATTGTATTGTGGAGGGTGGACAAACGAAATGTTGGGATGGACAAACGTCTTCTATATCGAGACTAACGAGATCCGTCTGTACAACCGTATTCTATGTCTAGACTAACGTGATCCGTCGTTGTCCAACCGTCTTCTATATCTAGACTAACGAGATTCGTCTGTACAACCGTCTTCTATATCAAGACTAACGAGATCCGTCGTTGTACAACCGTCTTCAATATCTAGACTAACGAGATCCGTCTGTACAACCGTCTTCTATATCTAGACTAACGAGATCCGTCGTTGTACAACCGTCTTTTATATCTAGACTAACGAGATCCGTCTGTACAACCGTCTTCTACATCTAGACTAACGTGATCCGTCGTTGTCCAACCGTCTTCTATATCTAGACTAACGAGATCCGTCTGTACAATCGTCTTCTATATCTAGACTAACGAGATCCGTCGTTGTACAACCGTCTTCTATATCTAGACTAACGAGATCCGTCGTTGTCCAACCGTCTTCTATATCTAGACTAACGAGATACGTCGTTGTACAACCGCCTTCTATATCTAGACTAACGAGATCCGTCGTTTTACAACCGTCTTCAATATCTAGACTAACGAGATCCGTCTGTACAACCGTCTTCTATGTCTAGACTAACGAGATCCGTCGTTGTACAACCGTCTTCTATATCAAGACTAACGAGATCCGTCGTTGTACAACCGTCTTCTATATCTAGTCTAACGAGATACATCGTTGGACAAACGTCTTCAATATCTAGACTAACGAGATTCGTCTGTACAACCGTCTTCTATATCAAGACTAACGAGATCCGTCTGTACAACCGTCTTCTATATCTAGACTAACGTGATACGTCGTTGGACAAACGTCTTCAATATCTAGAATAACGAGATCCGTCTGTACAACCGTTTTCTATATCTAGACTAACGAGATACGTCGTTGGACAAACGTCTTCAATATCTAGACTAACGAGATCCGTCTGTACAACCGTCTTCTATATCTAGACTAACGAGATACGTCGTTGGACAAACGTCTTCTATATCAAGACTAACGAGATCCGTCGTTGTACAACCGTCTTCAATATCTAGACTAACGAGATCCGTCGTTGTACAACCGTCTTCTATATCTAGACTAACGAGATCCGTCGTTGTACAACCGTCTTTTATATCTAGACTAACGAGATACGTCGTTGGAAAATCGTCTTCAATATCTAGACTAACGAGATACGTCGTTGGACAAACGTCTTCAATATCTAGACTAACGAGATCCGTCGTTGTACAACCGTCTTCTATGTCTAGACTAACGAGATCCGTCGTTGTACAACCGTCTTCTATATCAAGACTAACGAGATCCGTCGTTGGACAATCGATTTCGATGTTATATTAATCAAAAATCGAAATTATTCGCGATTGCTTCGCGAGTACACTTCTTTTTCGCGATTTTGATAACTAATTGTATTGTGGAGGGTGGACAAACGAAATGTTGGGATGGACAAACGTCTTCTATATCGAGACTAACGAGATCCGTCTGTACAACCGTATTCTATATCTAGACTAACGTGATCCGTCGTTGTCCAACCGTCTTCTATATCTAGACTAACGAGATCCGTCGTTGTACAACCGTTTTCTATATCTAGACTAACGAGATCCGTCTGTACAACCGTCTTCTACATCTAGACTAACGTGATCCGTCGTTGTCCAACCGTCTTCTATATCTAGACTAACGAGATACGTCGTTGGACAAACGTCTTCTATATCTAGACTAACGAGATCCGTCGTTGTACAACCGTCTTCTATATCTAGACTAACGAGATCCGTCGTTGTACAACCGTCTTTTATATCTGGACTAACGAGATACGTCGTTGGAAAATCGTCTTCAATATCTAGACTAACGAGATACGTCGTTGGACAAACGTCTTCAATATCTAGACTAACGAGATCCGTCTGTACAACCGTCTTCTATGTCTAGACTAACGAGATCCGTCGTTGTACAACCGTCTTCTATGTCTAGACTAACGAGATCCGTCGTTGTACAACCGTCTTCTATATCAAGACTAACGAGATCCGTCGTTGTACAACCGTCTTCTATATCTAGACTAACCAGATACGTCGTTGGACAAACGTCTTCTATATCTAAACTAACGAGATCCGTCGTTGTACAACCGTCTTCTATATCTAGACTAACGAGATCCGTCGTTGTACAACCGTCTTTTATATCTAGACTAACGAGATACGTCGTTGGAAAATCGTCTTCAATATCTAGACTAACGAGATACGTCGTTGGACAAACGTCTTCAATATCTAGACTAACGAGATCCGTCTGTACAACCGTCTTCTATGTCTAGACTAACGAGATCCGCCGTTGGACAATCGATTTCGATGTTATATTAATCAAAAATCGAAATTATTCGCGATTGCTTCGCGAGCACACTTCTTTTTCGCGATTTTGATAACTAATTGTATTGTGGAGGGTGGACAAACGAAATGTTGGGATGGACAAACGTCTTCTATATCGAGACTAACGAGATCCGTCTGTACAACCGTATTCTATATCTAGACTAACGTGATCCGTCGTTGTCCAACCGTCTTCTATATCTAGACTAACGAGATACGTCGTTGGACAAACGTCTTCTATATCTAGACTAACGAGATCCGTCGTTGTACAACCGTCTTCTATATATAGACTAACGAGATCCGAAGTTGTACAACCGTCTTCTATATCTAGACTAACGAGATCCGTCGTTGTACAACCGTCTTTTGTATCTAGACTAACGAGATACGTCGTTGGAAAATCGTCTTCAATATCTAGACTAACGAGATCCGTCGTTGTACAACCGTCTTTTATATCTAGACTAACGAGATACGTCGTTGGACAAACGTCTTCTATATCTAGACTAACGAGATCCGTCGTTGTACAACCGTCTTCTATATATAGACTAACGAGATCCGAAGTTGTACAACCGTATTCTATATCTAGACTAACGTGATCCGTCGTTGTCCAACCGTCTTCTATATCTAGACTAACGAGATACGTCGTTGGACAAACGTCTTCTATATCTAGACTAACGAGATCCGTCGTTGTACAACCGTATTCTATATCTAGACTAACGAGATCCGAAGTTGTACAACCGTCTTCTATATCTAGACTAACGAGATCCGTCGTTGTACAACCGTCTTCTATATCAAGACTAACGAGATCCGTCGTTGGAGAATCGTCTTCAATATCTAGACTAACGAGATCCGTCTGTACAACCGTCTTCTATATCTAGACTAACGAGATACGTCGTTGGACAAACGTCTTCTATATCTAGACTAACGAGATCCGTCGTTGTACAACCGTCTTCTATATATAGACTAACGAGATCCGAAGTTGTACAACCGTATTCTATATCTAGACTAACGTGATCCGTCGTTGTCCAACCGTCTTCTATATCTAGACTAACGAGATACGTCGTTGGACAAACGTCTTCTATATCTAGACTAACGAGATCCGTCGTTGTACAACCGTCTTCTATATATAGACTAACGAGATCCGAAGTTGTACAACCGTCTTCTATATCTAGACTAACGAGATCCGTCGTTGTACAACCGTCTTCTATATCAAGACTAACGAGATCCGTCGTTGGAGAATCGTCTTCAATATCTAGACTAACGAGATCCGTCTGTACAACCGTCTTCTATATCTAGACTAACGAGATCCGTCTGTACAACCGTCTTCTACATCTAGACTAACGAGATACGTCGTTGGACAAACGTCTTCTATATCTAGACTAACGAGATCCGTCGTTGTACAACCGTCTTCTATATCTAGACTAACGAGATCCGTCGTTGTACAACCGTCTTCTATATCAAGACTAACGAGATCCGTCGTTGTACAACCGCCTTCTATATCTAGACTAACGAGATCCGTCGTTGTACAACCGTTTTCTATATCTAGACTAACGAGATCCGTCTGTACAACCGTCTTCTACATCTAGACTAACGAGATACGTCGTTGGACAAACGTCTTCTATATCTAAACTAACGAGATCCGTCGTTGTACAACCGTCTTCTATATCTAGACTAACGAGATCCGTCGTTGTACAACCGTCTTTTATATCTAGACTAACGAGATACGTCGTTGGAAAATCGTCTTCAATATCTAGACTAACGAGATACGTCGTTGGACAAACGTCTTCAATATCTAGACTAACGAGATCCGTCTGTACAACCGTCTTCTATGTCTAGACTAACGAGATCCGTCGTTGGACAATCGATTTCGATGTTATATTAATCAAAAATCGAAATTATTCGCGATTGCTTCGCGAGCACACTTCTTTTTCGCGATTTTGATAACTAATTGTATTGTGGAGGGTGGACAAACGAAATGTTGGGATGGACAAACGTCTTCTATATCGAGACTAACGAGATCCGTCTGTACAACCGTATTCTATATCTAGACTAACGTGATCCGTCGTTGTCCAACCGTCTTCTATATCTAGACTAACGAGATACGTCGTTGGACAAACGTCTTCTATATCTAGACTAACGAGATCCGTCGTTGTACAACCGTCTTCTATATATAGACTAACGAGATCCGAAGTTGTACAACCGTCTTCTATATCTAGACTAACGAGATCCGTCGTTGTACAACCGTCTTTTGTATCTAGACTAACGAGATACGTCGTTGGACAATCGTCTTCAATATCTAGACTAACGAGATCCGTCTGTACAACCGTCTTCTATATCTAGACTAACGAGATCCGTCTGTACAATCGTCTTCTATATCTAGACTAACGAGATCCGTCGTTGTACAACCGTCTTCTATATCTAGACTAACGAGATCCGTCGTTGTACAACCGTCTTCTATATCAAGACTAACGAGATCCGTCGTTGTACAACCGTCTTCTATATCTAGTCTAACGAGATACATCGTTGGACAAACGTCTTCAATATCTAGACTAACGAGATTCGTCTGTACAACCGTCTTCTATATCAAGACTAACGAGATCCGTCGTTGTACAACCGTCTTCTATATCTAGACTAACGAGATCCGTCGTTGTACAACCGTCTTCTATATCTAGACTAACGTGATCCGTCGTTGTCCAACCGTCTTCTATATCTAGACTAACGAGATCCGTCGTTGTACAACCGTCTTCTATATCTAGACTAACGAGATCCGTCGTTGTACAACCGTCTTTTATATCTAGACTAACGAGATACGTCGTTGGAAAATCGTCTTCAATATCTAGACTAACGAGATACGTCGTTGGACAAACGTCTTCAATATCTAGACTAACGAGATCCGTCTGTACAACCGTCTTCTATGTCTAGACTAACGAGATCCGTCGTTGTACAACCGTCTTCTATGTCTAGACTAACGAGATCCGTCGTTGTACAACCGTCTTCTATATCAAGACTAACGAGATCCGTCGTTGTACAACCGTCTTCTATATCTAGACTAACCAGATACGTCGTTGGACAAACGTCTTCTATATCTAAACTAACGAGATCCGTCGTTGTACAACCGTCTTCTATATCTAGACTAACGAGATCCGTCGTTGTACAACCGTCTTTTATATCTAGACTAACGAGATACGTCGTTGGAAAATCGTCTTCAATATCTAGACTAACGAGATACGTCGTTGGACAAACGTCTTCAATATCTAGACTAACGAGATCCGTCTGTACAACCGTCTTCTATGTCTAGACTAACGAGATCCGTCGTTGGACAATCGATTTCGATGTTATATTAATCAAAAATCGAAATTATTCGCGATTGCTTCGCGAGCACACTTCTTTTTCGCGATTTTGATAACTAATTGTATTGTGGAGGGTGGACAAACGAAATGTTGGGATGGACAAACGTCTTCTATATCGAGACTAACGAGATCCGTCTGTACAACCGTATTCTATATCTAGACTAACGTGATCCGTCGTTGTCCAACCGTCTTCTATATCTAGACTAACGAGATACGTCGTTGGACAAACGTCTTCTATATCTAGACTAACGAGATCCGTCGTTGTACAACCGTCTTCTATATATAGACTAACGAGATCCGAAGTTGTACAACCGTCTTCTATATCTAGACTAACGAGATCCGTCGTTGTACAACCGTCTTTTGTATCTAGACTAACGAGATACGTCGTTGGAAAATCGTCTTCAATATCTAGACTAACGAGATCCGTCGTTGTACAACCGTCTTTTATATCTAGACTAACGAGATACGTCGTTGGACAAACGTCTTCTATATCTAGACTAACGAGATCCGTCGTTGTACAACCGTCTTCTATATATAGACTAACGAGATCCGAAGTTGTACAACCGTCTTCTATATATAGACTAACGAGATCCGAAGTTGTACAACCGTCTTCTATATCTAGACTAACGAGATCCGTCGTTGTACAACCGTCTTCTATATCAAGACTAACGAGATCCGTCGTTGGACAATCGATTTCGATGTTATATTAATCAAAAATCGAAATTATTCGCGATTGCTTCGCGAGCACACTTCTTTTTCGCGATTTTGATAACTAATTGTATTGTGGAGGGTGGACAAACGAAATGTTGGGATGGACAAACGTCTTCTATATCGAGACTAACGAGATCCGTCTGTACAACCGTATTCTATATCTAGACTAACGTGATCCGTCGTTGTCCAACCGTCTTCTATATCTAGACTAACGAGATCCGTCGTTGTACAACCGTCTTCTATATCTAGACTAACGAGATCCGTCGTTGTACAACCGTCTTCTATATATAGACTAACGAGATCCGAAGTTGTACAACCGTATTCTATATCTAGACTAACGTGATCCGTCGTTGTCCAACCGTCTTCTATATCTAGACTAACGAGATACGTCGTTGGACAAACGTCTTCTATATCGAGACTAACGAGATCCGTCTGTACAACCGTATTCTATATCTAGACTAACGTGATCCGTCGTTGTCCAACCGTCTTCTATATCTAGACTAAAGAGATACGTCGTTGGACAAACGTCTTCTATATCTAGACTAACGAGATCCGTCGTTGTACAACCGTCTTCTATATATAGACTAACGAGATCCGAAGTTGTACAACCGTCTTCTATATCTAGACTAACGAGATCCGTCGTTGTACAACCGTCTTCTATATCAAGACTAACGAGATCCGTCGTTGGAGAATCGTCTTCAATATCTAGACTAACGAGATCCGTCTGTACAACCGTCTTCTATATCTAGACTAACGAGATCCGTCTGTACAACCGTCTTCTACATCTAGACTAACGAGATACGTCGTTGGACAAACGTCTTCTATATCTAGACTAACGAGATCCGTCGTTGTACAACCGTCTTCTATATCTAGACTAACGAGATCCGTCGTTGTACAACCGTCTTCTATATCAAGACTAACGAGATCCGTCGTTGTACAACCGCCTTCTATATCTAGACTAACGAGATCCGTCGTTGTACAACCGTTTTCTATATCTAGACTAACGAGATCCGTCTGTACAACCGTCTTCTACATCTAGACTAACGAGATACGTCGTTGGACAAACGTCTTCTATATCTAAACTAACGAGATCCGTCGTTGTACAACCGTCTTCTATATCTAGACTAACGAGATCCGTCGTTGTACAACCGTCTTTTATATCTAGACTAACGAGATACGTCGTTGGAAAATCGTCTTCAATATCTAGACTAACGAGATACGTCGTTGGACAAACGTCTTCAATATCTAGACTAACGAGATCCGTCTGTACAACCGTCTTCTATGTCTAGACTAACGAGATCCGTCGTTGGACAATCGATTTCGATGTTATATTAATCAAAAATCGAAATTATTCGCGATTGCTTCGCGAGCACACTTCTTTTTCGCGATTTTGATAACTAATTGTATTGTGGAGGGTGGACAAACGAAATGTTGGGATGGACAAACGTCTTCTATATCGAGACTAACGAGATCCGTCTGTACAACCGTATTCTATATCTAGACTAACGTGATCCGTCGTTGTCCAACCGTCTTCTATATCTAGACTAACGAGATACGTCGTTGGACAAACGTCTTCTATATCTAGACTAACGAGATCCGTCGTTGTACAACCGTCTTCTATATATAGACTAACGAGATCCGAAGTTGTACAACCGTCTTCTATATCTAGACTAACGAGATCCGTCGTTGTACAACCGTCTTTTGTATCTAGACTAACGAGATACGTCGTTGGACAATCGTCTTCAATATCTAGACTAACGAGATCCGTCTGTACAACCGTCTTCTATATCTAGACTAACGAGATCCGTCTGTACAATCGTCTTCTATATCTAGACTAACGAGATCCGTCGTTGTACAACCGTCTTCTATATCTAGACTAACGAGATCCGTCGTTGTACAACCGTCTTCTATATCAAGACTAACGAGATCCGTCGTTGTACAACCGTCTTCTATATCTAGTCTAACGAGATACATCGTTGGACAAACGTCTTCAATATCTAGACTAACGAGATTCGTCTGTACAACCGTCTTCTATATCAAGACTAACGAGATCCGTCGTTGTACAACCGTCTTCTATATCTAGACTAACGAGATCCGTCGTTGTACAACCGTCTTCTATATCTAGACTAACGTGATCCGTCGTTGTCCAACCGTCTTCTATATCTAGACTAACGAGATCCGTCGTTGTACAACCGTCTTCTATATCTAGACTAACGAGATCCGTCGTTGTACAACCGTCTTTTATATCTAGACTAACGAGATACGTCGTTGGAAAATCGTCTTCAATATCTAGACTAACGAGATACGTCGTTGGACAAACGTCTTCAATATCTAGACTAACGAGATCCGTCTGTACAACCGTCTTCTATGTCTAGACTAACGAGATCCGTCGTTGTACAACCGTCTTCTATGTCTAGACTAACGAGATCCGTCGTTGTACAACCGTCTTCTATATCAAGACTAACGAGATCCGTCGTTGTACAACCGTCTTCTATATCTAGACTAACCAGATACGTCGTTGGACAAACGTCTTCTATATCTAAACTAACGAGATCCGTCGTTGTACAACCGTCTTCTATATCTAGACTAACGAGATCCGTCGTTGTACAACCGTCTTTTATATCTAGACTAACGAGATACGTCGTTGGAAAATCGTCTTCAATATCTAGACTAACGAGATACGTCGTTGGACAAACGTCTTCAATATCTAGACTAACGAGATCCGTCTGTACAACCGTCTTCTATGTCTAGACTAACGAGATCCGTCGTTGGACAATCGATTTCGATGTTATATTAATCAAAAATCGAAATTATTCGCGATTGCTTCGCGAGCACACTTCTTTTTCGCGATTTTGATAACTAATTGTATTGTGGAGGGTGGACAAACGAAATGTTGGGATGGACAAACGTCTTCTATATCGAGACTAACGAGATCCGTCTGTACAACCGTATTCTATATCTAGACTAACGTGATCCGTCGTTGTCCAACCGTCTTCTATATCTAGACTAACGAGATACGTCGTTGGACAAACGTCTTCTATATCTAGACTAACGAGATCCGTCGTTGTACAACCGTCTTCTATATATAGACTAACGAGATCCGAAGTTGTACAACCGTCTTCTATATCTAGACTAACGAGATCCGTCGTTGTACAACCGTCTTTTGTATCTAGACTAACGAGATACGTCGTTGGAAAATCGTCTTCAATATCTAGACTAACGAGATCCGTCGTTGTACAACCGTCTTTTATATCTAGACTAACGAGATACGTCGTTGGACAAACGTCTTCTATATCTAGACTAACGAGATCCGTCGTTGTACAACCGTCTTCTATATATAGACTAACGAGATCCGAAGTTGTACAACCGTCTTCTATATATAGACTAACGAGATCCGAAGTTGTACAACCGTCTTCTATATCTAGACTAACGAGATCCGTCGTTGTACAACCGTCTTCTATATCAAGACTAACGAGATCCGTCGTTGGACAATCGATTTCGATGTTATATTAATCAAAAATCGAAATTATTCGCGATTGCTTCGCGAGTACACTTCTTTTTCGCGATTTTGATAACTAATTGTATTGTGGAGGGTGGACAAACGAAATGTTGGGATGGACAAACGTCTTCTATATCGAGACTAACGAGATCCGTCTGTACAACCGTATTCTATATCTAGACTAACGTGATCCGTCGTTGTCCAACCGTCTTCTATATCTAGACTAACGAGATCCGTCGTTGTACAACCGTTTTCTATATCTAGAATAACGAGATCCGTCTGTACAACCGTCTTCTACATCTAGACTAACGTGATCCGTCGTTGTCCAACCGTCTTCTATATCTAGACTAACGAGATACGTCGTTGGACAAACGTCTTCTATATCTAGACTAACGAGATCCGTCGTTGTACAACCGTCTTCTATATCTAGACTAACGAGATCCGTCGTTGTACAACCGTCTTCTATATCAAGACTAACGAGATCCGTCGTTGTACAACCGCCTTCTATATCTAGACTAACGAGATCCGTCGTTGTACAACCGTTTTCTATATCTAGACTAACGAGATCCGTCTGTACAACCGTCTTCTACATCTAGACTAACGAGATACGTCGTTGGACAAACGTCTTCTATATCTAAACTAACGAGATCCGTCGTTGTACAACCGTCTTCTATATCTAGACTAACGAGATCCGTCGTTGTACAACCGTCTTTTATATCTAGACTAACGAGATACGTCGTTGGAAAATCGTCTTCAATATCTAGACTAACGAGATACGTCGTTGGACAAACGTCTTCAATATCTAGACTAACGAGATCCGTCTGTACAACCGTCTTCTATGTCTAGACTAACGAGATCCGTCGTTGGACAATCGATTTCGATGTTATATTAATCAAAAATCGAAATTATTCGCGATTGCTTCGCGAGCACACTTCTTTTTCGCGATTTTGATAACTAATTGTATTGTGGAGGGTGGACAAACGAAATGTTGGGATGGACAAACGTCTTCTATATCGAGACTAACGAGATCCGTCTGTACAACCGTATTCTATATCTAGACTAACGTGATCCGTCGTTGTCCAACCGTCTTCTATATCTAGACTAACGAGATACGTCGTTGGACAAACGTCTTCTATATCTAGACTAACGAGATCCGTCGTTGTACAACCGTCTTCTGTATATAGACTAACGAGATCCGAAGTTGTACAACCGTCTTCTATATCTAGACTAACGAGATCCGTCGTTGTACAACCGTCTTTTGTATCTAGACTAACGAGATACGTCGTTGGACAATCGTCTTCAATATCTAGACTAACGAGATCCGTCTGTACAACCGTCTTCTATATCTAGACTAACGAGATCCGTCTGTACAATCGTCTTCTATATCTAGACTAACGAGATCCGTCGTTGTACAACCGTCTTCTATATCTAGACTAACGAGATCCGTCGTTGTACAACCGTCTTCTATATCAAGACTAACGAGATCCGTCGTTGTACAACCGTCTTCTATATCTAGTCTAACGAGATACATCGTTGGACAAACGTCTTCAATATCTAGACTAACGAGATTCGTCTGTACAACCGTCTTCTATATCAAGACTAACGAGATCCGTCGTTGTACAACCGTCTTCTATATCTAGACTAACGAGATCCGTCGTTGTACAACCGTTTTCTATATCTAGACTAACGAGATCCGTCTGTACAACCGTCTTCTATATCTAGACTAACGTGATCCGTCGTTGTCCAACCGTCTTCTATATCTAGACTAACGAGATACGTCGTTGGACAAACGTCTTCTATATCTAGACTAACGAGATCCGTCGTTGTACAACCGTCTTCTATATCTAGACTAACGAGATCCGTCTGTACAACCGTCTTCTATATCTAGACTAACGAGATACGTCGTTGGAAAATCGTCTTCAATATCTAGACTAACGAGATACGTCGTTGGACAAACGTCTTCAATATCTAGAATAACGAGATCCGATTGTACAACCGTCTTCTATGTCTAGACTAACGAGATCCGTCGTTGTACCACCGTCTTCTATATCAAGACTAACGAGATCCGTCGTTGGACAATCGATTTCGATGTTATATTAATCAAAAATCGAAATTATTCGCGATTGCTTCGCGAGTACACTTCTTTTTCGCGATTTTGATAAGTAATTGTATTGTGGAGGGTGGACAAACGAAATGTTGGGATGGACAAACGTCTTCTATATCGAGAGTAACGAGATCCGTCTGTACAACCGTCTTCTATATCTAGTCTAACGAGATACGTCGTTGGACAAACGTCTTCAATATCTAGACTAACGAGATCCGTCTGTACAACCGTCTTCTATATCTAGACTAACGAGATACGTCGTTGGAAAATCGTCTTCAATATCTAGACTAACGAGATACGTCGTTGGACAAACGTCTTCAATATCTAGAACAACGAGATCCGATTGTACAACCGTCTTCTATGTCTAGACTAACGAGATCCGTCGTTGTACAACCGTCTTCTATATCAAGACTAACGAGATCCGTCGTTGGACAATCGATTTCGATGTTATATTAATCAAAAATCGAAATTATTCGCGATTGCTTCGCGAGTACACTTCTTTTTCGCGATTTTGATAAGTAATTGTATTGTGGAGGGTGGACAAACGAAATGTTGGGATGGACAAACGTCTTCTATATCGAGAGTAACGAGATCCGTCTGTACAACCGTCTTCTATATCTAGTCTAACGAGATACGTCGTTGGACAAACGTCTTCAATATCTAGACTAACGAGATCCGTCTGTACAACCGTCTTCTATATCTAGACTAACGTGATACGTCGTTGGACAATCGTCTTCAATATCTAAACTAACGAGATCCGTCTGTACAACCGTCTGCTATATCTAGACTAACGAGATACGTCGTTGGACAAACGTCTTCTATATCTAGACTAACGAGATACGTCGTTGGACAATCGTCTTCAATATCTAGACTAACGAGATACGTCGTTGGACAAACGTCTTCAATATCTAGAATAACGAGATCCGTCTGTACAACCGTTTTCTATATCTTGACTAACGGGATCCGTCGTTTTACAACCGTCTTCAATATCTAGACTAACGAGATCCGTCTGTACAACCGTCTTCTATGTCTAGACTAACGAGATCCGTCGTTGTACAACCGTCTTCTATATCAAGACTAACGAGATCCGTCGTTGTACAACCGTCTTCAATATCTAGACTAACGAGATCCGTCGTTGTACAACCGTCTTCTATATCTAGACTAACGAGATCCGTCGTTGTACAACCGTCTTTTATATCTAGACTAACGAGATGCGTCGTTGGAAAATCGTCTTCAATATCTAGACTAACGAGATACGTCGTTGGACAAACGTCTTCAATATCTAGACTAACGAGATCCGTCAGTACAACCGTCTTCTATGTCTAGACTAACGAGATCCGTCGTTGTACAACCGTCTTCTATATCAAGACTAACGAGATCCGTCGTTGGACAATCGATTTCGATGTTATATTAATCAAAAATCGAAATTATTCGCGATTGCTTCGCGAGTACACTTCTTTTTCGCGATTTTGATAACTAATTGTATTGTGGAGGGTGGACAAACGAAATGTTGGGATGGACAAACGTCTTCTATATCGAGACTAACGAGATCCGTCTGTACAACCGTATTCTATATCTAGACTAACGTGATCCGTCGTTGTCCAACCGTCTTCTATATCTAGACTAACGAGATACGTCGTTGGACAAACGTCTTCTATATCTAGACTAACGAGATCCGTCGTTGTACAACCGTCTTCTATATATAGACTAACGAGATCCGAAGTTGTACAACCGTCTTCTATATCTAGACTAACGAGATCCGTCGTTGTACAACCGTCTTTTATATCTAGACTAACGAGATACGTCGTTGGACAATCGTCTTCAATATCTAGACTAACGAGATCCGTCTGTACAACCGTCTTCTATATCTAGACTAACGAGATCCGTCTGTACAATCGTCTTCTATATCTAGACTAACGAGATCCGTCGTTGTACAACCGTCTTCTATATCTAGACTAACGAGATCCGTCGTTGTCCAACCGTCTTCTATATCTAGACTAACGAGATACGTCGTTGTACAACCGCTTTCTATATCTAGACTAACGAGATCCGTCGTTTTACAACCGTCTTCAATATCTAGACTAACGAGATCCGTCTGTACAACCGTCTTCTATGTCTAGACTAACGAGATCCGTCGTTGTACAACCGTCTTCTATATCAAGACTAACGAGATCCGTCGTTGTACAACCGTCTTCTATATCTAGTCTAACGAGATACATCGTTGGACAAACGTCTTCAATATCTAGACTAACGAGATTCGTCTGTACAACCGTCTTCTATATCAAGACTAACGAGATCCGTCTGTACAACCGTCTTCTATATCTAGACTAACGTGATACGTCGTTGGACAATCGTCTTCAATATCTAAACTAACGAGATCCGTCTGTACAACCGTCTTCTATATCAAGACTAACGAGATCCGTCTGTACAACCGTCTTCTATATCAAGACTAACGAGATCCGTCTGTACAACCGTCTTCTATATCTAGACTAACGTGATACGTCGTTGGACAAACGTCTTCAATATCTAGAATAACGAGATCCGTCTGTACAACCGTTTTCTATATCTAGACTAACGAGATACGGCGTTGGACAAACGTCTTCAATATCTAGACTAACGAGATCCGTCTGTACAACCGTCTTCTATATCTAGACTAACGAGATACGTCGTTGGACAAACGTCTTCTATATCAAGACTAACGAGATCCGTCGTTGTACAACCGTCTTCAATATCTAGACTAACGAGATCCGTCGTTGTACAACCGTCTTCTATATCTAGACTAACGAGATCCGTCGTTGTACAACCGTCTTTTATATCTAGACTAACGAGATACGTCGTTGGAAAATCGTCTTCAATATCTAGACTAACGAGATACGTCGTTGGACAAACGTCTTCAATATCTAGACTAACGAGATCCGTCAGTACAACCGTCTTCTATGTCTAGACTAACGAGATCCGTCGTTGTACAACCGTCTTCTATATCAAGACTAACGAGATCCGTCGTTGGACAATCGATTTCGATGTTATATTAATCAAAAATCGAAATTATTCGCGATTGCTTCGCGAGTACACTTCTTTTTCGCGATTTTGATAACTAATTGTATTGTGGAGGGTGGACAAACGAAATGTTGGGATGGACAAACGTCTTCTATATCGAGACTAACGAGATCCGTCTGTACAACCGTATTCTATATCTAGACTAACGTGATCCGTCGTTGTCCAACCGTCTTCTATATCTAGACTAACGAGATCCGTCGTTGTACAACCGTTTTCTATATCTAGACTAACGAGATCCGTCTGTACAACCGTCTTCTACATCTAGACTAACGTGATCCGTCGTTGTCCAACCGTCTTCTATATCTAGACTAACGAGATACGTCGTTGGACAAACGTCTTCTATATCTAGACTAACGAGATCCGTCGTTGTACAACCGTCTTCTATATCTAGACTAACGAGATCCGTCGTTGTACAACCGTCTTTTATATCTGGACTAACGAGATACGTCGTTGGAAAATCGTCTTCAATATCTAGACTAACGAGATACGTCGTTGGACAAACGTCTTCAATATCTAGACTAACGAGATCCGTCTGTACAACCGTCTTCTATGTCTAGACTAACGAGATCCGTCGTTGTACAACCGTCTTCTATGTCTAGACTAACGAGATCCGTCGTTGTACAACCGTCTTCTATATCAAGACTAACGAGATCCGTCGTTGTACAACCGTCTTCTATATCTAGACTAACCAGATACGTCGTTGGACAAACGTCTTCTATATCTAAACTAACGAGATCCGTCGTTGTACAACCATCTTCTATATCTAGACTAACGAGATCCGTCGTTGTACAACCGTCTTTTATATCTAGACTAACGAGATACGTCGTTGGAAAATCGTCTTCAATATCTAGACTAACGAGATACGTCGTTGGACAAACGTCTTCAATATCTAGACTAACGAGATCCGTCTGTACAACCGTCTTCTATGTCTAGACTAACGAGATCCGTCGTTGTACAACCGTCTTCTATATCAAGACTAACGAGATCCGTCGTTGGACAATCGATTTCGATGTTATATTAATCAAAAATCGAAATTATTCGCGATTGCTTCGCGAGTACACTTCTTTTTCGCGATTTTGATAACTAATTGTATTGTGGAGGGTGGACAAACGAAATGTTGGGATGGACAAACGTCTTCTATATCGAGACTAACGAGATCCGTCTGTACAACCGTATTCTATATCTAGACTAACGTGATCCGTCGTTGTCCAACCGTCTTCTATATCTAGACTAACGAGATACGTCGTTGGACAAACGTCTTCTATATCTAGACTAACGAGATCCGTCGTTGTACAACCGTCTTCTATATATAGACTAACGAGATCCGAAGTTGTACAACCGTCTTCTATATCTAGACTAACGAGATCCGTCGTTGTACAACCGTCTTTTATATCTAGACTAACGAGATACGTCGTTGGACAATCGTCTTCAATATCTAGACTAACGAGATCCGTCTGTACAACCGTCTTCTATATCTAGACTAACGAGATCCGTCTGTACAATCGTCTTCTATATCTAGACTAACGAGATCCGTCGTTGTACAACCGTCTTCTATATCTAGACTAACGAGATCCGTCGTTGTCCAACCGTCTTCTATATCTAGACTAACGAGATACGTCGTTGTACAACCGCCTTCTATATCTAGACTAACGAGATCCGTCGTTTTACAACCGTCTTCAATATCTAGACTAACGAGATCCGTCTGTACAACCGTCTTCTATGTCTAGACTAACGAGATCCGTCGTTGTACAACCGTCTTCTATATCAAGACTAACGAGATCCGTCGTTGTACAACCGTCTTCTATATCTAGTCTAACGAGATACATCGTTGGACAAACGTCTTCAATATCTAGACTAACGAGATTCGTCTGTACAACCGTCTTCTATATCAAGACTAACGAGATCCGTCTGTACAACCGTCTTCTATATCTAGACTAACGTGATACGTCGTTGGACAAACGTCTTCAATATCTAGAATAACGAGATCCGTCTGTACAACCGTTTTCTATATCTAGACTAACGAGATACGTCGTTGGACAAACGTCTTCAATATCTAGACTAACGAGATCCGTCTGTACAACCGTCTTCTATATCTAGACTAACGAGATACGTCGTTGGACAAACGTCTTCTATATCAAGACTAACGAGATCCGTCGTTGTACAACCGTCTTCAATATCTAGACTAACGAGATCCGTCGTTGTACAACCGTCTTCTATATCTAGACTAACGAGATCCGTCGTTGTACAACCGTCTTTTATATCTAGACTAACGAGATACGTCGTTGGAAAATCGTCTTCAATATCTAGACTAACGAGATACGTCGTTGGACAAACGTCTTCAATATCTAGACTAACGAGATCCGTCAGTACAACCGTCTTCTATGTCTAGACTAACGAGATCCGTCGTTGTACAACCGTCTTCTATATCAAGACTAACGAGATCCGTCGTTGGACAATCGATTTCGATGTTATATTAATCAAAAATCGAAATTATTCGCGATTGCTTCGCGAGTACACTTCTTTTTCGCGATTTTGATAACTAATTGTATTGTGGAGGGTGGACAAACGAAATGTTGGGATGGACAAACGTCTTCTATATCGAGACTAACGAGATCCGTCTGTACAACCGTCTTCTATGTCTAGACTAACGAGATCCGTCGTTGTACAACCGTCTTCTATATCAAGACTAACGAGATCCGTCGTTGTACAACCGTCTTCAATATCTAGACTAACGAGATCCGTCGTTGTACAACCGTCTTCTATATCTAGACTAACGAGATCCGTCGTTGTACAACCGTCTTTTATATCTAGACTAACGAGATGCGTCGTTGGAAAATCGTCTTCAATATCTAGACTAACGAGATACGTCGTTGGACAAACGTCTTCAATATCTAGACTAACGAGATCCGTCAGTACAACCGTCTTCTATGTCTAGACTAACGAGATCCGTCGTTGTACAACCGTCTTCTATATCAAGACTAACGAGATCCGTCGTTGGACAATCGATTTCGATGTTATATTAATCAAAAATCGAAATTATTCGCGATTGCTTCGCGAGTACACTTCTTTTTCGCGATTTTGATAACTAATTGTATTGTGGAGGGTGGACAAACGAAATGTTGGGATGGACAAACGTCTTCTATATCGAGACTAACGAGATCCGTCTGTACAACCGTATTCTATATCTAGACTAACGTGATCCGTCGTTGTCCAACCGTCTTCTATATCTAGACTAACGAGATCCGTCGTTGTACAACCGTTTTCTATATCTAGACTAACGAGATCCGTCTGTACAACCGTCTTCTACATCTAGACTAACGTGATCCGTCGTTGTCCAACCGTCTTCTATATCTAGACTAACGAGATACGTCGTTGGACAAACGTCTTCTATATCTAGACTAACGAGATCCGTCGTTGTACAACCGTCTTCTATATCTAGACTAACGAGATCCGTCGTTGTACAACCGTCTTTTATATCTAGACTAACGAGATACGTCGTTGGAAAATCGTCTTCAATATCTAGACTAACGAGATACGTCGTTGGCAAACGTCTTCAATATCTAGACTAACGAGATCCGTCTGTACAACCGTCTTCTATGTCTAGACTAACGAGATCCGTCGTTGTACAACCGTCTTCTATATCAAGACTAACGAGATCCGTCGTTGGACAATCGATTTCGATGTTATATTAATCAAAAATCGAAATTATTCGCGATTGCTTCGCGAGTACACTTCTTTTTCGCGATTTTGATAACTAATTGTATTGTGGAGGGTGGACAAACGAAATGTTGGGATGGACAAACGTCTTCTATATCGAGACTAACGAGATCCGTCTGTACAACCGTATTCTATATCTAGACTAACGTGATCCGTCGTTGTCCAACCGTCTTCTATATCTAGACTAACGAGATACGTCGTTGGACAAACGTCTTCTATATCTAGACTAACGAGATCCGTCGTTGTACAACCGTCTTCTATATATAGACTAACGAGATCCGAAGTTGTACAACCGTCTTCTATATCTAGACTAACGAGATCCGTCGTTGTACAACCGTCTTTTATATCTAGACTAACGAGATACGTCGTTGGACAATCGTCTTCAATATCTAGACTAACGAGATCCGTCTGTACAACCGTCTTCTATATCTAGACTAACGAGATCCGTCTGTACAATCGTCTTCTATATCTAGACTAACGAGATCCGTCGTTGTACAACCGTCTTCTATATCTAGACTAACGAGATCCGTCGTTGTCCAACCGTCTTCTATATCTAGACTAACGAGATACGTCGTTGTACAACCGCTTTCTATATCTAGACTAACGAGATCCGTCGTTTTACAACCGTCTTCAATATCTAGACTAACGAGATCCGTCTGTACAACCGTCTTCTATGTCTAGACTAACGAGATCCGTCGTTGTACAACCGTCTTCTATATCAAGACTAACGAGATCCGTCGTTGTACAACCGTCTTCTATATCTAGTCTAACGAGATACATCGTTGGACAAACGTCTTCAATATCTAGACTAACGAGATTCGTCTGTACAACCGTCTTCTATATCAAGACTAACGAGATCCGTCTGTACAACCGTCTTCTATATCTAGACTAACGTGATACGTCGTTGGACAATCGTCTTCAATATCTAAACTAACGAGATCCGTCTGTACAACCGTCTTCTATATCAAGACTAACGAGATCCGTCTGTACAACCGTCTTCTATATCTAGACTAACGAGATACGTCGTTGGACAAACGTCTTCTATATCTAGACTAACGAGATACGTCGTTGGACAATCGTCTTCAATATCTAGACTAACGAGATACGTCGTTGGACAAACGTCTTCAATATCTAGAATAACGAGATCCGTCTGTACAACCGTTTTCTATATCTTGACTAACGGGATCCGTCGTTTTACAACCGTCTTCAATATCTAGACTAACGAGATCCGTCTGTACAACCGTCTTCTATGTCTAGACTAACGAGATCCGTCGTTGTACAACCGTCTTCTATATCAAGACTAACGAGATCCGTCGTTGTACAACCGTCTTCAATATCTAGACTAACGAGATCCGTCGTTGTACAACCGTCTTCTATATCTAGACTAACGAGATCCGTCGTTGTACAACCGTCTTTTATATCTAGACTAACGAGATACGTCGTTGGAAAATCGTCTTCAATATCTAGACTAACGAGATATGTCGTTGGACAAACGTCTTCAATATCTAGACTAACGAGATCCGTCAGTACAACCGTCTTCTATGTCTAGACTAACGAGATCCGTCGTTGTAGAACCGTCTTCTATATCAAGACTAACGAGATCCGTCGTTGTAGAACCGTCTTCTATATCAAGACTAACGAGATCCGTCGTTGGACAATCGATTTCGATGTTATATTAATCAAAAATCGAAATTATTCGCGATTGCTTCGCGAGTACACTTCTTTTTCGCGATTTTGATAACTAATTGTATTGTGGAGGGTGGACAAACGAAATGTTGGGATGGACAAACGTCTTCTATATCGAGACTAACGAGATCCGTCTGTACAACCGTATTCTATATCTAGACTAACGTGATCCGTCGTTGTCCAACCGTCTTCTATATCTAGACTAACGAGATACGTCGTTGGACAAACGTCTTCTATATCTAGACTAACGAGATCCGTCGTTGTACAACCGTCTTCTATATATAGACTAACGAGATCCGAAGTTGTACAACCGTCTTCTATATCTAGACTAACGAGATACGTCGTTGGACAAACGTCTTCTATATCTAGACTAACGAGATCCGTCGTTGTACAACCGTCTTCTATATATAGACTAACGAGATCCGAAGTTGTACAACCGTCTTCTATATCTAGACTAACGAGATCCGTCGTTGTACAACCGTCTTCTATATCAAGACTAACGAGATCCGTCGTTGGACAATCGATTTCGATGTTATATTAATCAAAAATCGAAATTATTCGCGATTGCTTCGCGAGTACACTTCTTTTTCGCGATTTTGATAACTAATTGTATTGTGGAGGGTGGACAAACGAAATGTTGGGATGGACAAACGTCTTCTATATCGAGACTAACGAGATCCGTCTGTACAACCGTATTCTATATCTAGACTAACGTGATCCGTCGTTGTCCAACCGTCTTCTATATCTAGACTAACGAGATCCGTCGTTGTACAACCGTTTTCTATATCTAGACTAACGAGATCCGTCTGTACAACCGTCTTCTATATATAGACTAACGAGATCCGAAGTTGTACAACCGTCTTCTATATCTAGACTAACGAGATCCGTCGTTGTACAACCGTCTTTTATATCTAGACTAACGAGATACGTCGTTGGACAATCGTCTTCAATATCTAGACTAACGAGATCCGTCTGTACAACCGTCTTCTATATCTAGACTAACGAGATCCGTCTGTACAATCGTCTTCTATATCTAGACTAACGAGATCCGTCGTTGTACAACCGTCTTCTATATCTAGACTAACGAGATCCGTCGTTGTCCAACCGTCTTCTATATCTAGACTAACGAGATACGTCGTTGTACAACCGCCTTCTATATCTAGACTAACGAGATCCGTCGTTTTACAACCGTCTTCAATATCTAGACTAACGAGATCCGTCTGTACAACCGTCTTCTATGTCTAGACTAACGAGATCCGTCGTTGTACAACCGTCTTCTATATCAAGACTAACGAGATCCGTCGTTGTACAACCGTCTTCTATATCTAGTCTAACGAGATACATCGTTGGACAAACGTCTTCAATATCTAGACTAACGAGATTCGTCTGTACAACCGTCTTCTATATCAAGACTAACGAGATCCGTCTGTACAACCGTCTTCTATATCTAGACTAACGTGATACGTCGTTGGACAATCGTCTTCAATATCTAAACTAACGAGATCCGTCTGTACAACCGTCTTCTATATCAAGACTAACGAGATCCGTCTGTACAACCGTCTTCTATATCTAGACTAACGAGATACGTCGTTGGACAAACGTCTTCTATATCTAGACTAACGAGATACGTCGTTGGACAATCGTCTTCAATATCTAGACTAACGAGATACGTCGTTGGACAAACGTCTTCAATATCTAGAATAACGAGATCCGTCTGTACAACCGTTTTCTATATCTTGACTAACGGGATCCGTCGTTTTACAACCGTCTTCAATATCTAGACTAACGAGATCCGTCTGTACAACCGTCTTCTATGTCTAGACTAACGAGATCCGTCGTTGTACAACCGTCTTCTATATCAAGACTAACGAGATCCGTCGTTGTACAACCGTCTTCAATATCTAGACTAACGAGATCCGTCGTTGTACAACCGTCTTCTATATCTAGACTAACGAGATCCGTCGTTGTACAACCGTCTTTTATATCTAGACTAACGAGATACGTCGTTGGAAAATCGTCTTCAATATCTAGACTAACGAGATATGTCGTTGGACAAACGTCTTCAATATCTAGACTAACGAGATCCGTCAGTACAACCGTCTTCTATGTCTAGACTAACGAGATCCGTCGTTGTACAACCGTCTTCTATATCAAGACTAACGAGATCCGTCGTTGGACAATCGATTTCGATGTTATATTAATCAAAAATCGAAATTATTCGCGATTGCTTCGCGAGTACACTTCTTTTTCGCGATTTTGATAACTAATTGTATTGTGGAGGGTGGACAAACGAAATGTTGGGATGGACAAACGTCTTCTATATCGAGACTAACGAGATCCGTCTGTACAACCGTATTCTATATCTAGACTAACGTGATCCGTCGTTGTCCAACCGTCTTCTATATCTAGACTAACGAGATACGTCGTTGGACAAACGTCTTCTATATCTAGACTAACGAGATCCGTCGTTGTACAACCGTCTTCTATATATAGACTAACGAGATCCGAAGTTGTACAACCGTCTTCTATATCTAGACTAACGAGATCCGTCGTTGTACAACCGTCTTTTGTATCTAGACTAACGAGATACGTCGTTGGACAATCGTCTTCAATATCTAGACTAACGAGATCCGTCTGTACAACCGTCTTCTATATCTAGACTAACGAGATCCGTCTGTACAATCGTCTTCTATATCTAGACTAACGAGATCCGTCGTTGTACAACCGTCTTCTATATCTAGACTAACGAGATCCGTCGTTGTACAACCGTCTTCTATATCAAGACTAACGAGATCCGTCGTTGTACAACCGTCTTCTATATCTAGTCTAACGAGATACATCGTTGGACAAACGTCTTCAATATCTAGACTAACGAGATTCGTCTGTACAACCGTCTTCTATATCAAGACTAACGAGATCCGTCGTTGTACAACCGTCTTCTATATCTAGACTAACGAGATCCGTCGTTGTACAACCGTTTTCTATATCTAGACTAACGAGATCCGTCTGTACAACCGTCTTCTATATCTAGACTAACGTGATCCGTCGTTGTCCAACCGTCTTCTATATCTAGACTAACGAGATACGTCGTTGGACAAACGTCTTCTATATCTAGACTAACGAGATCCGTCGTTGTACAACCGTCTTCTATATCTAGACTAACGAGATCCGTCGTTGTACAACCGTCTTTTATATCTAGACTAACGAGATACGTCGTTGGACAAACGTCTTCAATATCTAGACTAACGAGATCCGTCTGTACAACCGTCTTCTATATCTAGACTAACGAGATACGTCGTTGGACAAACGTCTTCTATATCTAGACTAACGAGATACGTCGTTGGACAATCGTCTTCAATATCTAGACTAACGAGATCCGTCTGTACAACCGTCTTCTATGTCTAGACTAACGAGATACGTCGTTGGACAAACGTCTTCAATATCTAGACTAACGAGATCCGTCTGTACAACCGTCTTCTATATCTAGACTAACGAGATACGTCGTTGGACAAACGTCTTCTATATCTAGACTAACGAGATACGTCGTTGGACAATCGTCTTCAATATCTAGACTAACGAGATACGTCGTTGGACAAACGTCTTCAATATCTAGAATAACGAGATCCGTCTGTCCAACCGTTTTCTATATCTTGACTAACGGGATCCGTCGTTTTACAACCGTCTTCAATATCTAGACTAACGAGATCCGTCTGTACAACCGTCTTCTATGTCTAGACTAACGAGATCCGTCGTTGTACAACCGTCTTCTATATCAAGACTAACGAGATCCGTCGTTGTACAACCGTCTTCAATATCTAGACTAACGAGATCCGTCGTTGTACAACCGTCTTCTATATCTAGACTAACGAGATCCGTCGTTGTACAACCGTCTTTTCTATCTAGACTAACGAGATACGTCGTTGGAAAATCGTCTTCAATATCTAGACTAACGAGATACGTCGTTGGACAAACGTCTTCAATATCTAGACTAACGAGATCCGTCAGTTCAACCGTCTTCTATGTCTAGACTAACGAGATCCGTCGTTGTACAACCGTCTTCTATATCAAGACTAACGAGATCCGTCGTTGGACAATCGATTTAGATGTTATATTAATCAAAAATCGAAATTATTCGCGATTGCTTCGCGAGTACACTTCTTCTTCGCGATTTTGATAACTAATTGTATTGTGGTGGGTGGACAAACGAAATGTTGGGATGGACAAACGTCTTCTATATCGAGACTAACGAGATCCGTCTGTACAACCGTATTCTATATCTAGACTAACGTGATCCGTCGTTGTCCAACCGTCTTCTATATCTAGACTAACGAGATCCGTCGTTGTACAACCGTTTTCTATATCTAGACTAACGAGATCCGTCTGTACAACCGTCTTCTACATCTAGACTAACGTGATCCGTCGTTGTCCAACCGTCTTCTATATCTAGACTAACGAGATACGTCGTTGGACAAACGTCTTCTATATCTAGACTAACGAGATCCGTCGTTGTACAACCGTCTTCTATATATAGACTAACGAGATCCGAAGTTGTACAACCGTCTTCTATATCTAGACTAACGAGATCCGTCGTTGTACAACCGTCTTTTATATCTAGACTAACGAGATACGTCGTTGGACAATCGTCTTCAATATCTAGACTAACGAGATCCGTCTGTACAACCGTCTTCTATGTCTAGACTAACGAGATCCGTCGTTGTACAACCGTCTTCTATATCAAGACTAACGAGATCCGTCGTTGGACAATCGATTTCGATGTTATATTAATCAAAAATCGAAATTATTCGCGATTGCTTCGCGAGTACACTTCTTTTTCGCGATTTTGATAACTAATTGTATTGTGGAGGGTGGACAAACGAAATGTTGGGATGGACAAACGTCTTCTATATCGAGACTAACGAGATCCGTCTGTACAACCGTATTCTATATCTAGACTAACGTGATCCGTCGTTGTCCAACCGTCTTCTATATCTAGACTAACGAGATACGTCGTTGGACAAACGTCTTCTATATCTAGACTAACGAGATCCGTCGTTGTACAACCGTCTTCTATATATAGACTAACGAGATCCGAAGTTGTACAACCGTCTTCTATATCTAGACTAACGAGATCCGTCGTTGTACAACCGTCTTTTATATCTAGACTAACGAGATACGTCGTTGGACAATCGTCTTCAATATCTAGACTAACGAGATCCGTCTGTACAACCGTCTTCTATATCTAGACTAACGAGATCCGTCTGTACAATCGTCTTCTATATCTAGACTAACGAGATCCGTCGTTGTACAACCGTCTTCTATATCTAGACTAACGAGATCCGTCGTTGTCCAACCGTCTTCTATATCTAGACTAACGAGATACGTCGTTGTACAACCGCCTTCTATATCTAGACTAACGAGATCCGTCGTTTTACAACCGTCTTCAATATCTAGACTAACGAGATCCGTCTGTACAACCGTCTTCTATGTCTAGACTAACGAGATCCGTCGTTGTACAACCGTCTTCTATATCAAGACTAACGAGATCCGTTGTTGTACAACCGTGTTCTATATCTAGTCTAACGAGATACATCGTTGGACAAACGTCTTCAATATCTAGACTAACGAGATTCGTCTGTACAACCGTCTTCTATATCAAGACTAACGAGATCCGTCTGTACAACCGTCTTCTATATCTAGACTAACGTGATACGTCGTTGGACAAACGTCTTCAATATCTAGAATAACGAGATCCGTCTGTACAACCGTTTTCTATATCTAGACTAACGAGATACGTCGTTGGACAAACGTCTTCAATATCTAGACTAACGAGATCCGTCTGTACAACCGTCTTCTATATCTAGACTAACGAGATACGTCGTTGGACAAACGTCTTCTATATCAAGACTAACGAGATCCGTCGTTGTACAACCGTCTTCAATATCTAGACTAACGAGATCCGTCGTTGTACAACCGTCTTCTATATCTAGACTAACGAGATCCGTCGTTGTACAACCGTCTTTTATATCTAGACTAACGAGATACGTCGTTGGAAAATCGTCTTCAATATCTAGACTAACGAGATACGTCGTTGGACAAACGTCTTCAATATCTAGACTAACGAGATCCGTCGTTGTACAACCGTCTTCTATGTCTAGACTAACGAGATCCGTCGTTGTACAACCGTCTTCTATATCAAGACTAACGAGATCCGTCGTTGGACAATCGATTTCGATGTTATATTAATCAAAAATCGAAATTATTCGCGATTGCTTCGCGAGTACACTTCTTTTTCGCGATTTTGATAACTAATTGTATTGTGGAGGGTGGACAAACGAAATGTTGGGATGGACAAACGTCTTCTATATCGAGACTAACGAGATCCGTCTGTACAACCGTATTCTATATCTAGACTAACGTGATCCGTCGTTGTCCAACCGTCTTCTATATCTAGACTAACGAGATCCGTCGTTGTACAACCGTTTTCTATATCTAGACTAACGAGATCCGTCTGTACAACCGTCTTCTACATCTAGACTAACGTGATCCGTCGTTGTCCAACCGTCTTCTATATCTAGACTAACGAGATACGTCGTTGGACAAACGTCTTCTATATCTAGACTAACGAGATCCGTCGTTGTACAACCGTCTTCTATATCTAGACTAACGAGATCCGTCGTTGTACAACCGTCTTTTATATCTGGACTAACGAGATACGTCGTTGGAAAATCGTCTTCAATATCTAGACTAACGAGATACGTCGTTGGACAAACGTCTTCAATATCTAGACTAACGAGATCCGTCTGTACAACCGTCTTCTATGTCTAGACTAACGAGATCCGTCGTTGTACAACCGTCTTCTATGTCTAGACTAACGAGATCCGTCGTTGTACAACCGTCTTCTATATCAAGACTAACGAGATCCGTCGTTGTACAACCGTCTTCTATATCTAGACTAACCAGATACGTCGTTGGACAAACGTCTTCTATATCTAAACTAACGAGATCCGTCGTTGTACAACCGTCTTCTATATCTAGACTAACGAGATCCGTCGTTGTACAACCGTCTTTTATATCTAGACTAACGAGATACGTCGTTGGACAAACGTCTTCTATATCTAGACTAACGAGATCCGTCGTTGTACAACCGTCTTCTATATATAGACTAACGAGATCCGAAGTTGTACAACCGTCTTCTATATCTAGACTAACGAGATCCGTCGTTGTACAACCGTCTTCTATATCAAGACTAACGAGATCCGTCGTTGGACAATCGATTTCGATGTTATATTAATCAAAAATCGAAATTATTCGCGATTGCTTCGCGAGTACACTTCTTTTTCGCGATTTTGATAACTAATTGTATTGTGGAGGGTGGACAAACGAAATGTTGGGATGGACAAACGTCTTCTATATCGAGACTAACGAGATCCGTCTGTACAACCGTATTCTATATCTAGACTAACGTGATCCGTCGTTGTCCAACCGTCTTCTATATCTAGACTAACGAGATCCGTCGTTGTACAACCGTTTTCTATATCTAGACTAACGAGATCCGTCTGTACAACCGTCTTCTATATATAGACTAACGAGATCCGAAGTTGTACAACCGTCTTCTATATCTAGACTAACGAGATCCGTCGTTGTACAACCGTCTTTTATATCTAGACTAACGAGATACGTCGTTGGACAATCGTCTTCAATATCTAGACTAACGAGATCCGTCTGTACAACCGTCTTCTATATCTAGACTAACGAGATCCGTCTGTACAATCGTCTTCTATATCTAGACTAACGAGATCCGTCGTTGTACAACCGTCTTCTATATCTAGACTAACGAGATCCGTCGTTGTCCAACCGTCTTCTATATCTAGACTAACGAGATACGTCGTTGTACAACCGTCTTCTATATCTAGACTAACGAGATCCGTCGTTTTACAACCGTCTTCAATATCTAGACTAACGAGATCCGTCTGTACAACCGTCTTCTATGTCTAGACTAACGAGATCCGTCGTTGTACAACCGTCTTCTATATCAAGACTAACGAGATCCGTCGTTGTACAACCGTCTTCTATATCTAGTCTAACGAGATACATCGTTGGACAAACGTCTTCAATATCTAGACTAACGAGATTCGTCTGTACAACCGTCTTCTATATCAAGACTAACGAGATCCGTCTGTACAACCGTCTTCTATATCTAGACTAACGTGATACGTCGTTGGACAATCGTCTTCAATATCTAAACTAACGAGATCCGTCTGTACAACCGTCTTCTATATCAAGACTAACGAGATCCGTCTGTACAACCGTCTTCTATATCTAGACTAACGAGATACGTCGTTGGACAAACGTCTTCTATATCTAGACTAACGAGATACGTCGTTGGACAATCGTCTTCAATATCTAGACTAACGAGATACGTCGTTGGACAAACGTCTTCAATATCTAGAATAACGAGATCCGTCTGTACAACCGTTTTCTATATCTTGACTAACGGGATCCGTCGTTTTACAACCGTCTTCAATATCTAGACTAACGAGATCCGTCTGTACAACCGTCTTCTATGTCTAGACTAACGAGATCCGTCGTTGTACAACCGTCTTCTATATCAAGACTAACGAGATCCGTCGTTGTACAACCGTCTTCAATATCTAGACTAACGAGATCCGTCGTTGTACAACCGTCTTCTATATCTAGACTAACGAGATCCGTCGTTGTACAACCGTCTTTTATATCTAGACTAACGAGATACGTCGTTGGAAAATCGTCTTCAATATCTAGACTAACGAGATATGTCGTTGGACAAACGTCTTCAATATCTAGACTAACGAGATCCGTCAGTACAACCGTCTTCTATGTCTAGACTAACGAGATCCGTCGTTGTACAACCGTCTTCTATATCAAGACTAACGAGATCCGTCGTTGGACAATCGATTTCGATGTTATATTAATCAAAAATCGAAATTATTCGCGATTGCTTCGCGAGTACACTTCTTTTTCGCGATTTTGATAACTAATTGTATTGTGGAGGGTGGACAAACGAAATGTTGGGATGGACAAACGTCTTCTATATCGAGACTAACGAGATCCGTCTGTACAACCGTCTTCTATGTCTAGACTAACGAGATCCGTCGTTGTACAACCGTCTTCTATATCAAGACTAACGAGATCCGTCGTTGTACAACCGTCTTCTATATCTAGTCTAACGAGATACATCGTTGGACAAACGTCTTCAATATCTAGACTAACGAGATTCGTCTGTACAACCGTCTTCTATATCAAGACTAACGAGATCCGTCTGTACAACCGTCTTCTATATCTAGACTAACGTGATACGTCGTTGTACAACCGTCTTCAATATCTAGACTAACGAGATCCGTCAGTACAACCGTCTTCTATGTCTAGACTAACGAGATCCGTCGTTGTACAACCGTCTTCTATATCAAGACTAACGAGATCCGTCGTTGGACAATCGATTTCGATGTTATATTAATCAAAAATCGAAATTATTCGCGATTGCTTCGCGAGTACACTTCTTCTTCGCGATTTTGATAACTAATTGTATTGTGGTGGGTGGACAAACGAAATGTTGGGATGGACAAACGTCTTCTATATCGAGACTAACGAGATCCGTCTGTACAACCGTATTCTATATCTAGACTAACGTGATCCGTCGTTGTCCAACCGTCTTCTATATCTAGACTAACGAGATCCGTCGTTGTACAACCGTTTTCTATATCTAGACTAACGAGATCCGTCTGTACAACCGTCTTCTACATCTAGACTAACGTGATCCGTCGTTGTCCAACCGTCTTCTATATCTAGACTAACGAGATACGTCGTTGGACAAACGTCTTCTATATCTAGACTAACGAGATCCGTCGTTGTACAACCGTCTTCTATATCTAGACTAACGAGATCCGTCGTTGTACAACCGTCTTTTATATCTAGACTAACGAGATACGTCGTTGGAAAATCGTCTTCAATATCTAGACTAACGAGATACGTCGTTGGACAAACGTCTTCAATATCTAGACTAACGTGATACGTCGTTGGACAATCGTCTCCAATATCTAAACTAACGAGATCCGTCTGTACAACCGTCTGCTATATCTAGACTAACGAGATACGTCGTTGGACAAACGTCTTCTATATCTAGACTAACGAGATACGTCGTTGGACAATCGTCTTCAATATCTAGACTAACGAGATACGTCGTTGGACAAACGTCTTCAATATCTAGAATAACGAGATCCGTCTGTACAACCGTCTTCTATATCTAGACTAACGAGATACGTCGTTGGAAAATCGTCTTCAATATCTAGACTAACGAGATACGTCGTTGGACAAACGTCTTCAATATCTAGAATAACGAGATCCGATTGTACAACCGTCTTCTATGTCTAGACTAACGAGATCCGTCGTTGTACAACCGTCTTCTATATCAAGACTAACGAGATCCGTCGTTGGACAATCGATTTCGATGTTATATTAATCAAAAATCGAAATTATTCGCGATTGCTTCGCGAGTACACTTCTTTTTCGCGATTTTGATAAGTAATTGTATTGTGGAGGGTGGACAAACGAAATGTTGGGATGGACAAACGTCTTCTATATCGAGAGTAACGAGATCCGTCTGTACAACCGTCTTCTATATCTAGTCTAACGAGATACGTCGTTGGACAAACGTCTTCAATATCTAGACTAACGAGATCCGTCTGTACAACCGTCTTCTATATCTAGACTAACGTGATACGTCGTTGGACAATCGTCTTCAATATCTAAACTAACGAGATCCGTCTGTACAACCGTCTGCTATATCTAGACTAACGAGATACGTCGTTGGACAAACGTCTTCTATATCTAGACTAACGAGATACGTCGTTGGACAATCGTCTTCAATATCTAGACTAACGAGATACGTCGTTGGACAAACGTCTTCAATATCTAGAATAACGAGATCCGTCTGTACAACCGTTTTCTATATCTTGACTAACGGGATCCGTCGTTTTACAACCGTCTTCAATATCTAGACTAACGAGATCCGTCTGTACAACCGTCTTCTATGTCTAGACTAACGAGATCCGTCGTTGTACAACCGTCTTCTATATCAAGACTAACGAGATCCGTCGTTGTACAACCGTCTTCAATATCTAGACTAACGAGATCCGTCGTTGTACAACCGTCTTCTATATCTAGACTAACGAGATCCGTCGTTGTACAACCGTCTTTTATATCTAGACTAACGAGATGCGTCGTTGGAAAATCGTCTTCAATATCTAGACTAACGAGATACGTCGTTGGACAAACGTCTTCAATATCTAGACTAACGAGATCCGTCAGTACAACCGTCTTCTATGTCTAGACTAACGAGATCCGTCGTTGTACAACCGTCTTCTATATCAAGACTAACGAGATCCGTCGTTGGACAATCGATTTCGATGTTATATTAATCAAAAATCGAAATTATTCGCGATTGCTTCGCGAGTACACTTCTTTTTCGCGATTTTGATAACTAATTGTATTGTGGAGGGTGGACAAACGAAATGTTGGGATGGACAAACGTCTTCTATATCGAGACTAACGAGATCCGTCTGTACAACCGTCTTCTATGTCTAGACTAACGAGATCCGTCGTTGTACAACCGTCTTCTATATCAAGACTAACGAGATCCGTCGTTGTACAACCGTCTTCAATATCTAGACTAACGAGATCCGTCGTTGTACAACCGTCTTCTATATCTAGACTAACGAGATCCGTCGTTGTACAACCGTCTTTTATATCTAGACTAACGAGATGCGTCGTTGGAAAATCGTCTTCAATATCTAGACTAACGAGATACGTCGTTGGACAAACGTCTTCAATATCTAGACTAACGAGATCCGTCAGTACAACCGTCTTCTATGTCTAGACTAACGAGATCCGTCGTTGTACAACCGTCTTCTATATCAAGACTAACGAGATCCGTCGTTGGACAATCGATTTCGATGTTATATTAATCAAAAATCGAAATTATTCGCGATTGCTTCGCGAGTACACTTCTTTTTCGCGATTTTGATAACTAATTGTATTGTGGAGGGTGGACAAACGAAATGTTGGGATGGACAAACGTCTTCTATATCGAGACTAACGAGATCCGTCTGTACAACCGTATTCTATATCTAGACTAACGTGATCCGTCGTTGTCCAACCGTCTTCTATATCTAGACTAACGAGATCCGTCGTTGTACAACCGTTTTCTATATCTAGACTAACGAGATCCGTCTGTACAACCGTCTTCTACATCTAGACTAACGTGATCCGTCGTTGTCCAACCGTCTTCTATATCTAGACTAACGAGATACGTCGTTGGACAAACGTCTTCTATATCTAGACTAACGAGATCCGTCGTTGTACAACCGTCTTCTATATCTAGACTAACGAGATCCGTCGTTGTACAACCGTCTTTTATATCTAGACTAACGAGATACGTCGTTGGAAAATCGTCTTCAATATCTAGACTAACGAGATACGTCGTTGGACAAACGTCTTCAATATCTAGACTAACGAGATCCGTCTGTACAACCGTCTTCTATGTCTAGACTAACGAGATCCGTCGTTGTACAACCGTCTTCTATATCAAGACTAACGAGATCCGTCGTTGGACAATCGATTTCGATGTTATATTAATCAAAAATCGAAATTATTCGCGATTGCTTCGCGAGTACACTTCTTTTTCGCGATTTTGATAACTAATTGTATTGTGGAGGGTGGACAAACGAAATGTTGGGATGGACAAACGTCTTCTATATCGAGACTAACGAGATCCGTCTGTACAACCGTATTCTATATCTAGACTAACGTGATCCGTCGTTGTCCAACCGTCTTCTATATCTAGACTAACGAGATACGTCGTTGGACAAACGTCTTCAATATCTAGACTAACGAGATCCGTCTGTACAACCGTCTTCTATATCTAGACTAACGTGATACGTCGTTGGACAATCGTCTTCAATATCTAAACTAACGAGATCCGTCTGTACAACCGTCTGCTATATCTAGACTAACGAGATACGTCGTTGGACAAACGTCTTCTATATCTAGACTAACGAGATACGTCGTTGGACAATCGTCTTCAATATCTAGACTAACGAGATACGTCGTTGGACAAACGTCTTCAATATCTAGAATAACGAGATCCGTCTGTACAACCGTTTTCTATATCTTGACTAACGGGATCCGTCGTTTTACAACCGTCTTCAATATCTAGACTAACGAGATCCGTCTGTACAACCGTCTTCTATGTCTAGACTAACGAGATCCGTCGTTGTACAACCGTCTTCTATATCAAGACTAACGAGATCCGTCGTTGTACAACCGTCTTCAATATCTAGACTAACGAGATCCGTCGTTGTACAACCGTCTTCTATATCTAGACTAACGAGATCCGTCGTTGTACAACCGTCTTTTATATCTAGACTAACGAGATGCGTCGTTGGAAAATCGTCTTCAATATCTAGACTAACGAGATACGTCGTTGGACAAACGTCTTCAATATCTAGACTAACGAGATCCGTCAGTACAACCGTCTTCTATGTCTAGACTAACGAGATCCGTCGTTGTACAACCGTCTTCTATATCAAGACTAACGAGATCCGTCGTTGGACAATCGATTTCGATGTTATATTAATCAAAAATCGAAATTATTCGCGATTGCTTCGCGAGTACACTTCTTTTTCGCGATTTTGATAACTAATTGTATTGTGGAGGGTGGACAAACGAAATGTTGGGATGGACAAACGTCTTCTATATCGAGACTAACGAGATCCGTCTGTACAACCGTATTCTATATCTAGACTAACGTGATCCGTCGTTGTCCAACCGTCTTCTATATCTAGACTAACGAGATACGTCGTTGGACAAACGTCTTCTATATCTAGACTAACGAGATCCGTCGTTGTACAACCGTCTTCTATATATAGACTAACGAGATCCGAAGTTGTACAACCGTCTTCTATATCTAGACTAACGAGATCCGTCGTTGTACAACCGTCTTCTATATCTAGTCTAACGAGATACATCGTTGGACAAACGTCTTCAATATCTAGACTAACGAGATTCGTCTGTACAACCGTCTTCTATATCAAGACTAACGAGATCCGTCTGTACAACCGTCTTCTATATCTAGACTAACGTGATACGTCGTTGGACAATCGTCTTCAATATCTAAACTAACGAGATCCGTCTGTACAACCGTCTTCTATATCAAGACTAACGAGATCCGTCTGTACAACCGTCTTCTATATCAAGACTAACGAGATCCGTCTGTACAACCGTCTTCTATATCTAGACTAACGTGATACGTCGTTGGACAAACGTCTTCAATATCTAGAATAACGAGATCCGTCTGTACAACCGTTTTCTATATCTAGACTAACGAGATCCGTCGTTGTACAACCGTCTTCTATATATAGACTAACGAGATCCGAAGTTGTACAACCGTCTTCTATATCTAGACTAACGAGATCCGTCGTTGTACAACCGTCTTTTATATCTAGACTAACGAGATACGTCGTTGGACAATCGTCTTCAATATCTAGACTAACGAGATCCGTCTGTACAACCGTCTTCTATATCTAGACTAACGAGATCCGTCTGTACAATCGTCTTCTATATCTAGACTAACGAGATCCGTCGTTGTACAACCGTCTTCTATATCTAGACTAACGAGATCCGTCGTTGTCCAACCGTCTTCTATATCTAGACTAACGAGATACGTCGTTGTACAACCGCTTTCTATATCTAGACTAACGAGATCCGTCGTTTTACAACCGTCTTCAATATCTAGACAAACGAGATCCGTCTGTACAACCGTCTTCTATGTCTAGACTAACGAGATTCGTCTGTACAACCGTCTTCTATATCAAGACTAACGAGATCCGTCTGTACAACCGTCTTCTATATCTAGACTTACGTGATACGTCGTTGGACAATCGTCTTCAATATCTAAACTAACGAGATCCGTCTGTACAACCGTCTTCTATATCAAGACTAACGAGATCCGTCTGTACAACCGTCTTCTATATCAAGACTAACGAGATCCGTCTGTACAACCGTCTTCTATATCTAGACTAACGTGATACGTCGTTGGACAAACGTCTTCAATATCTAGAATAACGAGATCCGTCTGTACAACCGTTTTCTATATCTAGACTAACGAGATACGGCGTTGGACAAACGTCTTCAATATCTAGACTAACGAGATCCGTCTGTACAACCGTCTTCTATATCAAGACTAACGAGATCCGTCGTTGTACAACCGTCTTCTATATCTAGTCTAACGAGATACATCGTTGGACAAACGTCTTCAATATCTAGACTAACGAGATTCGTCTGTACAACCGTCTTCTATATCAAGACTAACGAGATCCGTCTGTACAACCGTCTTCTATATCTAGACTAACGTGATACGTCGTTGGACAATCGTCTTCAATATCTAAACTAACGAGATCCGTCTGTACAACCGTCTTCTATATCAAGACTAACGAGATCCGTCTGTACAACCGTCTTCTATATCAAGACTAACGAGATCCGTCTGTACAACCGTCTTCTATATCTAGACTAACGTGATACGTCGTTGGACAAACGTCTTCAATATCTAGAATAACGAGATCCGTCTGTACAACCGTTTTCTATATCTAGACTAACGAGATACGGCGTTGGACAAACGTCTTCAATATCTAGACTAACGAGATCCGTCTGTACAACCGTCTTCTATATCTAGACTAACGAGATACGTCGTTGGACAAACGTCTTCTATATCAAGACTAACGAGATCCGTCGTTGTACAACCGTCTTCAATATCTAGACTAACGAGATCCGTCGTTGTACAACCGTCTTCTATATCTAGACTAACGAGATCCGTCGTTGTACAACCGTCTTTTATATCTAGACTAACGAGATACGTCGTTGGAAAATCGTCTTCAATATCTAGACTAACGAGATACGTCGTTGGACAAACGTCTTCAATATCTAGACTAACGAGATCCGTCAGTACAACCGTCTTCTATGTCTAGACTAACGAGATCCGTCGTTGTACAACCGTCTTCTATATCAAGACTAACGAGATCCGTCGTTGGACAATCGATTTCGATGTTATATTAATCAAAAATCGAAATTATTCGCGATTGCTTCGCGAGTACACTTCTTTTTCGCGATTTTGATAACTAATTGTATTGTGGAGGGTGGACAAACGAAATGTTGGGATGGACAAACGTCTTCTATATCGAGACTAACGAGATCCGTCTGTACAACCGTATTCTATATCTAGACTAACGTGATCCGTCGTTGTCCAACCGTCTTCTATATCTAGACTAACGAGATCCGTCGTTGTACAACCGTTTTCTATATCTAGACTAACGAGATCCGTCTGTACAACCGTCTTCTACATCTAGACTAACGTGATCCGTCGTTGTCCAACCGTCTTCTATATCTAGACTAACGAGATACGTCGTTGGACAAACGTCTTCTATATCTAGACTAACGAGATCCGTCGTTGTACAACCGTCTTCTATATCTAGACTAACGAGATCCGTCGTTGTACAACCGTCTTTTATATCTGGACTAACGAGATACGTCGTTGGAAAATCGTCTTCAATATCTAGACTAACGAGATACGTCGTTGGACAAACGTCTTCAATATCTAGACTAACGAGATCCGTCTGTACAACCGTCTTCTATGTCTAGACTAACGAGATCCGTCGTTGTACAACCGTCTTCTATGTCTAGACTAACGAGATCCGTCGTTGTACAACCGTCTTCTATATCAAGACTAACGAGATCCGTCGTTGTACAACCGTCTTCTATATCTAGACTAACCAGATACGTCGTTGGACAAACGTCTTCTATATCTAAACTAACGAGATCCGTCGTTGTACAACCGTCTTCTATATCTAGACTAACGAGATCCGTCGTTGTACAACCGTCTTTTATATCTAGACTAACGAGATACGTCGTTGGAAAATCGTCTTCAATATCTAGACTAACGAGATACGTCGTTGGACAAACGTCTTCAATATCTAGACTAACGAGATCCGTCTGTACAACCGTCTTCTATGTCTAGACTAACGAGATCCGTCGTTGTACAACCGTCTTCTATATCAAGACTAACGAGATCCGTCGTTGGACAATCGATTTCGATGTTATATTAATCAAAAATCGAAATTATTCGCGATTGCTTCGCGAGTACACTTCTTTTTCGCGATTTTGATAACTAATTGTATTGTGGAGGGTGGACAAACGAAATGTTGGGATGGACAAACGTCTTCTATATCGAGACTAACGAGATCCGTCTGTACAACCGTATTCTATATCTAGACTAACGTGATCCGTCGTTGTCCAACCGTCTTCTATATCTAGACTAACGAGATACGTCGTTGGACAAACGTCTTCTATATCTAGACTAACGAGATCCGTCGTTGTACAACCGTCTTCTATATATAGACTAACGAGATCCGAAGTTGTACAACCGTCTTCTATATCTAGACTAACGAGATCCGTCGTTGTACAACCGTCTTTTATATCTAGACTAACGAGATACGTCGTTGGACAATCGTCTTCAATATCTAGACTAACGAGATCCGTCTGTACAACCGTCTTCTATATCTAGACTAACGAGATCCGTCTGTACAATCGTCTTCTATATCTAGACTAACGAGATCCGTCGTTGTACAACCGTCTTCTATATCTAGACTAACGAGATCCGTCGTTGTCCAACCGTCTTCTATATCTAGACTAACGAGATACGTCGTTGTACAACCGCCTTCTATATCTAGACTAACGAGATCCGTCGTTTTACAACCGTCTTCAATATCTAGACTAACGAGATCCGTCTGTACAACCGTCTTCTATGTCTAGACTAACGAGATCCGTCGTTGTACAACCGTCTTCTATATCAAGACTAACGAGATCCGTCGTTGTACAACCGTCTTCTATATCTAGTCTAACGAGATACATCGTTGGACAAACGTCTTCAATATCTAGACTAACGAGATTCGTCTGTACAACCGTCTTCTATATCAAGACTAACGAGATCCGTCTGTACAACCGTCTTCTATATCTAGACTAACGTGATACGTCGTTGGACAAACGTCTTCAATATCTAGAATAACGAGATCCGTCTGTACAACCGTTTTCTATATCTAGACTAACGAGATACGTCGTTGGACAAACGTCTTCAATATCTAGACTAACGAGATCCGTCTGTACAACCGTCTTCTATATCTAGACTAACGAGATACGTCGTTGGACAAACGTCTTCTATATCAAGACTAACGAGATCCGTCGTTGTACAACCGTCTTCAATATCTAGACTAACGAGATCCGTCGTTGTACAACCGTCTTCTATATCTAGACTAACGAGATCCGTCGTTGTACAACCGTCTTTTATATCTAGACTAACGAGATACGTCGTTGGAAAATCGTCTTCAATATCTAGACTAACGAGATACGTCGTTGGACAAACGTCTTCAATATCTAGACTAACGAGATCCGTCAGTACAACCGTCTTCTATGTCTAGACTAACGAGATCCGTCGTTGTACAACCGTCTTCTATATCAAGACTAACGAGATCCGTCGTTGGACAATCGATTTCGATGTTATATTAATCAAAAATCGAAATTATTCGCGATTGCTTCGCGAGTACACTTCTTTTTCGCGATTTTGATAACTAATTGTATTGTGGAGGGTGGACAAACGAAATGTTGGGATGGACAAACGTCTTCTATATCGAGACTAACGAGATCCGTCTGTACAACCGTATTCTATATCTAGACTAACGTGATCCGTCGTTGTCCAACCGTCTTCTATATCTAGACTAACGAGATCCGTCGTTGTACAACCGTTTTCTATATCTAGACTAACGAGATCCGTCTGTACAACCGTCTTCTACATCTAGACTAACGTGATCCGTCGTTGTCCAACCGTCTTCTATATCTAGACTAACGAGATACGTCGTTGGACAAACGTCTTCTATATCTAGACTAACGAGATCCGTCGTTGTACAACCGTCTTCTATATCTAGACTAACGAGATCCGTCGTTGTACAACCGTCTTTTATATCTGGACTAACGAGATACGTCGTTGGAAAATCGTCTTCAATATCTAGACTAACGAGATACGTCGTTGGACAAACGTCTTCAATATCTAGACTAACGAGATCCGTCTGTACAACCGTCTTCTATGTCTAGACTAACGAGATCCGTCGTTGTACAACCGTCTTCTATGTCTAGACTAACGAGATCCGTCGTTGTACAACCGTCTTCTATATCAAGACTAACGAGATCCGTCGTTGTACAACCGTCTTCTATATCTAGACTAACCAGATACGTCGTTGGACAAACGTCTTCTATATCTAAACTAACGAGATCCGTCGTTGTACAACCGTCTTCTATATCTAGACTAACGAGATCCGTCGTTGTACAACCGTCTTTTATATCTAGACTAACGAGATACGTCGTTGGAAAATCGTCTTCAATATCTAGACTAACGAGATACGTCGTTGGACAAACGTCTTCAATATCTAGACTAACGAGATCCGTCTGTACAACCGTCTTCTATGTCTAGACTAACGAGATCCGTCGTTGGACAATCGATTTCGATGTTATATTAATCAAAAATCGAAATTATTCGCGATTGCTTCGCGAGCACACTTCTTTTTCGCGATTTTGATAACTAATTGTATTGTGGAGGGTGGACAAACGAAATGTTGGGATGGACAAACGTCTTCTATATCGAGACTAACGAGATCCGTCTGTACAACCGTATTCTATATCTAGACTAACGTGATCCGTCGTTGTCCAACCGTCTTCTATATCTAGACTAACGAGATACGTCGTTGGACAAACGTCTTCTATATCTAGACTAACGAGATCCGTCGTTGTACAACCGTCTTCTATATATAGACTAACGAGATCCGAAGTTGTACAACCGTCTTCTATATCTAGACTAACGAGATCCGTCGTTGTACAACCGTCTTTTGTATCTAGACTAACGAGATACGTCGTTGGAAAATCGTCTTCAATATCTAGACTAACGAGATCCGTCGTTGTACAACCGACTTTTATATCTAGACTAACGAGATACGTCGTTGGACACACGTCTTCTATATCTAGACTAACGAGATCCGTCGTTGTACAACCGTCTTCTATATATAGACTAACGAGATCCGAAGTTGTACAACCGTATTCTATATCTAGACTAACGTGATCCGTCGTTGTCCAACCGTCTTCTATATCTAGACTAACGAGATACGTCGTTGGACAAACGTCTTCTATATCGAGACTAACGAGATCCGTCTGTACAACCGTATTCTATATCTAGACTAACGTGATCCGTCGTTGTCCAACCGTCTTCTATATCTAGACTAACGAGATACGTCGTTGGACAAACGTCTTCTATATCTAGACTAACGAGATCCGTCGTTGTACAACCGTCTTCTATATATAGACTAACGAGATCCGAAGTTGTACAACCGTCTTCTATATCTAGACTAACGAGATCCGTCGTTGTACAACCGTCTTCTATATCAAGACTAACGAGATCCGTCGTTGGACAATCGTCTTCAATATCTAGACTAACGAGATCCGTCTGTACAACCGTCTTCTATATCTAGACTAACGAGATCCGTCTGTACAACCGTCTTCTACATCTAGACTAACGAGATACGTCGTTGGACAAACGTCTTCTATATCTAGACTAACGAGATCCGTCGTTGTACAACCGTCTTCTATATCTAGACTAACGAGATCCGTCGTTGTACAACCGTCTTCTATATCAAGACTAACGAGATCCGTCGTTGTACAACCGCCTTCTATATCTAGACTAACGAGATCCGTCGTTGTACAACCGTTTTCTATATCTAGACTAACGAGATCCGTCTGTACAACCGTCTTCTACATCTAGACTAACGAGATACGTCGTTGGACAAACGTCTTCTATATCTAAACTAACGAGATCCGTCGTTGTACAACCGTCTTCTATATCTAGACTAACGAGATCCGTCGTTGTACAACCGTCTTTTATATCTAGACTAACGAGATACGTCGTTGGAAAATCGTCTTCAATATCTAGACTAACGAGATACGTCGTTGGACAAACGTCTTCAATATCTAGACTAACGAGATCCGTCTGTACAACCGTCTTCTATGTCTAGACTAACGAGATCCGTCGTTGGACAATCGATTTCGATGTTATATTAATCAAAAATCGAAATTATTCGCGATTGCTTCGCGAGCACACTTCTTTTTCGCGATTTTGATAACTAATTGTATTGTGGAGGGTGGACAAACGAAATGTTGGGATGGACAAACGTCTTCTATATCGAGACTAACGAGATCCGTCTGTACAACCGTATTCTATATCTAGACTAACGTGATCCGTCGTTGTCCAACCGTCTTCTATATCTAGACTAACGAGATACGTCGTTGGACAAACGTCTTCTATATCTAGACTAACGAGATCCGTCGTTGTACAACCGTCTTCTATATATAGACTAACGAGATCCGAAGTTGTACAACCGTCTTCTATATCTAGACTAACGAGATCCGTCGTTGTACAACCGTCTTTTGTATCTAGACTAACGAGATACGTCGTTGGACAATCGTCTTCAATATCTAGACTAACGAGATCCGTCTGTACAACCGTCTTCTATATCTAGACTAACGAGATCCGTCTGTACAATCGTCTTCTATATCTAGACTAACGAGATCCGTCGTTGTACAACCGTCTTCTATATCTAGACTAACGAGATCCGTCGTTGTACAACCGTCTTCTATATCAAGACTAACGAGATCCGTCGTTGTACAACCGTCTTCTATATCTAGTCTAACGAGATACATCGTTGGACAAACGTCTTCAATATCTAGACTAACGAGATTCGTCTGTACAACCGTCTTCTATATCAAGACTAACGAGATCCGTCGTTGTACAACCGTCTTCTATATCTAGACTAACGAGATCCGTCGTTGTACAACCGTCTTCTATATCTAGACTAACGTGATCCGTCGTTGTCCAACCGTCTTCTATATCTAGACTAACGAGATCCGTCGTTGTACAACCGTCTTCTATATCTAGACTAACGAGATCCGTCGTTGTACAACCGTCTTTTATATCTAGACTAACGAGATACGTCGTTGGAAAATCGTCTTCAATATCTAGACTAACGAGATACGTCGTTGGACAAACGTCTTCAATATCTAGACTAACGAGATCCGTCTGTACAACCGTCTTCTATGTCTAGACTAACGAGATCCGTCGTTGTACAACCGTCTTCTATGTCTAGACTAACGAGATCCGTCGTTGTACAACCGTCTTCTATATCAAGACTAACGAGATCCGTCGTTGTACAACCGTCTTCTATATCTAGACTAACCAGATACGTCGTTGGACAAACGTCTTCTATATCTAAACTAACGAGATCCGTCGTTGTACAACCGTCTTCTATATCTAGACTAACGAGATCCGTCGTTGTACAACCGTCTTTTATATCTAGACTAACGAGATACGTCGTTGGAAAATCGTCTTCAATATCTAGACTAACGAGATACGTCGTTGGACAAACGTCTTCAATATCTAGACTAACGAGATCCGTCTGTACAACCGTCTTCTATGTCTAGACTAACGAGATCCGTCGTTGGACAATCGATTTCGATGTTATATTAATCAAAAATCGAAATTATTCGCGATTGCTTCGCGAGCACACTTCTTTTTCGCGATTTTGATAACTAATTGTATTGTGGAGGGTGGACAAACGAAATGTTGGGATGGACAAACGTCTTCTATATCGAGACTAACGAGATCCGTCTGTACAACCGTATTCTATATCTAGACTAACGTGATCCGTCGTTGTCCAACCGTCTTCTATATCTAGACTAACGAGATACGTCGTTGGACAAACGTCTTCTATATCTAGACTAACGAGATCCGTCGTTGTACAACCGTCTTCTATATATAGACTAACGAGATCCGAAGTTGTACAACCGTCTTCTATATCTAGACTAACGAGATCCGTCGTTGTACAACCGTCTTTTGTATCTAGACTAACGAGATACGTCGTTGGAAAATCGTCTTCAATATCTAGACTAACGAGATCCGTCGTTGTACAACCGTCTTTTATATCTAGACTAACGAGATACGTCGTTGGACAAACGTCTTCTATATCTAGACTAACGAGATCCGTCGTTGTACAACCGTCTTCTATATATAGACTAACGAGATCCGAAGTTGTACAACCGTATTCTATATCTAGACTAACGTGATCCGTCGTTGTCCAACCGTCTTCTATATCTAGACTAACGAGATACGTCGTTGGACAAACGTCTTCTATATCGAGACTAACGAGATCCGTCTGTACAACCGTATTCTATATCTAGACTAACGTGATCCGTCGTTGTCCAACCGTCTTCTATATCTAGACTAACGAGATACGTCGTTGGACAAACGTCTTCTATATCTAGACTAACGAGATCCGTCGTTGTACAACCGTCTTCTATATATAGACTAACGAGATCCGAAGTTGTACAACCGTCTTCTATATCTAGACTAACGAGATCCGTCGTTGTACAACCGTCTTCTATATCAAGACTAACGAGATCCGTCGTTGGACAATCGATTTCGATGTTATATTAATCAAAAATCGAAATTATTCGCGATTGCTTCGCGAGTACACTTCTTTTTCGCGATTTTGATAACTAATTGTATTGTGGAGGGTGGACAAACGAAATGTTGGGATGGACAAACGTCTTCTATATCGAGACTAACGAGATCCGTCTGTACAACCGTATTCTATATCTAGACTAACGTGATCCGTCGTTGTCCAACCGTCTTCTATATCTAGACTAACGAGATCCGTCGTTGTACAACCGTTTTCTATATCTAGACTAACGAGATCCGTCTGTACAACCGTCTTCTACATCTAGACTAACGTGATCCGTCGTTGTCCAACCGTCTTCTATATCTAGACTAACGAGATACGTCGTTGGACAAACGTCTTCTATATCTAGACTAACGAGATCCGTCGTTGTACAACCGTCTTCTATATCTAGACTAACGAGATCCGTCGTTGTACAACCGTCTTCTATATCAAGACTAACGAGATCCGTCGTTGTACAACCGCCTTCTATATCTAGACTAACGAGATCCGTCGTTGTACAACCGTTTTCTATATCTAGACTAACGAGATCCGTCTGTACAACCGTCTTCTACATCTAGACTAACGAGATACGTCGTTGGACAAACGTCTTCTATATCTAAACTAACGAGATCCGTCGTTGTACAACCGTCTTCTATATCTAGACTAACGAGATCCGTCGTTGTACAACCGTCTTTTATATCTAGACTAACGAGATACGTCGTTGGAAAATCGTCTTCAATATCTAGACTAACGAGATACGTCGTTGGACAAACGTCTTCAATATCTAGACTAACGAGATCCGTCTGTACAACCGTCTTCTATGTCTAGACTAACGAGATCCGTCGTTGGACAATCGATTTCGATGTTATATTAATCAAAAATCGAAATTATTCGCGATTGCTTCGCGAGCACACTTCTTTTTCGCGATTTTGATAACTAATTGTATTGTGGAGGGTGGACAAACGAAATGTTGGGATGGACAAACGTCTTCTATATCGAGACTAACGAGATCCGTCTGTACAACCGTATTCTATATCTAGACTAACGTGATCCGTCGTTGTCCAACCGTCTTCTATATCTAGACTAACGAGATACGTCGTTGGACAAACGTCTTCTATATCTAGACTAACGAGATCCGTCGTTGTACAACCGTCTTCTGTATATAGACTAACGAGATCCGAAGTTGTACAACCGTCTTCTATATCTAGACTAACGAGATCCGTCGTTGTACAACCGTCTTTTGTATCTAGACTAACGAGATACGTCGTTGGACAATCGTCTTCAATATCTAGACTAACGAGATCCGTCTGTACAACCGTCTTCTATATCTAGACTAACGAGATCCGTCTGTACAATCGTCTTCTATATCTAGACTAACGAGATCCGTCGTTGTACAACCGTCTTCTATATCTAGACTAACGAGATCCGTCGTTGTACAACCGTCTTCTATATCAAGACTAACGAGATCCGTCGTTGTACAACCGTCTCCTATATCTAGTCTAACGAGATACATCGTTGGACAAACGTCTTCAATATCTAGACTAACGAGATTCGTCTGTACAACCGTCTTCTATATCAAGACTAACGAGATCCGTCGTTGTACAACCGTCTTCTATATCTAGACTAACGAGATCCGTCGTTGTACAACCGTTTTCTATATCTAGACTAACGAGATCCGTCTGTACAACCGTCTTCTATATCTAGACTAACGTGATCCGTCGTTGTCCAACCGTCTTCTATATCTAGACTAACGAGATACGTCGTTGGACAAACGTCTTCTATATCTAGACTAACGAGATCCGTCGTTGTACAACCGTCTTCTATATCTAGACTAACGAGATCCGTCGTTGTACAACCGTCTTTTATATCTAGACTAACGAGATACGTCGTTGGAAAATCGTCTTCAATATCTAGACTAACGAGATACGTCGTTGGACAAACGTCTTCAATATCTAGAATAACGAGATCCGATTGTACAACCGTCTTCTATGTCTAGACTAACGAGATCCGTCGTTGTACAACCGTCTTCTATATCAAGACTAACGAGATCCGTCGTTGGACAATCGATTTCGATGTTATATTAATCAAAAATCGAAATTATTCGCGATTGCTTCGCGAGTACACTTCTTTTTCGCGATTTTGATAAGTAATTGTATTGTGGAGGGTGGACAAACGAAATGTTGGGATGGACAAACGTCTTCTATATCGAGAGTAACGAGATCCGTCTGTACAACCGTCTTCTATATCTAGTCTAACGAGATACGTCGTTGGACAAACGTCTTCAATATCTAGACTAACGAGATCCGTCTGTACAACCGTCTTCTATATCTAGACTAACGAGATACGTCGTTGGAAAATCGTCTTCAATATCTAGACTAACGAGATACGTCGTTGGACAAACGTCTTCAATATCTAGAATAACGAGATCCGATTGTACAACCGTCTTCTATGTCTAGACTAACGAGATCCGTCGTTGTACAACCGTCTTCTATATCAAGACTAACGAGATCCGTCGTTGGACAATCGATTTCGATGTTATATTAATCAAAAATCGAAATTATTCGCGATTGCTTCGCGAGTACACTTCTTTTTCGCGATTTTGATAAGTAATTGTATTGTGGAGGGTGGACAAACGAAATGTTGGGATGGACAAACGTCTTCTATATCGAGAGTAACGAGATCCGTCTGTACAACCGTCTTCTATATCTAGTCTAACGAGATACGTCGTTGGACAAACGTCTTCAATATCTAGACTAACGAGATCCGTCTGTACAACCGTCTTCTATATCTAGACTAACGTGATACGTCGTTGGACAATCGTCTTCAATATCTAAACTAACGAGATCCGTCTGTACAACCGTCTGCTATATCTAGACTAACGAGATACGTCGTTGGACAAACGTCTTCTATATCTAGACTAACGAGATACGTCGTTGGACAATCGTCTTCAATATCTAGACTAACGAGATACGTCGTTGGACAAACGTCTTCAATATCTAGAATAACGAGATCCGTCTGTACAACCGTTTTCTATATCTTGACTAACGGGATCCGTCGTTTTACAACCGTCTTCAATATCTAGACTAACGAGATCCGTCTGTACAACCGTCTTCTATGTCTAGACTAACGAGATCCGTCGTTGTACAACCGTCTTCTATATCAAGACTAACGAGATCCGTCGTTGTACAACCGTCTTCAATATCTAGACTAACGAGATCCGTCGTTGTACAACCGTCTTCTATATCTAGACTAACGAGATCCGTCGTTGTACAACCGTCTTTTATATCTAGACTAACGAGATGCGTCGTTGGAAAATCGTCTTCAATATCTAGACTAACGAGATACGTCGTTGGACAAACGTCTTCAATATCTAGACTAACGAGATCCGTCAGTACAACCGTCTTCTATGTCTAGACTAACGAGATCCGTCGTTGTACAACCGTCTTCTATATCAAGACTAACGAGATCCGTCGTTGGACAATCGATTTCGATGTTATATTAATCAAAAATCGAAATTATTCGCGATTGCTTCGCGAGTACACTTCTTTTTCGCGATTTTGATAACTAATTGTATTGTGGAGGGTGGACAAACGAAATGTTGGGATGGACAAACGTCTTCTATATCGAGACTAACGAGATCCGTCTGTACAACCGTCTTCTATGTCTAGACTAACGAGATCCGTCGTTGTACAACCGTCTTCTATATCAAGACTAACGAGATCCGTCGTTGTACAACCGTCTTCAATATCTAGACTAACGAGATCCGTCGTTGTACAACCGTCTTCTATATCTAGACTAACGAGATCCGTCGTTGTACAACCGTCTTTTATATCTAGACTAACGAGATGCGTCGTTGGAAAATCGTCTTCAATATCTAGACTAACGAGATACGTCGTTGGACAAACGTCTTCAATATCTAGACTAACGAGATCCGTCAGTACAACCGTCTTCTATGTCTAGACTAACGAGATCCGTCGTTGTACAACCGTCTTCTATATCAAGACTAACGAGATCCGTCGTTGGACAATCGATTTCGATGTTATATTAATCAAAAATCGAAATTATTCGCGATTGCTTCGCGAGTACACTTCTTTTTCGCGATTTTGATAACTAATTGTATTGTGGAGGGTGGACAAACGAAATGTTGGGATGGACAAACGTCTTCTATATCGAGACTAACGAGATCCGTCTGTACAACCGTATTCTATATCTAGACTAACGTGATCCGTCGTTGTCCAACCGTCTTCTATATCTAGACTAACGAGATCCGTCGTTGTACAACCGTTTTCTATATCTAGACTAACGAGATCCGTCTGTACAACCGTCTTCTACATCTAGACTAACGTGATCCGTCGTTGTCCAACCGTCTTCTATATCTAGACTAACGAGATACGTCGTTGGACAAACGTCTTCTATATCTAGACTAACGAGATCCGTCGTTGTACAACCGTCTTCTATATCTAGACTAACGAGATCCGTCGTTGTACAACCGTCTTTTATATCTAGACTAACGAGATACGTCGTTGGAAAATCGTCTTCAATATCTAGACTAACGAGATACGTCGTTGGCAAACGTCTTCAATATCTAGACTAACGAGATCCGTCTGTACAACCGTCTTCTATGTCTAGACTAACGAGATCCGTCGTTGTACAACCGTCTTCTATATCAAGACTAACGAGATCCGTCGTTGGACAATCGATTTCGATGTTATATTAATCAAAAATCGAAATTATTCGCGATTGCTTCGCGAGTACACTTCTTTTTCGCGATTTTGATAACTAATTGTATTGTGGAGGGTGGACAAACGAAATGTTGGGATGGACAAACGTCTTCTATATCGAGACTAACGAGATCCGTCTGTACAACCGTATTCTATATCTAGACTAACGTGATCCGTCGTTGTCCAACCGTCTTCTATATCTAGACTAACGAGATACGTCGTTGGACAAACGTCTTCTATATCTAGACTAACGAGATCCGTCGTTGTACAACCGTCTTCTATATATAGACTAACGAGATCCGAAGTTGTACAACCGTCTTCTATATCTAGACTAACGAGATCCGTCGTTGTACAACCGTCTTTTATATCTAGACTAACGAGATACGTCGTTGGACAATCGTCTTCAATATCTAGACTAACGAGATCCGTCTGTACAACCGTCTTCTATATCTAGACTAACGAGATCCGTCTGTACAATCGTCTTCTATATCTAGACTAACGAGATCCGTCGTTGTACAACCGTCTTCTATATCTAGACTAACGAGATCCGTCGTTGTCCAACCGTCTTCTATATCTAGACTAACGAGATACGTCGTTGTACAACCGCTTTCTATATCTAGACTAACGAGATCCGTCGTTTTACAACCGTCTTCAATATCTAGACTAACGAGATCCGTCTGTACAACCGTCTTCTATGTCTAGACTAACGAGATCCGTCGTTGTACAACCGTCTTCTATATCAAGACTAACGAGATCCGTCGTTGTACAACCGTCTTCTATATCTAGTCTAACGAGATACATCGTTGGACAAACGTCTTCAATATCTAGACTAACGAGATTCGTCTGTACAACCGTCTTCTATATCAAGACTAACGAGATCCGTCTGTACAACCGTCTTCTATATCTAGACTAACGTGATACGTCGTTGGACAATCGTCTTCAATATCTAAACTAACGAGATCCGTCTGTACAACCGTCTTCTATATCAAGACTAACGAGATCCGTCTGTACAACCGTCTTCTATATCTAGACTAACGAGATACGTCGTTGGACAAACGTCTTCTATATCTAGACTAACGAGATACGTCGTTGGACAATCGTCTTCAATATCTAGACTAACGAGATACGTCGTTGGACAAACGTCTTCAATATCTAGAATAACGAGATCCGTCTGTACAACCGTTTTCTATATCTTGACTAACGGGATCCGTCGTTTTACAACCGTCTTCAATATCTAGACTAACGAGATCCGTCTGTACAACCGTCTTCTATGTCTAGACTAACGAGATCCGTCGTTGTACAACCGTCTTCTATATCAAGACTAACGAGATCCGTCGTTGTACAACCGTCTTCAATATCTAGACTAACGAGATCCGTCGTTGTACAACCGTCTTCTATATCTAGACTAACGAGATCCGTCGTTGTACAACCGTCTTTTATATCTAGACTAACGAGATACGTCGTTGGAAAATCGTCTTCAATATCTAGACTAACGAGATATGTCGTTGGACAAACGTCTTCAATATCTAGACTAACGAGATCCGTCAGTACAACCGTCTTCTATGTCTAGACTAACGAGATCCGTCGTTGTAGAACCGTCTTCTATATCAAGACTAACGAGATCCGTCGTTGTAGAACCGTCTTCTATATCAAGACTAACGAGATCCGTCGTTGGACAATCGATTTCGATGTTATATTAATCAAAAATCGAAATTATTCGCGATTGCTTCGCGAGTACACTTCTTTTTCGCGATTTTGATAACTAATTGTATTGTGGAGGGTGGACAAACGAAATGTTGGGATGGACAAACGTCTTCTATATCGAGACTAACGAGATCCGTCTGTACAACCGTATTCTATATCTAGACTAACGTGATCCGTCGTTGTCCAACCGTCTTCTATATCTAGACTAACGAGATACGTCGTTGGACAAACGTCTTCTATATCTAGACTAACGAGATCCGTCGTTGTACAACCGTCTTCTATATATAGACTAACGAGATCCGAAGTTGTACAACCGTCTTCTATATCTAGACTAACGAGATACGTCGTTGGACAAACGTCTTCTATATCTAGACTAACGAGATCCGTCGTTGTACAACCGTCTTCTATATATAGACTAACGAGATCCGAAGTTGTACAACCGTCTTCTATATCTAGACTAACGAGATCCGTCGTTGTACAACCGTCTTCTATATCAAGACTAACGAGATCCGTCGTTGGACAATCGATTTCGATGTTATATTAATCAAAAATCGAAATTATTCGCGATTGCTTCGCGAGTACACTTCTTTTTCGCGATTTTGATAACTAATTGTATTGTGGAGGGTGGACAAACGAAATGTTGGGATGGACAAACGTCTTCTATATCGAGACTAACGAGATCCGTCTGTACAACCGTATTCTATATCTAGACTAACGTGATCCGTCGTTGTCCAACCGTCTTCTATATCTAGACTAACGAGATCCGTCGTTGTACAACCGTTTTCTATATCTAGACTAACGAGATCCGTCTGTACAACCGTCTTCTATATATAGACTAACGAGATCCGAAGTTGTACAACCGTCTTCTATATCTAGACTAACGAGATCCGTCGTTGTACAACCGTCTTTTATATCTAGACTAACGAGATACGTCGTTGGACAATCGTCTTCAATATCTAGACTAACGAGATCCGTCTGTACAACCGTCTTCTATATCTAGACTAACGAGATCCGTCTGTACAATCGTCTTCTATATCTAGACTAACGAGATCCGTCGTTGTACAACCGTCTTCTATATCTAGACTAACGAGATCCGTCGTTGTCCAACCGTCTTCTATATCTAGACTAACGAGATACGTCGTTGTACAACCGCCTTCTATATCTAGACTAACGAGATCCGTCGTTTTACAACCGTCTTCAATATCTAGACTAACGAGATCCGTCTGTACAACCGTCTTCTATGTCTAGACTAACGAGATCCGTCGTTGTACAACCGTCTTCTATATCAAGACTAACGAGATCCGTCGTTGTACAACCGTCTTCTATATCTAGTCTAACGAGATACATCGTTGGACAAACGTCTTCAATATCTAGACTAACGAGATTCGTCTGTACAACCGTCTTCTATATCAAGACTAACGAGATCCGTCTGTACAACCGTCTTCTATATCTAGACTAACGTGATACGTCGTTGGACAAACGTCTTCAATATCTAGAATAACGAGATCCGTCTGTACAACCGTCTTCTATGTCTAGACTAACGAGATCCGTCGTTGTACAACCGTCTTCTATATCAAGACTAACGAGATCCGTCGTTGTACAACCGTCTTCTATATCTAGTCTAACGAGATACATCGTTGGACAAACGTCTTCAATATCTAGACTAACGAGATTCGTCTGTACAACCGTCTTCTATATCAAGACTAACGAGATCCGTCTGTACAACCGTCTTCTATATCTAGACTAACGTGATACGTCGTTGGACAATCGTCTTCAATATCTAAACTAACGAGATCCGTCTGTACAACCGTCTTCTATATCAAGACTAACGAGATCCGTCTGTACAACCGTCTTCTATATCTAGACTAACGAGATACGTCGTTGGACAAACGTCTTCTATATCTAGACTAACGAGATACGTCGTTGGACAATCGTCTTCAATATCTAGACTAACGAGATACGTCGTTGGACAAACGTCTTCAATATCTAGAATAACGAGATCCGTCTGTACAACCGTTTTCTATATCTTGACTAACGGGATCCGTCGTTTTACAACCGTCTTCAATATCTAGACTAACGAGATCCGTCTGTACAACCGTCTTCTATGTCTAGACTAACGAGATCCGTCGTTGTACAACCGTCTTCTATATCAAGACTAACGAGATCCGTCGTTGTACAACCGTCTTCAATATCTAGACTAACGAGATCCGTCGTTGTACAACCGTCTTCTATATCTAGACTAACGAGATCCGTCGTTGTACAACCGTCTTTTATATCTAGACTAACGAGATACGTCGTTGGAAAATCGTCTTCAATATCTAGACTAACGAGATATGTCGTTGGACAAACGTCTTCAATATCTAGACTAACGAGATCCGTCAGTACAACCGTCTTCTATGTCTAGACTAACGAGATCCGTCGTTGTAGAACCGTCTTCTATATCAAGACTAACGAGATCCGTCGTTGTAGAACCGTCTTCTATATCAAGACTAACGAGATCCGTCGTTGGACAATCGATTTCGATGTTATATTAATCAAAAATCGAAATTATTCGCGATTGCTTCGCGAGTACACTTCTTTTTCGCGATTTTGATAACTAATTGTATTGTGGAGGGTGGACAAACGAAATGTTGGGATGGACAAACGTCTTCTATATCGAGACTAACGAGATCCGTCTGTACAACCGTATTCTATATCTAGACTAACGTGATCCGTCGTTGTCCAACCGTCTTCTATATCTAGACTAACGAGATACGTCGTTGGACAAACGTCTTCTATATCTAGACTAACGAGATCCGTCGTTGTACAACCGTCTTCTATATATAGACTAACGAGATCCGAAGTTGTACAACCGTCTTCTATATCTAGACTAACGAGATACGTCGTTGGACAAACGTCTTCTATATCTAGACTAACGAGATCCGTCGTTGTACAACCGTCTTCTATATATAGACTAACGAGATCCGAAGTTGTACAACCGTCTTCTATATCTAGACTAACGAGATCCGTCGTTGTACAACCGTCTTCTATATCAAGACTAACGAGATCCGTCGTTGGACAATCGATTTCGATGTTATATTAATCAAAAATCGAAATTATTCGCGATTGCTTCGCGAGTACACTTCTTTTTCGCGATTTTGATAACTAATTGTATTGTGGAGGGTGGACAAACGAAATGTTGGGATGGACAAACGTCTTCTATATCGAGACTAACGAGATCCGTCTGTACAACCGTATTCTATATCTAGACTAACGTGATCCGTCGTTGTCCAACCGTCTTCTATATCTAGACTAACGAGATCCGTCGTTGTACAACCGTTTTCTATATCTAGACTAACGAGATCCGTCTGTACAACCGTCTTCTATATATAGACTAACGAGATCCGAAGTTGTACAACCGTCTTCTATATCTAGACTAACGAGATCCGTCGTTGTACAACCGTCTTTTATATCTAGACTAACGAGATACGTCGTTGGACAATCGTCTTCAATATCTAGACTAACGAGATCCGTCTGTACAACCGTCTTCTATATCTAGACTAACGAGATCCGTCTGTACAATCGTCTTCTATATCTAGACTAACGAGATCCGTCGTTGTACAACCGTCTTCTATATCTAGACTAACGAGATCCGTCGTTGTCCAACCGTCTTCTATATCTAGACTAACGAGATACGTCGTTGTACAACCGCCTTCTATATCTAGACTAACGAGATCCGTCGTTTTACAACCGTCTTCAATATCTAGACTAACGAGATCCGTCTGTACAACCGTCTTCTATGTCTAGACTAACGAGATCCGTCGTTGTACAACCGTCTTCTATATCAAGACTAACGAGATCCGTCGTTGTACAACCGTCTTCTATATCTAGTCTAACGAGATACATCGTTGGACAAACGTCTTCAATATCTAGACTAACGAGATTCGTCTGTACAACCGTCTTCTATATCAAGACTAACGAGATCCGTCTGTACAACCGTCTTCTATATCTAGACTAACGTGATACGTCGTTGGACAATCGTCTTCAATATCTAAACTAACGAGATCCGTCTGTACAACCGTCTTCTATATCAAGACTAACGAGATCCGTCTGTACAACCGTCTTCTATATCTAGACTAACGAGATACGTCGTTGGACAAACGTCTTCTATATCTAGACTAACGAGATACGTCGTTGGACAATCGTCTTCAATATCTAGAATAACGAGATCCGTCTGTACAACCGTTTTCTATATCTTGACTAACGGGATCCGTCGTTTTACAACCGTCTTCAATATCTAGACTAACGAGATCCGTCTGTACAACCGTCTTCTATGTCTAGACTAACGAGATCCGTCGTTGTACAACCGTCTTCTATATCAAGACTAACGAGATCCGTCGTTGTACAACCGTCTTCAATATCTAGACTAACGAGATCCGTCGTTGTACAACCGTCTTCTATATCTAGACTAACGAGATCCGTCGTTGTACAACCGTCTTTTATATCTAGACTAACGAGATACGTCGTTGGAAAATCGTCTTCAATATCTAGACTAACGAGATATGTCGTTGGACAAACGTCTTCAATATCTAGACTAACGAGATCCGTCAGTACAACCGTCTTCTATGTCTAGACTAACGAGATCCGTCGTTGTACAACCGTCTTCTATATCAAGACTAACGAGATCCGTCGTTGGACAATCGATTTCGATGTTATATTAATCAAAAATCGAAATTATTCGCGATTGCTTCGCGAGTACACTTCTTTTTCGCGATTTTGATAACTAATTGTATTGTGGAGGGTGGACAAACGAAATGTTGGGATGGACAAACGTCTTCTATATCGAGACTAACGAGATCCGTCTGTACAACCGTATTCTATATCTAGACTAACGTGATCCGTCGTTGTCCAACCGTCTTCTATATCTAGACTAACGAGATACGTCGTTGGACAAACGTCTTCTATATCTAGACTAACGAGATCCGTCGTTGTACAACCGTCTTCTATATATAGACTAACGAGATCCGAAGTTGTACAACCGTCTTCTATATCTAGACTAACGAGATCCGTCGTTGTACAACCGTCTTTTGTATCTAGACTAACGAGATACGTCGTTGGACAATCGTCTTCAATATCTAGACTAACGAGATCCGTCTGTACAACCGTCTTCTATATCTAGACTAACGAGATCCGTCTGTACAATCGTCTTCTATATCTAGACTAACGAGATCCGTCGTTGTACAACCGTCTTCTATATCTAGACTAACGAGATCCGTCGTTGTACAACCGTCTTCTATATCAAGACTAACGAGATCCGTCGTTGTACAACCGTCTTCTATATCTAGTCTAACGAGATACATCGTTGGACAAACGTCTTCAATATCTAGACTAACGAGATTCGTCTGTACAACCGTCTTCTATATCAAGACTAACGAGATCCGTCGTTGTACAACCGTCTTCTATATCTAGACTAACGAGATCCGTCGTTGTACAACCGTTTTCTATATCTAGACTAACGAGATCCGTCTGTACAACCGTCTTCTATATCTAGACTAACGTGATCCGTCGTTGTCCAACCGTCTTCTATATCTAGACTAACGAGATACGTCGTTGGACAAACGTCTTCTATATCTAGACTAACGAGATCCGTCGTTGTACAACCGTCTTCTATATCTAGACTAACGAGATCCGTCGTTGTACAACCGTCTTTTATATCTAGACTAACGAGATACGTCGTTGGACAAACGTCTTCAATATCTAGACTAACGAGATCCGTCTGTACAACCGTCTTCTATATCTAGACTAACGAGATACGTCGTTGGACAAACGTCTTCTATATCTAGACTAACGAGATACGTCGTTGGACAATCGTCTTCAATATCTAGACTAACGAGATCCGTCTGTACAACCGTCTTCTATGTCTAGACTAACGAGATACGTCGTTGGACAAACGTCTTCAATATCTAGACTAACGAGATCCGTCTGTACAACCGTCTTCTATATCTAGACTAACGAGATACGTCGTTGGACAAACGTCTTCTATATCTAGACTAACGAGATACGTCGTTGGACAATCGTCTTCAATATCTAGACTAACGAGATACGTCGTTGGACAAACGTCTTCAATATCTAGAATAACGAGATCCGTCTGTCCAACCGTTTTCTATATCTTGACTAACGGGATCCGTCGTTTTACAACCGTCTTCAATATCTAGACTAACGAGATCCGTCTGTACAACCGTCTTCTATGTCTAGACTAACGAGATCCGTCGTTGTACAACCGTCTTCTATATCAAGACTAACGAGATCCGTCGTTGTACAACCGTCTTCAATATCTAGACTAACGAGATCCGTCGTTGTACAACCGTCTTCTATATCTAGACTAACGAGATCCGTCGTTGTACAACCGTCTTTTCTATCTAGACTAACGAGATACGTCGTTGGAAAATCGTCTTCAATATCTAGACTAACGAGATACGTCGTTGGACAAACGTCTTCAATATCTAGACTAACGAGATCCGTCAGTTCAACCGTCTTCTATGTCTAGACTAACGAGATCCGTCGTTGTACAACCGTCTTCTATATCAAGACTAACGAGATCCGTCGTTGGACAATCGATTTAGATGTTATATTAATCAAAAATCGAAATTATTCGCGATTGCTTCGCGAGTACACTTCTTCTTCGCGATTTTGATAACTAATTGTATTGTGGTGGGTGGACAAACGAAATGTTGGGATGGACAAACGTCTTCTATATCGAGACTAACGAGATCCGTCTGTACAACCGTATTCTATATCTAGACTAACGTGATCCGTCGTTGTCCAACCGTCTTCTATATCTAGACTAACGAGATCCGTCGTTGTACAACCGTTTTCTATATCTAGACTAACGAGATCCGTCTGTACAACCGTCTTCTACATCTAGACTAACGTGATCCGTCGTTGTCCAACCGTCTTCTATATCTAGACTAACGAGATACGTCGTTGGACAAACGTCTTCTATATCTAGACTAACGAGATCCGTCGTTGTACAACCGTCTTCTATATCTAGACTAACGAGATCCGTCGTTGTACAACCGTCTTTTATATCTAGACTAACGAGATACGTCGTTGGAAAATCGTCTTCAATATCTAGACTAACGAGATACGTCGTTGGACAAACGTCTTCAATATCTAGACTAACGAGATCCGTCTGTACAACCGTCTTCTATGTCTAGACTAACGAGATCCGTCGTTGTACAACCGTCTTCTATATCAAGACTAACGAGATCCGTCGTTGGACAATCGATTTCGATGTTATATTAATCAAAAATCGAAATTATTCGCGATTGCTTCGCGAGTACACTTCTTTTTCGCGATTTTGATAACTAATTGTATTGTGGAGGGTGGACAAACGAAATGTTGGGATGGACAAACGTCTTCTATATCGAGACTAACGAGATCCGTCTGTACAACCGTATTCTATATCTAGACTAACGTGATCCGTCGTTGTCCAACCGTCTTCTATATCTAGACTAACGAGATACGTCGTTGGACAAACGTCTTCTATATCTAGACTAACGAGATCCGTCGTTGTACAACCGTCTTCTATATATAGACTAACGAGATCCGAAGTTGTACAACCGTCTTCTAAATCTAGACTAACGAGATCCGTCGTTGTACAACCGTCTTTTATATCTAGACTAACGAGATACGTCGTTGGACAATCGTCTTCAATATCTAGACTAACGAGATCCGTCTGTACAACCGTCTTCTATATCTAGACTAACGAGATCCGTCTGTACAATCGTCTTCTATATCTAGACTAACGAGATCCGTCGTTGTACAACCGTCTTCTATATCTAGACTAACGAGATCCGTCGTTGTCCAACCGTCTTCTATATCTAGACTAACGAGATACGTCGTTGTACAACCGCCTTCTATATCTAGACTAACGAGATCCGTCGTTTTACAACCGTCTTCAATATCTAGACTAACGAGATCCGTCTGTACAACCGTCTTCTATGTCTAGACTAACGAGATCCGTCGTTGTACAACCGTCTTCTATATCAAGACTAACGAGATCCGTCGTTGTACAACCGTGTTCTATATCTAGTCTAACGAGATACATCGTTGGACAAACGTCTTCAATATCTAGACTAACGAGATTCGTCTGTACAACCGTCTTCTATATCAAGACTAACGAGATCCGTCTGTACAACCGTCTTCTATATCTAGACTAACGTGATACGTCGTTGGACAAACGTCTTCAATATCTAGAATAACGAGATCCGTCTGTACAACCGTTTTCTATATCTAGACTAACGAGATACGTCGTTGGACAAACGTCTTCAATATCTAGACTAACGAGATCCGTCTGTACAACCGTCTTCTATATCTAGACTAACGAGATACGTCGTTGGACAAACGTCTTCTATATCAAGACTAACGAGATCCGTCGTTGTACAACCGTCTTCAATATCTAGACTAACGAGATCCGTCGTTGTACAACCGTCTTCTATATCTAGACTAACGAGATCCGTCGTTGTACAACCGTCTTTTATATCTAGACTAACGAGATACGTCGTTGGAAAATCGTCTTCAATATCTAGACTAACGAGATACGTCGTTGGACAAACGTCTTCAATATCTAGACTAACGAGATCCGTCGTTGTACAACCGTCTTCTATGTCTAGACTAACGAGATCCGTCGTTGTACAACCGTCTTCTATATCAAGACTAACGAGATCCGTCGTTGGACAATCGATTTCGATGTTATATTAATCAAAAATCGAAATTATTCGCGATTGCTTCGCGAGTACACTTCTTTTTCGCGATTTTGATAACTAATTGTATTGTGGAGGGTGGACAAACGAAATGTTGGGATGGACAAACGTCTTCTATATCGAGACTAACGAGATCCGTCTGTACAACCGTATTCTATATCTAGACTAACGTGATCCGTCGTTGTCCAACCGTCTTCTATATCTAGACTAACGAGATCCGTCGTTGTACAACCGTTTTCTATATCTAGACTAACGAGATCCGTCTGTACAACCGTCTTCTACATCTAGACTAACGTGATCCGTCGTTGTCCAACCGTCTTCTATATCTAGACTAACGAGATACGTCGTTGGACAAACGTCTTCTATATCTAGACTAACGAGATCCGTCGTTGTACAACCGTCTTCTATATCTAGACTAACGAGATCCGTCGTTGTACAACCGTCTTTTATATCTGGACTAACGAGATACGTCGTTGGAAAATCGTCTTCAATATCTAGACTAACGAGATACGTCGTTGGACAAACGTCTTCAATATCTAGACTAACGAGATCCGTCTGTACAACCGTCTTCTATGTCTAGACTAACGAGATCCGTCGTTGTACAACCGTCTTCTATGTCTAGACTAACGAGATCCGTCGTTGTACAACCGTCTTCTATATCAAGACTAACGAGATCCGTCGTTGTACAACCGTCTTCTATATCTAGACTAACCAGATACGTCGTTGGACAAACGTCTTCTATATCTAAACTAACGAGATCCGTCGTTGTACAACCGTCTTCTATATCTAGACTAACGAGATCCGTCGTTGTACAACCGTCTTTTATATCTAGACTAACGAGATACGTCGTTGGACAAACGTCTTCTATATCTAGACTAACGAGATCCGTCGTTGTACAACCGTCTTCTATATATAGACTAACGAGATCCGAAGTTGTACAACCGTCTTCTATATCTAGACTAACGAGATCCGTCGTTGTACAACCGTCTTCTATATCAAGACTAACGAGATCCGTCGTTGGACAATCGATTTCGATGTTATATTAATCAAAAATCGAAATTATTCGCGATTGCTTCGCGAGTACACTTCTTTTTCGCGATTTTGATAACTAATTGTATTGTGGAGGGTGGACAAACGAAATGTTGGGATGGACAAACGTCTTCTATATCGAGACTAACGAGATCCGTCTGTACAACCGTATTCTATATCTAGACTAACGTGATCCGTCGTTGTCCAACCGTCTTCTATATCTAGACTAACGAGATCCGTCGTTGTACAACCGTTTTCTATATCTAGACTAACGAGATCCGTCTGTACAACCGTCTTCTATATATAGACTAACGAGATCCGAAGTTGTACAACCGTCTTCTATATCTAGACTAACGAGATCCGTCGTTGTACAACCGTCTTTTATATCTAGACTAACGAGATACGTCGTTGGACAATCGTCTTCAATATCTAGACTAACGAGATCCGTCTGTACAACCGTCTTCTATATCTAGACTAACGAGATCCGTCTGTACAATCGTCTTCTATATCTAGACTAACGAGATCCGTCGTTGTACAACCGTCTTCTATATCTAGACTAACGAGATCCGTCGTTGTCCAACCGTCTTCTATATCTAGACTAACGAGATACGTCGTTGTACAACCGTCTTCTATATCTAGACTAACGAGATCCGTCGTTTTACAACCGTCTTCAATATCTAGACTAACGAGATCCGTCTGTACAACCGTCTTCTATGTCTAGACTAACGAGATCCGTCGTTGTACAACCGTCTTCTATATCAAGACTAACGAGATCCGTCGTTGTACAACCGTCTTCTATATCTAGTCTAACGAGATACATCGTTGGACAAACGTCTTCAATATCTAGACTAACGAGATCCGTCTGTACAACCGTCTTCTATGTCTAGACTAACGAGATCCGTCGTTGTACAACCGTCTTCTATATCAAGACTAACGAGATCCGTCGTTGTACAACCGTCTTCTATATCTAGTCTAACGAGATACATCGTTGGACAAACGTCTTCAATATCTAGACTAACGAGATTCGTCTGTACAACCGTCTTCTATATCAAGACTAACGAGATCCGTCTGTACAACCGTCTTCTATATCTAGACTAACGTGATACGTCGTTGGACAATCGTCTTCAATATCTAAACTAACGAGATCCGTCTGTACAACCGTCTTCTATATCAAGACTAACGAGATCCGTCTGTACAACCGTCTTCTATATCTAGACTAACGAGATACGTCGTTGGACAAACGTCTTCTATATCTAGACTAACGAGATACGTCGTTGGACAATCGTCTTCAATATCTAGACTAACGAGATACGTCGTTGGACAAACGTCTTCAATATCTAGAATAACGAGATCCGTCTGTACAACCGTTTTCTATATCTTGACTAACGGGATCCGTCGTTTTACAACCGTCTTCAATATCTAGACTAACGAGATCCGTCTGTACAACCGTCTTCTATGTCTAGACTAACGAGATCCGTCGTTGTACAACCGTCTTCTATATCAAGACTAACGAGATCCGTCGTTGTACAACCGTCTTCAATATCTAGACTAACGAGATCCGTCGTTGTACAACCGTCTTCTATATCTAGACTAACGAGATCCGTCGTTGTACAACCGTCTTTTATATCTAGACTAACGAGATACGTCGTTGGAAAATCGTCTTCAATATCTAGACTAACGAGATATGTCGTTGGACAAACGTCTTCAATATCTAGACTAACGAGATCCGTCAGTACAACCGTCTTCTATGTCTAGACTAACGAGATCCGTCGTTGTACAACCGTCTTCTATATCAAGACTAACGAGATCCGTCGTTGGACAATCGATTTCGATGTTATATTAATCAAAAATCGAAATTATTCGCGATTGCTTCGCGAGTACACTTCTTTTTCGCGATTTTGATAACTAATTGTATTGTGGAGGGTGGACAAACGAAATGTTGGGATGGACAAACGTCTTCTATATCGAGACTAACGAGATCCGTCTGTACAACCGTCTTCTATGTCTAGACTAACGAGATCCGTCGTTGTACAACCGTCTTCTATATCAAGACTAACGAGATCCGCCGTTGTACAACCGTCTTCTATATCTAGTCTAACGAGATACATCGTTGGACAAACGTCTTCAATATCTAGACTAACGAGATTCGTCTGTACAACCGTCTTCTATATCAAGACTAACGAGATCCGTCTGTACAACCGTCTTCTATATCTAGACTAACGTGATACGTCGTTGGACAATCGTCTTCAATATCTAAACTAACGAGATCCGTCTGTACAACCGTCTTCTATATCAAGACTAACGAGATCCGTCTGTACAACCGTCTTCTATATCTAGACTAACGAGATACGTCGTTGGACAAACGTCTTCTATATCTAGACTAACGAGATACGTCGTTGGACAATCGTCTTCAATATCTAGACTAACGAGATACGTCGTTGGACAAACGTCTTCAATATCTAGAATAACGAGATCCGTCTGTACAACCGTTTTCTATATCAAGACTAACGAGATCCGTCGTTGTACAACCGTCTTCAATATCTAGACTAACGAGATCCGTCGTTGTACAACCGTCTTCTATATCTAGACTAACGAGATCCGTCGTTGTACAACCGTCTTTTCTATCTAGACTAACGAGATACGTCGTTGGAAAATCGTCTTCAATATCTAGACTAACGAGATACGTCGTTGGACAAACGTCTTCAATATCTAGACTAACGAGATCCGTCAGTACAACCGTCTTCTATGTCTAGACTAACGAGATCCGTCGTTGTACAACCGTCTTCTATATCAAGACTAACGAGATCCGTCGTTGGACAATCGATTTCGATGTTATATTAATCAAAAATCGAAATTATTCGCGATTGCTTCGCGAGTACACTTCTTCTTCGCGATTTTGATAACTAATTGTATTGTGGTGGGTGGACAAACGAAATGTTGGGATGGACAAACGTCTTCTATATCGAGACTAACGAGATCCGTCTGTACAACCGTATTCTATATCTAGACTAACGTGATCCGTCGTTGTCCAACCGTCTTCTATATCTAGACTAACGAGATCCGTCGTTGTACAACCGTTTTCTATATCTAGACTAACGAGATCCGTCTGTACAACCGTCTTCTACATCTAGACTAACGTGATCCGTCGTTGTCCAACCGTCTTCTATATCTAGACTAACGAGATACGTCGTTGGACAAACGTCTTCTATATCTAGACTAACGAGATCCGTCGTTGTACAACCGTCTTCTATATCTAGACTAACGAGATCCGTCGTTGTACAACCGTCTTTTATATCTAGACTAACGAGATACGTCGTTGGAAAATCGTCTTCAATATCTAGACTAACGAGATACGTCGTTGGACAAACGTCTTCAATATCTAGACTAACGAGATCCGTCTGTACAACCGTCTTCTATGTCTAGACTAACGAGATCCGTCGTTGTACAACCGTCTTCTATATCAAGACTAACGAGATCCGTCGTTGGACAATCGATTTCGATGTTATATTAATCAAAAATCGAAATTATTCGCGATTGCTTCGCGAGTACACTTCTTTTTCGCGATTTTGATAACTAATTGTATTGTGGAGGGTGGACAAACGAAATGTTGGGATGGACAAACGTCTTCTATATCGAGACTAACGAGATCCGTCTGTACAACCGTATTCTATATCTAGACTAACGTGATCCGTCGTTGTCCAACCGTCTTCTATATCTAGACTAACGAGATACGTCGTTGGACAAACGTCTTCTATATCTAGACTAACGAGATCCGTCGTTGTACAACCGTCTTCTATATATAGACTAACGAGATCCGAAGTTGTACAACCGTCTTCTATATCTAGACTAACGAGATCCGTCGTTGTACAACCGTCTTTTATATCTAGACTAACGAGATACGTCGTTGGACAATCGTCTTCAATATCTAGACTAACGAGATCCGTCTGTACAACCGTCTTCTATATCTAGACTAACGAGATCCGTCTGTACAATCGTCTTCTATATCTAGACTAACGAGATCCGTCGTTGTACAACCGTCTTCTATATCTAGACTAACGAGATCCGTCGTTGTCCAACCGTCTTCTATATCTAGACTAACGAGATACGTCGTTGTACAACCGCCTTCTATATCTAGACTAACGAGATCCGTCGTTTTACAACCGTCTTCAATATCTAGACTAACGAGATCCGTCTGTACAACCGTCTTCTATGTCTAGACTAACGAGATCCGTCGTTGTACAACCGTCTTCTATATCAAGACTAACGAGATCCGTCGTTGTACAACCGTGTTCTATATCTAGTCTAACGAGATACATCGTTGGACAAACGTCTTCAATATCTAGACTAACGAGATTCGTCTGTACAACCGTCTTCTATATCAAGACTAACGAGATCCGTCTGTACAACCGTCTTCTATATCTAGACTAACGTGATACGTCGTTGGACAAACGTCTTCAATATCTAGAATAACGAGATCCGTCTGTACAACCGTTTTCTATATCTAGACTAACGAGATACGTCGTTGGACAAACGTCTTCAATATCTAGACTAACGAGATCCGTCTGTACAACCGTCTTCTATATCTAGACTAACGAGATACGTCGTTGGACAAACGTCTTCTATATCAAGACTAACGAGATCCGTCGTTGTACAACCGTCTTCAATATCTAGACTAACGAGATCCGTCGTTGTACAACCGTCTTCTATATCTAGACTAACGAGATCCGTCGTTGTACAACCGTCTTTTATATCTAGACTAACGAGATACGTCGTTGGAAAATCGTCTTCAATATCTAGACTAACGAGATACGTCGTTGGACAAACGTCTTCAATATCTAGACTAACGAGATCCGTCGTTGTACAACCGTCTTCTATGTCTAGACTAACGAGATCCGTCGTTGTACAACCGTCTTCTATATCAAGACTAACGAGATCCGTCGTTGGACAATCGATTTCGATGTTATATTAATCAAAAATCGAAATTATTCGCGATTGCTTCGCGAGTACACTTCTTTTTCGCGATTTTGATAACTAATTGTATTGTGGAGGGTGGACAAACGAAATGTTGGGATGGACAAACGTCATCTATATCGAGACTAACGAGATCCGTCTGTACAACCGTATTCTATATCTAGACTAACGTGATCCGTCGTTGTCCAACCGTCTTCTATATCTAGACTAACGAGATCCGTCGTTGTACAACCGTTTTCTATATCTAGACTAACGAGATCCGTCTGTACAACCGTCTTCTACATCTAGACTAACGTGATCCGTCGTTGTCCAACCGTCTTCTATATCTAGACTAACGAGATACGTCGTTGGACAAACGTCTTCTATATCTAGACTAACGAGATCCGTCGTTGTACAACCGTCTTCTATATCTAGACTAACGAGATCCGTCGTTGTACAACCGTCTTTTATATCTGGACTAACGAGATACGTCGTTGGAAAATCGTCTTCAATATCTAGACTAACGAGATACGTCGTTGGACAAACGTCTTCAATATCTAGACTAACGAGATCCGTCTGTACAACCGTCTTCTATGTCTAGACTAACGAGATCCGTCGTTGTACAACCGTCTTCTATGTCTAGACTAACGAGATCCGTCGTTGTACAACCGTCTTCTATATCAAGACTAACGAGATCCGTCGTTGTACAACCGTCTTCTATATCTAGACTAACCAGATACGTCGTTGGACAAACGTCTTCTATATCTAAACTAACGAGATCCGTCGTTGTACAACCGTCTTCTATATCTAGACTAACGAGATCCGTCGTTGTACAACCGTCTTTTATATCTAGACTAACGAGATACGTCGTTGGACAAACGTCTTCTATATCTAGACTAACGAGATCCGTCGTTGTACAACCGTCTTCTATATATAGACTAACGAGATCCGAAGTTGTACAACCGTCTTCTATATCTAGACTAACGAGATCCGTCGTTGTACAACCGTCTTCTATATCAAGACTAACGAGATCCGTCGTTGGACAATCGATTTCGATGTTATATTAATCAAAAATCGAAATTATTCGCGATTGCTTCGCGAGTACACTTCTTTTTCGCGATTTTGATAACTAATTGTATTGTGGAGGGTGGACAAACGAAATGTTGGGATGGACAAACGTCTTCTATATCGAGACTAACGAGATCCGTCTGTACAACCGTATTCTATATCTAGACTAACGTGATCCGTCGTTGTCCAACCGTCTTCTATATCTAGACTAACGAGATCCGTCGTTGTACAACCGTTTTCTATATCTAGACTAACGAGATCCGTCTGTACAACCGTCTTCTATATATAGACTAACGAGATCCGAAGTTGTACAACCGTCTTCTATATCTAGACTAACGAGATCCGTCGTTGTACAACCGTCTTTTATATCTAGACTAACGAGATACGTCGTTGGACAATCGTCTTCAATATCTAGACTAACGAGATCCGTCTGTACAACCGTCTTCTATATCTAGACTAACGAGATCCGTCTGTACAATCGTCTTCTATATCTAGACTAACGAGATCCGTCGTTGTACAACCGTCTTCTATATCTAGACTAACGAGATCCGTCGTTGTCCAACCGTCTTCTATATCTAGACTAACGAGATACGTCGTTGTACAACCGTCTTCTATATCTAGACTAACGAGATCCGTCGTTTTACAACCGTCTTCAATATCTAGACTAACGAGATCCGTCTGTACAACCGTCTTCTATGTCTAGACTAACGAGATCCGTCGTTGTACAACCGTCTTCTATATCAAGACTAACGAGATCCGTCGTTGTACAACCGTCTTCTATATCTAGTCTAACGAGATACATCGTTGGACAAACGTCTTCAATATCTAGACTAACGAGATTCGTCTGTACAACCGTCTTCTATATCAAGACTAACGAGATCCGTCTGTACAACCGTCTTCTATATCTAGACTAACGTGATACGTCGTTGGACAATCGTCTTCAATATCTAAACTAACGAGATCCGTCTGTACAACCGTCTTCTATATCAAGATTAACGAGATCCGTCTGTACAACCGTCTTCTATATCTAGACTAACGAGATACGTCGTTGGACAAACGTCTTCTATATCTAGACTAACGAGATACGTCGTTGGACAATCGTCTTCAATATCTAGACTAACGAGATACGTCGTTGGACAAACGTCTTCAATATCTAGAATAACGAGATCCGTCTGTACAACCGTTTTCTATATCTTGACTAACGGGATCCGTCGTTTTACAACCGTCTTCAATATCTAGACTAACGAGATCCGTCTGTACAACCGTCTTCTATGTCTAGACTAACGAGATCCGTCGTTGTACAACCGTCTTCTATATCAAGACTAACGAGATCCGTCGTTGTACAACCGTCTTCAATATCTAGACTAACGAGATCCGTCGTTGTACAACCGTCTTCTATATCTAGACTAACGAGATCCGTCGTTGTACAACCGTCTTTTATATCTAGACTAACGAGATACGTCGTTGGAAAATCGTCTTCAATATCTAGACTAACGAGATATGTCGTTGGACAAACGTCTTCAATATCTAGACTAACGAGATCCGTCAGTACAACCGTCTTCTATGTCTAGACTAACGAGATCCGTCGTTGTACAACCGTCTTCTATATCAAGACTAACGAGATCCGTCGTTGGACAATCGATTTCGATGTTATATTAATCAAAAATCGAAATTATTCGCGATTGCTTCGCGAGTACACTTCTTTTTCGCGATTTTGATAACTAATTGTATTGTGGAGGGTGGACAAACGAAATGTTGGGATGGACAAACGTCTTCTATATCGAGACTAACGAGATCCGTCTGTACAACCGTCTTCTATGTCTAGACTAACGAGATCCGTCGTTGTACAACCGTCTTCTATATCAAGACTAACGAGATCCGTCGTTGTACAACCGTCTTCTATATCTAGTCTAACGAGATACATCGTTGGACAAACGTCTTCAATATCTAGACTAACGAGATTCGTCTGTACAACCGTCTTCTATATCAAGACTAACGAGATCCGTCTGTACAACCGTCTTCTATATCTAGACTAACGTGATACGTCGTTGGACAATCGTCTTCAATATCTAAACTAACGAGATCCGTCTGTACAACCGTCTTCTATATCAAGACTAACGAGATCCGTCTGTACAACCGTCTTCTATATCTAGACTAACGAGATACGTCGTTGGACAAACGTCTTCTATATCTAGACTAACGAGATACGTCGTTGGACAATCGTCTTCAATATCTAGACTAACGAGATACGTCGTTGGACAAACGTCTTCAATATCTAGAATAACGAGATCCGTCTGTACAACCGTTTTCTATATCTTGACTAACGGGATCCGTCGTTTTACAACCGTCTTCAATATCTAGACTAACGAGATCCGTCTGTACAACCGTCTTCTATGTCTAGACTAACGAGATCCGTCGTTGTACAACCGTCTTCTATATCAAGACTAACGAGATCCGTCGTTGTACAACCGTCTTCAATATCTAGACTAACGAGATCCGTCGTTGTACAACCGTCTTCTATATCTAGACTAACGAGATCCGTCGTTGTACAACCGTCTTTTATATCTAGACTAACGAGATACGTCGTTGGAAAATCGTCTTCAATATCTAGACTAACGAGATATGTCGTTGGACAAACGTCTTCAATATCTAGACTAACGAGATCCGTCAGTACAACCGTCTTCTATGTCTAGACTAACGAGATCCGTCGTTGTACAACCGTCTTCTATATCAAGACTAACGAGATCCGTCGTTGGACAATCGATTTCGATGTTATATTAATCAAAAATCGAAATTATTCGCGATTGCTTCGCGAGTACACTTCTTTTTCGCGATTTTGATAACTAATTGTATTGTGGAGGGTGGACAAACAAAATGTTGGGATGGACAAACGTCTTCTATATCGAGACTAACGAGATCCGTCTGTACAACCGTATTCTATATCTAGACTAACGTGATCCGTCGTTGTCCAACCGTCTTCTATATCTAGACTAACGAGATACGTCGTTGGACAAACGTCTTCTATATCTAGACTAACGAGATCCGTCGTTGTACAACCGTCTTCTATATATAGACTAACGAGATCCGAAGTTGTACAACCGTCTTCTATATCTAGACTAACGAGATACGTCGTTGGACAAACGTCTTCTATATCTAGACTAACGAGATCCGTCGTTGTACAACCGTCTTCTATATATAGACTAACGAGATCCGAAGTTGTACAACCGTCTTCTATATCTAGACTAACGAGATCCGTCGTTGTACAACCGTCTTCTATATCAAGACTAACGAGATCCGTCGTTGGACAATCGATTTCGATGTTATATTAATCAAAAATCGAAATTATTCGCGATTGCTTCGCGAGTACACTTCTTTTTCGCGATTTTGATAACTAATTGTATTGTGGAGGGTGGACAAACGAAATGTTGGGATGGACAAACGTATTCTATATCGAGACTAACGAGACCGGTCTGTACAACCGTATTCTATATCTAGACTAACGTGATCCGTCGTTGTCCAACCGTCTTCTATATCTAGACTAACGAGATACGTCGTTGGACAAACGTCTTCTATATCTAGACTAACGAGATCCGTCGTTGTACAACCGTCTTCTATATATAGACTAACGAGATCCGAAGTTGTACAACCGTCTTCTATATCTAGACTAACGAGATCCGTCGTTGTACAACCGTCTTTTGTATCTAGACTAACGAGATACGTCGTTGGACAATCGTCTTCAATATCTAGACTAACGAGATCCGTCTGTACAACCGTCTTCTATATCTAGACTAACGAGATCCGTCTGTACAATCGTCTTCTATATCTAGACTAACGAGATCCGTCGTTGTACAACCGTCTTCTATATCTAGACTAACGAGATCCGTCGTTGTACAACCGTCTTCTATATCAAGACTAACGAGATCCGTCGTTGTACAACCGTCTTCTATATCTAGTCTAACGAGATACATCGTTGGACAAACGTCTTCAATATCTAGACTAACGAGATTCGTCTGTACAACCGTCTTCTATATCAAGACTAACGAGATCCGTCGTTGTACAACCGTCTTCTATATCTAGACTAACGAGATCCGTCGTTGTACAACCGTTTTCTATATCTAGACTAACGAGATCCGTCTGTACAACCGTCTTCTATATCTAGACTAACGTGATCCGTCGTTGTCCAACCGTCTTCTATATCTAGACTAACGAGATACGTCGTTGGACAAACGTCTTCTATATCTAGACTAACGAGATCCGTCGTTGTACAACCGTCTTCTATATCTAGACTAACGAGATCCGTCGTTGTACAACCGTCTTTTATATCTAGACTAACGAGATACGTCGTTGGAAAATCGTCTTCAATATCTAGACTAACGAGATACGTCGTTGGACAAACGTCTTCAATATCTAGAATAACGAGATCCGATTGTACAACCGTCTTCTATGTCTAGACTAACGAGATCCGTCGTTGTACAACCGTCTTCTATATCAAGACTAACGAGATCCGTCGTTGGACAATCGATTTCGATGTTATATTAATCAAAAATCGAAATTATTCGCGATTGCTTCGCGAGTACACTTCTTTTTCGCGATTTTGATAAGTAATTGTATTGTGGAGGGTGGACAAACGAAATGTTGGGATGGACAAACGTCTTCTATATCGAGAGTAACGAGATCCGTCTGTACAACCGTCTTCTATATCTAGTCTAACGAGATACGTCGTTGGACAAACGTCTTCAATATCTAGACTAACGAGATCCGTCTGTACAACCGTCTTCTATATCTAGACTAACGTGATACGTCGTTGGACAATCGTCTTCAATATCTAAACTAACGAGATCCGTCTGTACAACCGTCTGCTATATCTAGACTAACGAGATACGTCGTTGGACAAACGTCTTCTATATCTAGACTAACGAGATACGTCGTTGGACAATCGTCTTCAATATCTAGACTAACGAGATACGTCGTTGGACAAACGTCTTCAATATCTAGAATAACGAGATCCGTCTGTACAACCGTTTTCTATATCTTGACTAACGGGATCCGTCGTTTTACAACCGTCTTCAATATCTAGACTAACGAGATCCGTCTGTACAACCGTCTTCTATGTCTAGACTAACGAGATCCGTCGTTGTACAACCGTCTTCTATATCAAGACTAACGAGATCCGTCGTTGTACAACCGTCTTCAATATCTAGACTAACGAGATCCGTCGTTGTACAACCGTCTTCTATATCTAGACTAACGAGATCCGTCGTTGTACAACCGTCTTTTATATCTAGACTAACGAGATGCGTCGTTGGAAAATCGTCTTCAATATCTAGACTAACGAGATACGTCGTTGGACAAACGTCTTCAATATCTAGACTAACGAGATCCGTCAGTACAACCGTCTTCTATGTCTAGACTAACGAGATCCGTCGTTGTACAACCGTCTTCTATATCAAGACTAACGAGATCCGTCGTTGGACAATCGATTTCGATGTTATATTAATCAAAAATCGAAATTATTCGCGATTGCTTCGCGAGTACACTTCTTTTTCGCGATTTTGATAACTAATTGTATTGTGGAGGGTGGACAAACGAAATGTTGGGATGGACAAACGTCTTCTATATCGAGACTAACGAGATCCGTCTGTACAACCGTCTTCTATGTCTAGACTAACGAGATCCGTCGTTGTACAACCGTCTTCTATATCAAGACTAACGAGATCCGTCGTTGTACAACCGTCTTCTATATCTAGACTAACGAGATCCGTCGTTGTACAACCGTCTTTTATATCTAGACTAACGAGATGCGTCGTTGGAAAATCGTCTTCAATATCTAGACTAACGAGATACGTCGTTGGACAAACGTCTTCAATATCTAGACTAACGAGATCCGTCAGTACAACCGTCTTCTATGTCTAGACTAACGAGATCCGTCGTTGTACAACCGTCTTCTATATCAAGACTAACGAGATCCGTCGTTGGACAATCGATTTCGATGTTATATTAATCAAAAATCGAAATTATTCGCGATTGCTTCGCGAGTACACTTCTTTTTCGCGATTTTGATAACTAATTGTATTGTGGAGGGTGGACAAACGAAATGTTGGGATGGACAAACGTCTTCTATATCGAGACTAACGAGATCCGTCTGTACAACCGTATTCTATATCTAGACTAACGTGATCCGTCGTTGTCCAACCGTCTTCTATATCTAGACTAACGAGATCCGTCGTTGTACAACCGTTTTCTATATCTAGACTAACGAGATCCGTCTGTACAACCGTCTTCTACATCTAGACTAACGTGATCCGTCGTTGTCCAACCGTCTTCTATATCTAGACTAACGAGATACGTCGTTGGACAAACGTCTTCTATATCTAGACTAACGAGATCCGTCGTTGTACAACCGTTTTCTATATCAAGACTAACGAGATCCGTCGTTGTACAACCGTCTTCAATATCTAGACTAACGAGATCCGTCGTTGTACAACCGTCTTCTATATCTAGACTAACGAGATCCGTCGTTGTACAACCGTCTTTTCTATCTAGACTAACGAGATACGTCGTTGGAAAATCGTCTTCAATATCTAGACTAACGAGATACGTCGTTGGACAAACGTCTTCAATATCTAGACTAACGAGATCCGTCAGTACAACCGTCTTCTATGTCTAGACTAACGAGATCCGTCGTTGTACAACCGTCTTCTATATCAAGACTAACGAGATCCGTCGTTGGACAATCGATTTCGATGTTATATTAATCAAAAATCGAAATTATTCGCGATTGCTTCGCGAGTACACTTCTTCTTCGCGATTTTGATAACTAATTGTATTGTGGTGGGTGGACAAACGAAATGTTGGGATGGACAAACGTCTTCTATATCGAGACTAACGAGATCCGTCTGTACAACCGTATTCTATATCTAGACTAACGTGATCCGTCGTTGTCCAACCGTCTTCTATATCTAGACTAACGAGATCCGTCGTTGTACAACCGTTTTCTATATCTAGACTAACGAGATCCGTCTGTACAACCGTCTTCTACATCTAGACTAACGTGATCCGTCGTTGTCCAACCGTCTTCTATATCTAGACTAACGAGATACGTCGTTGGACAAACGTCTTCTATATCTAGACTAACGAGATCCGTCGTTGTACAACCGTCTTCTATATCTAGACTAACGAGATCCGTCGTTGTACAACCGTCTTTTATATCTAGACTAACGAGATACGTCGTTGGAAAATCGTCTTCAATATCTAGACTAACGAGATACGTCGTTGGACAAACGTCTTCAATATCTAGACTAACGAGATCCGTCTGTACAACCGTCTTCTATGTCTAGACTAACGAGATCCGTCGTTGTACAACCGTCTTCTATATCAAGACTAACGAGATCCGTCGTTGGACAATCGATTTCGATGTTATATTAATCAAAAATCGAAATTATTCGCGATTGCTTCGCGAGTACACTTCTTTTTCGCGATTTTGATAACTAATTGTATTGTGGAGGGTGGACAAACGAAATGTTGGGATGGACAAACGTCTTCTATATCGAGACTAACGAGATCCGTCTGTACAACCGTATTCTATATCTAGACTAACGTGATCCGTCGTTGTCCAACCGTCTTCTATATCTAGACTAACGAGATACGTCGTTGGACAAACGTCTTCTATATCTAGACTAACGAGATCCGTCGTTGTACAACCGTCTTCTATATATAGACTAACGAGATCCGAAGTTGTACAACCGTCTTCTATATCTAGACTAACGAGATCCGTCGTTGTACAACCGTCTTTTATATCTAGACTAACGAGATACGTCGTTGGACAATCGTCTTCAATATCTAGACTAACGAGATCCGTCTGTACAACCGTCTTCTATATCTAGACTAACGAGATCCGTCTGTACAATCGTCTTCTATATCTAGACTAACGAGATCCGTCGTTGTACAACCGTCTTCTATATCTAGACTAACGAGATCCGTCGTTGTCCAACCGTCTTCTATATCTAGACTAACGAGATACGTCGTTGTACAACCGCCTTCTATATCTAGACTAACGAGATCCGTCGTTTTACAACCGTCTTCAATATCTAGACTAACGAGATCCGTCTGTACAACCGTCTTCTATGTCTAGACTAACGAGATCCGTCGTTGTACAACCGTCTTCTATATCAAGACTAACGAGATCCGTCGTTGTACAACCGTGTTCTATATCTAGTCTAACGAGATACATCGTTGGACAAACGTCTTCAATATCTAGACTAACGAGATTCGTCTGTACAACCGTCTTCTATATCAAGACTAACGAGATCCGTCTGTACAACCGTCTTCTATATCTAGACTAACGTGATACGTCGTTGGACAAACGTCTTCAATATCTAGAATAACGAGATCCGTCTGTACAACCGTTTTCTATATCTAGACTAACGAGATACGTCGTTGGACAAACGTCTTCAATATCTAGACTAACGAGATCCGTCTGTACAACCGTCTTCTATATCTAGACTAACGAGATACGTCGTTGGACAAACGTCTTCTATATCAAGACTAACGAGATCCGTCGTTGTACAACCGTCTTCAATATCTAGACTAACGAGATCCGTCGTTGTACAACCGTCTTCTATATCTAGACTAACGAGATCCGTCGTTGTACAACCGTCTTTTATATCTAGACTAACGAGATACGTCGTTGGAAAATCGTCTTCAATATCTAGACTAACGAGATACGTCGTTGGACAAACGTCTTCAATATCTAGACTAACGAGATCCGTCGTTGTACAACCGTCTTCTATGTCTAGACTAACGAGATCCGTCGTTGTACAACCGTCTTCTATATCAAGACTAACGAGATCCGTCGTTGGACAATCGATTTCGATGTTATATTAATCAAAAATCGAAATTATTCGCGATTGCTTCGCGAGTACACTTCTTTTTCGCGATTTTGATAACTAATTGTATTGTGGAGGGTGGACAAACGAAATGTTGGGATGGACAAACGTCTTCTATATCGAGACTAACGAGATCCGTCTGTACAACCGTATTCTATATCTAGACTAACGTGATCCGTCGTTGTCCAACCGTCTTCTATATCTAGACTAACGAGATCCGTCGTTGTACAACCGTTTTCTATATCTAGACTAACGAGATCCGTCTGTACAACCGTCTTCTACATCTAGACTAACGTGATCCGTCGTTGTCCAACCGTCTTCTATATCTAGACTAACGAGATACGTCGTTGGACAAACGTCTTCTATATCTAGACTAACGAGATCCGTCGTTGTACAACCGTCTTCTATATCTAGACTAACGAGATCCGTCGTTGTACAACCGTCTTTTATATCTGGACTAACGAGATACGTCGTTGGAAAATCGTCTTCAATATCTAGACTAACGAGATACGTCGTTGGACAAACGTCTTCAATATCTAGACTAACGAGATCCGTCTGTACAACCGTCTTCTATGTCTAGACTAACGAGATCCGTCGTTGTACAACCGTCTTCTATGTCTAGACTAACGAGATCCGTCGTTGTACAACCGTCTTCTATATCAAGACTAACGAGATCCGTCGTTGTACAACCGTCTTCTATATCTAGACTAACCAGATACGTCGTTGGACAAACGTCTTCTATATCTAAACTAACGAGATCCGTCGTTGTACAACCGTCTTCTATATCTAGACTAACGAGATCCGTCGTTGTACAACCGTCTTTTATATCTAGACTAACGAGATACGTCGTTGGACAAACGTCTTCTATATCTAGACTAACGAGATCCGTCGTTGTACAACCGTCTTCTATATATAGACTAACGAGATCCGAAGTTGTACAACCGTCTTCTATATCTAGACTAACGAGATCCGTCGTTGTACAACCGTCTTCTATATCAAGACTAACGAGATCCGTCGTTGGACAATCGATTTCGATGTTATATTAATCAAAAATCGAAATTATTCGCGATTGCTTCGCGAGTACACTTCTTTTTCGCGATTTTGATAACTAATTGTATTGTGGAGGGTGGACAAACGAAATGTTGGGATGGACAAACGTCTTCTATATCGAGACTAACGAGATCCGTCTGTACAACCGTATTCTATATCTAGACTAACGTGATCCGTCGTTGTCCAACCGTCTTCTATATCTAGACTAACGAGATCCGTCGTTGTACAACCGTTTTCTATATCTAGACTAACGAGATCCGTCTGTACAACCGTCTTCTATATATAGACTAACGAGATCCGAAGTTGTACAACCGTCTTCTATATCTAGACTAACGAGATCCGTCGTTGTACAACCGTCTTTTATATCTAGACTAACGAGATACGTCGTTGGACAATCGTCTTCAATATCTAGACTAACGAGATCCGTCTGTACAACCGTCTTCTATATCTAGACTAACGAGATCCGTCTGTACAATCGTCTTCTATATCTAGACTAACGAGATCCGTCGTTGTACAACCGTCTTCTATATCTAGACTAACGAGATCCGTCGTTGTCCAACCGTCTTCTATATCTAGACTAACGAGATACGTCGTTGTACAACCGTCTTCTATATCTAGACTAACGAGATCCGTCGTTTTACAACCGTCTTCAATATCTAGACTAACGAGATCCGTCTGTACAACCGTCTTCTATGTCTAGACTAACGAGATCCGTCGTTGTACAACCGTCTTCTATATCAAGACTAACGAGATCCGTCGTTGTACAACCGTCTTCTATATCTAGTCTAACGAGATACATCGTTGGACAAACGTCTTCAATATCTAGACTAACGAGATTCGTCTGTACAACCGTCTTCTATATCAAGACTAACGAGATCCGTCTGTACAACCGTCTTCTATATCTAGACTAACGTGATACGTCGTTGGACAATCGTCTTCAATATCTAAACTAACGAGATCCGTCTGTACCACCGTCTTCTATATCAAGACTAACGAGATCCGTCTGTACAACCGTCTTCTATATCTAGACTAACGAGATACGTCGTTGGACAAACGTCTTCTATATCTAGACTAACGAGATACGTCGTTGGACAATCGTCTTCAATATCTAGACTAACGAGATACGTCGTTGGACAAACGTCTTCAATATCTAGAATAACGAGATCCGTCTGTACAACCGTTTTCTATATCTTGACTAACGGGATCCGTCGTTTTACAACCGTCTTCAATATCTAGACTAACGAGATCCGTCTGTACAACCGTCTTCTATGTCTAGACTAACGAGATCCGTCGTTGTACAACCGTCTTCTATATCAAGACTAACGAGATCCGTCGTTGTACAACCGTCTTCAATATCTAGACTAACGAGATCCGTCGTTGTACAACCGTCTTCTATATCTAGACTAACGAGATCCGTCGTTGTACAACCGTCTTTTATATCTAGACTAACGAGATACGTCGTTGGAAAATCGTCTTCAATATCTAGACTAACGAGATATGTCGTTGGACAAACGTCTTCAATATCTAGACTAACGAGATCCGTCAGTACAACCGTCTTCTATGTCTAGACTAACGAGATCCGTCGTTGTACAACCGTCTTCTATATCAAGACTAACGAGATCCGTCGTTGGACAATCGATTTCGATGTTATATTAATCAAAAATCGAAATTATTCGCGATTGCTTCGCGAGTACACTTCTTTTTCGCGATTTTGATAACTAATTGTATTGTGGAGGGTGGACAAACGAAATGTTGGGATGGACAAACGTCTTCTATATCGAGACTAACGAGATCCGTCTGTACAACCGTCTTCTATGTCTAGACTAACGAGATCCGTCGTTGTACAACCGTCTTCTATATCAAGACTAACGAGATCCGTCGTTGTACAACCGTCTTCTATATCTAGTCTAACGAGATACATCGTTGGACAAACGTCTTCAATATCTAGACTAACGAGATTCGTCTGTACAACCGTCTTCTATATCAAGACTAACGAGATCCGTCTGTACAACCGTCTTCTATATCTAGACTAACGTGATACGTCGTTGGACAATCGTCTTCAATATCTAAACTAACGAGATCCGTCTGTACAACCGTCTTCTATATCAAGACTAACGAGATCCGTCTGTACAACCGTCTTCTATATCTAGACTAACGAGATACGTCGTTGGACAAACGTCTTCTATATCTAGACTAACGAGATACGTCGTTGGACAATCGTCTTCAATATCTAGACTAACGAGATACGTCGTTGGACAAACGTCTTCAATATCTAGAATAACGAGATCCGTCTGTACAACCGTTTTCTATATCTTGACTAACGGGATCCGTCGTTTTACAACCGTCTTCAATATCTAGACTAACGAGATCCGTCTGTACAACCGTCTTCTATGTCTAGACTAACGAGATCCGTCGTTGTACAACCGTCTTCTATATCAAGACTAACGAGATCCGTCGTTGTACAACCGTCTTCAATATCTAGACTAACGAGATCCGTCGTTGTACAACCGTCTTCTATATCTAGACTAACGAGATCCGTCGTTGTACAACCGTCTTTTATATCTAGACTAACGAGATACGTCGTTGGAAAATCGTCTTCAATATCTAGACTAACGAGATATGTCGTTGGACAAACGTCTTCAATATCTAGACTAACGAGATCCGTCAGTACAACCGTCTTCTATGTCTAGACTAACGAGATCCGTCGTTGTACAACCGTCTTCTATATCAAGACTAACGAGATCCGTCGTTGGACAATCGATTTCGATGTTATATTAATCAAAAATCGAAATTATTCGCGATTGCTTCGCGAGTACACTTCTTTTTCGCGATTTTGATAACTAATTGTATTGTGGAGGGTGGACAAACGAAATGTTGGGATGGACAAACGTCTTCTATATCGAGACTAACGAGATCCGTCTGTACAACCGTATTCTATATCTAGACTAACGTGATCCGTCGTTGTCCAACCGTCTTCTATATCTAGACTAACGAGATACGTCGTTGGACAAACGTCTTCTATATCTAGACTAACGAGATCCGTCGTTGTACAACCGTCTTCTATATATAGACTAACGAGATCCGAAGTTGTACAACCGTCTTCTATATCTAGACTAACGAGATACGTCGTTGGACAAACGTCTTCTATATCTAGACTAACGAGATCCGTCGTTGTACAACCGTCTTCTATATATAGACTAACGAGATCCGAAGTTGTACAACCGTCTTCTATATCTAGACTAACGAGATCCGTCGTTGTACAACCGTCTTCTATATCAAGACTAACGAGATCCGTCGTTGGACAATCGATTTCGATGTTATATTAATCAAAAATCGAAATTATTCGCGATTGCTTCGCGAGTACACTTCTTTTTCGCGATTTTGATAACTAATTGTATTGTGGAGGGTGGACAAACGAAATGTTGGGATGGACAAACGTATTCTATATCGAGACTAACGAGACCGGTCTGTACAACCGTATTCTATATCTAGACTAACGTGATCCGTCGTTGTCCAACCGTCTTCTATATCTAGACTAACGAGATACGTCGTTGGACAAACGTCTTCTATATCTAGACTAACGAGATCCGTCGTTGTACAACCGTCTTCTATATATAGACTAACGAGATCCGAAGTTGTACAACCGTCTTCTATATCTAGACTAACGAGATCCGTCGTTGTACAACCGTCTTTTGTATCTAGACTAACGAGATACGTCGTTGGACAATCGTCTTCAATATCTAGACTAACGAGATCCGTCTGTACAACCGTCTTCTATATCTAGACTAACGAGATCCGTCTGTACAATCGTCTTCTATATCTAGACTAACGAGATCCGTCGTTGTACAACCGTCTTCTATATCTAGACTAACGAGATCCGTCGTTGTACAACCGTCTTCTATATCAAGACTAACGAGATCCGTCGTTGTACAACCGTCTTCTATATCTAGTCTAACGAGATACATCGTTGGACAAACGTCTTCAATATCTAGACTAACGAGATTCGTCTGTACAACCGTCTTCTATATCAAGACTAACGAGATCCGTCGTTGTACAACCGTCTTCTATATCTAGACTAACGAGATCCGTCGTTGTACAACCGTTTTCTATATCTAGACTAACGAGATCCGTCTGTACAACCGTCTTCTATATCTAGACTAACGTGATCCGTCGTTGTCCAACCGTCTTCTATATCTAGACTAACGAGATACGTCGTTGGACAAACGTCTTCTATATCTAGACTAACGAGATCCGTCGTTGTACAACCGTCTTCTATATCTAGACTAACGAGATCCGTCGTTGTACAACCGTCTTTTATATCTAGACTAACGAGATACGTCGTTGGAAAATCGTCTTCAATATCTAGACTAACGAGATACGTCGTTGGACAAACGTCTTCAATATCTAGAATAACGAGATCCGATTGTACAACCGTCTTCTATGTCTAGACTAACGAGATCCGTCGTTGTACAACCGTCTTCTATATCAAGACTAACGAGATCCGTCGTTGGACAATCGATTTCGATGTTATATTAATCAAAAATCGAAATTATTCGCGATTGCTTCGCGAGTACACTTCTTTTTCGCGATTTTGATAAGTAATTGTATTGTGGAGGGTGGACAAACGAAATGTTGGGATGGACAAACGTCTTCTATATCGAGAGTAACGAGATCCGTCTGTACAACCGTCTTCTATATCTAGTCTAACGAGATACGTCGTTGGACAAACGTCTTCAATATCTAGACTAACGAGATCCGTCTGTACAACCGTCTTCTATATCTAGACTAACGTGATACGTCGTTGGACAATCGTCTTCAATATCTAAACTAACGAGATCCGTCTGTACAACCGTCTGCTATATCTAGACTAACGAGATACGTCGTTGGACAAACGTCTTCTATATCTAGACTAACGAGATACGTCGTTGGACAATCGTCTTCAATATCTAGACTAACGAGATACGTCGTTGGACAAACGTCTTCAATATCTAGAATAACGAGATCCGTCTGTACAACCGTTTTCTATATCTTGACTAACGGGATCCGTCGTTTTACAACCGTCTTCTATATCTAGACTAACGAGATCCGTCGTTGTCCAACCGTCTTCTATATCTAGACTAACGAGATACGTCGTTGTACAACCGCCTTCTATATCTAGACTAACGAGATCCGTCGTTTTACAACCGTCTTCAATATCTAGACTAACGAGATCCGTCTGTACAACCGTCTTCTATGTCTAGACTAACGAGATCCGTCGTTGTACAACCGTCTTCTATATCAAGACTAACGAGATCCGTCGTTGTACAACCGTCTTCTATATCTAGTCTAACGAGATACATCGTTGGACAAACGTCTTCAATATCTAGACTAACGAGATTCGTCTGTACAACCGTCTTCTATATCAAGACTAACGAGATCCGTCTGTACAACCGTCTTCTATATCTAGACTAACGTGATACGTCGTTGGACAATCGTCTTCAATATCTAAACTAACGAGATCCGTCTGTACAACCGTCTTCTATATCAAGACTAACGAGATCCGTCTGTACAACCGTCTTCTATATCTAGACTAACGAGATACGTCGTTGGACAAACGTCTTCTATATCTAGACTAACGAGATACGTCGTTGGACAATCGTCTTCAATATCTAGACTAACGAGATACGTCGTTGGACAAACGTCTTCAATATCTAGAATAACGAGATCCGTCTGTACAACCGTTTTCTATATCTTGACTAACGGGATCCGTCGTTTTACAACCGTCTTCAATATCTAGACTAACGAGATCCGTCTGTACAACCGTCTTCTATGTCTAGACTAACGAGATCCGTCGTTGTACAACCGTCTTCTATATCAAGACTAACGAGATCCGTCGTTGTACAACCGTCTTCAATATCTAGACTAACGAGATCCGTCGTTGTACAACCGTCTTCTATATCTAGACTAACGAGATCCGTCGTTGTACAACCGTCTTTTATATCTAGACTAACGAGATACGTCGTTGGAAAATCGTCTTCAATATCTAGACTAACGAGATATGTCGTTGGACAAACGTCTTCAATATCTAGACTAACGAGATCCGTCAGTACAACCGTCTTCTATGTCTAGACTAACGAGATCCGTCGTTGTAGAACCGTCTTCTATATCAAGACTAACGAGATCCGTCTGTACAACCGTCTTCTATGTCTAGACTAACGAGATCCGTCGTTGTACAACCGTCTTCTATATCAAGACTAACGAGATCCGTCGTTGTACAACCGTCTTCTATATCTAGTCTAACGAGATACATCGTTGGACAAACGTCTTCAATATCTAGACTAACGAGATTCGTCTGTACAACCGTCTTCTATATCAAGACTAACGAGATCCGTCTGTACAACCGTCTTCTATATCTAGACTAACGTGATACGTCGTTGGACAATCGTCTTCAATATCTAAACTAACGAGATCCGTCTGTACAACCGTCTGCTATATCTAGACTAACGAGATACGTCGTTGGACAAACGTCTTCAATATCTAGACTAACGAGATCCGTCTGTACAACCGTCTTCTATATCTAGACTAACGAGATACGTCGTTGGACAAACGTCTTCTATATCTAGACTAACGAGATACGTCGTTGTACAACCGTCTTCTATATCTAGACTAACGAGATCCGTCGTTGTACAACCGCCTTCTATATCTAGATTAACGAGATCCGTCGTTGTCCAACCGTCTTCTATATCTAGACTAACGAGATACGTCGTTCGACAAACGTCTTCAATATCTAGACTAACGAGATCCGTCAGTACAACCGTCTTCTATGTCTAGACTAACGAGATCCGTCGTTGTACAACCGTCTTCTATATCAAGACTAACGAGATACGTCGTTGTACAACCGCCTTCTATATCTAGACTAACGAGATCCGTCGTTTTACAACCGTCTTCAATATCTAGACTAACGAGATCCGTCTGTACAACCGTCTTCTATGTCTAGACTAACGAGATCCGTCGTTGTACAACCGTCTTCTATATCTAGACTAACGAGATACGTCGTTGGACAAACGTCTTCAATATCTAGAATAACGAGATCCGTCTGTACAACCGTTTTCTATATCTTGACTAACGGGATCCGTCGTTTTACAACCGTCTTCAATATCTAGACTAACGAGATCCGTCTGTACAACCGTCTTCTATGTCTAGACTAACGAGATCCGTCGTTGTACAACCGTCTTCTATATCAAGACTAACGAGATACGTCGTTGTACAACCGCCTTCTATATCTAGACTAACGAGATCCGTCGTTGTACAACCGCCTTCTATATCTAGACTAACGAGATCCGTCGTTTTACAACCGTCTTCAATATCTAGACTAACGAGATCCGTCTGTACAACCGTCTTCTATGTCTAGACTAACGAGATCCGTCGTTGTACAACCGTCTTCTATATCAAGACTAACGAGATACGTCGTTGTACAACCGCCTTCTATATCTAGACTAACGAGATCCGTCTGTACAACCGTCTTCTATATCTAGACTAACGTGATACGTCGTTGGACAATCGTCTTCAATATCTAAACTAACGAGATCCGTCTGTACAACCGTCTGCTATATCTAGACTAACGAGATACGTCGTTGGACAAACGTCTTCAATATCTAGACTAACGAGATCCGTCTGTACAACCGTCTTCTATATCTAGACTAACGAGATACGTCGTTGGACAAACGTCTTCTATATCTAGACTAACGAGATACGTCGTTGGACAATCGTCTTCAATATCTAGACTAACGAGATACGTCGTTGGACAAACGTCTTCAATATCTAGAATAACGAGATCCGTCTGTACAACCGTTTTCTATATCTTGACTAACGGGATCCGTCGTTTCACAACCGTCTTCAATATCTAGACTAACGAGATCCGTCTGTACAACCGTCTTCTATGTCTAGACTAACGAGATCCGTCGTTGTACAACCGTCTTCTATATCAAGACTAACGAGATCCGTCGTTGTACAACCGTCTTCAATATCTAGACTAACGAGATCCGTCGTTGTACAACCGTCTTCTATATCTAGACTAACGAGATCCGTCGTTGTACAACCGTCTTTTATATCTAGACTAACGAGATACGTCGTTGGAAAATCGTCTTCAATATCTAGACTAACGAGATATGTCGTTGGACAAACGTCTTCAATATCTAGACTAACGAGATCCGTCAGTACAACCGTCTTCTATGTCTAGACTAACGAGATCCGTCGTTGTAGAACCGTCTTCTATATCAAGACTAACGAGATCCGTCGTTGGACAATCGATTTCGATGTTATATTAATCAAAAATCGAAATTATTCGCGATTGCTTCGCGAGGACACTTCTTTTTCGCGATTTTGATAACTAATTGTATTGTGGAGGGTGGACAAACGAAATGTTGGGATGGACAAACGTCTTCTATATCGAGACTAACGAGATCCGTCTGTACAACCGTATTCTATATCTAGACTAACCTGATCCGTCGTTGTCCAACCGTCTTCTATATCTAGACTAACGAGATACGTCGTTGGACAAACGTCTTCTATATCTAGACTAACGAGATCCGTCGTTGTACAACCGTCTTCTATATATAGACTAACGAGATCCGAAGTTGTACAACCGTCTTCTATATCTAGACTAACGAGATCCGTCGTTGTACAACCGTCTTTTATATCTAGACTAACGAGATACGTCGTTGGACAATCGTCTTCAATATCTAGACTAACGAGATCCGTCTGTACAACCGTCTTCTATGTCTAGACTAACGAGATCCGTCGTTGTACAACCGTCTTCTATATCAAGACTAACGAGATCCGTCGTTGGACAATCGATTTCGATGTTATATTAATCAAAAATCGAAATTATTCGCGATTGCTTCGCGAGTACACTTCTTTTTCGCGATTTTGATAACTAATTGTATTGTGGAGGGTGGACAAACGAAATGTTGGGATGGACAAACGTCTTCTATATCGAGACTAACGAGATCCGTCTGTACAACCGTATTCTATATCTAGACTAACGTGATCCGTCGTTGTCCAACCGTCTTCTATATCTAGACTAACGAGATACGTCGTTGGACAAACGTCTTCTATATCTAGACTAACGAGATCCGTCGTTGTACAACCGTCTTCTATATATAGACTAACGAGATCCGAAGTTGTACAACCGTCTTCTATATCTAGACTAACGAGATCCGTCGTTGTACAACCGTCTTTTATATCTAGACTAACGAGATACGTCGTTGGACAATCGTCTTCAATATCTAGACTAACGAGATCCGTCTGTACAACCGTCTTCTATATCTAGACTAACGAGATCCGTCTGTACAATCGTCTTCTATATCTAGACTAACGAGATCCGTCGTTGTACAACCGTCTTCTATATCTAGACTAACGAGATCCGTCGTTGTCCAACCGTCTTCTATATCTAGACTAACGAGATACGTCGTTGTACAACCGCCTTCTATATCTAGACTAACGAGATCCGTCGTTTTACAACCGTCTTCAATATCTAGACTAACGAGATCCGTCTGTACAACCGTCTTCTATGTCTAGACTAACGAGATCCGTCGTTGTACAACCGTCTTCTATATCAAGACTAACGAGATCCGTCTGTACAACCGTCTTCTATATCTAGTCTAACGAGATACATCGTTGGACAAACGTCTTCAATATCTAGACTAACGAGATTCGTCTGTACAACCGTCTTCTATATCAAGACTAACGAGATCCGTCTGTACAACCGTCTTCTATATCTAGACTAACGTGATACGTCGTTGGACAATCGTCTTCAATATCTAAACTAACGAGATCCGTCTGTACAACCGTCTGCTATGTCTAGACTAACGAGATCCGTCGTTGTACAACCGTCTTCTATATCAAGACTAACGAGATCCGTCGTTGTACAACCGTCTTCAATATCTAGACTAACGAGATCCGTCGTTGTACAACCGTCTTCTATATCTAGACTAACGAGATCCGTCGTTGTACAACCGTCTTTTATATCTAGACTAACGAGATACGTCGTTGGAAAATCGTCTTCAATATCTAGACTAACGAGATACGTCGTTGGACAAACGTCTTCAATATCTAGACTAACGAGATCCGTCAGTACAACCGTCTTCTATGTCTAGACTAACGAGATCCGTCGTTGTACAACCGTCTTCTATATCAAGACTAACGAGATCCGTCGTTGGACAATCGATTTCGATGTTATATTAATCAAAAATCGAAATTATTCGCGATTGCTTCGCGAGTACACTTCTTTTTCGCGATTTTGATAACTAATTGTATTGTGGAGGGTGGACAAACGAAATGTTGGGATGGACAAACGTCTTCTATATCGAGACTAACGAGATCCGCCTGTACAACCGTATTCTATATCTAGACTAACGTGATCCGTCGTTGTCCAACCGTCTTCTATATCTAGACTAACGAGATCCGTCGTTGTACAACCGTTTTCTATTTCTAGACTAACGAGATCCGTCTGTACAACCGTCTTCTACATCTAGACTAACGTGATCCGTCGTTGTCCAACCGTCTTCTATATCTAGACTAACGAGATACGTCGTTGGACAAACGTCTTCTATATCTAGACTAACGAGATCCGTCGTTGTACAACCGTCTTCTATATCTAGACTAACGAGATCCGTCGTTGTACAACCGTCTTTTATATCTAGACTAACGAGATACGTCGTTGGAAAATCGTCTTCAATATCTAGACTAACGAGATACGTCGTTGGACAAACGTCTTCAATATCTAGACTAACGAGATCCGTCTGTACAACCGTCTTCTATGTCTAGACTAACGAGATCCGTCGTTGTACAACCGTCTTCTATATCAAGACTAACGAGATCCGTCGTTGGACAATCGATTTCGATGTTATATTAATCAAAAATCGAAATTATTCGCGATTGCTTCGCGAGTACACTTCTTTTTCGCGATTTTGATAACTAATTGTATTGTGGAGGGTGGACAAACGAAATGTTGGGATGGACAAACGTCTTCTATATCGAGACTAACGAGATCCGTCTGTACAACCGTATTCTATATCTAGACTAACGTGATCCGTCGTTGTCCAACCGTCTTCTATATCTAGACTAACGAGATACGTCGTTGGACAAACGTCTTCTATATCTAGACTAACGAGATCCGTCGTTGTACAACCGTCTTCTATATATAGACTAACGAGATCCGAAGTTGTACAACCGTCTTCTATATCTAGACTAACGAGATCCGTCGTTGTACAACCGTCTTTTATATCTAGACTAACGAGATACGTCGTTGGACAATCGTCTTCAATATCTAGACTAACGAGATCCGTCTGTACAACCGTCTTCTATATCTAGACTAACGAGATCCGTCTGTACAATCGTCTTCTATATCTAGACTAACGAGATCCGTCGTTGTACAACCGTCTTCTATATCTAGACTAACGAGATCCGTCGTTGTACAACCGTCTTCTATATCTAGTCTAACGAGATACATCGTTGGACAAACGTCTTCAATATCTAGACTAACGAGATTCGTCTGTACAACCGTCTTCTATATCAAGACTAACGAGATCCGTCGTTGTACAACCGTCTTCTATATCTAGACTAACGAGATCCGTCGTTGTACAACCGTTTTCTATATCTAGACTAACGAGATCCGTCTGTACAACCGTCTTCTATATCTAGACTAACGTGATCCGTCGTTGTCCAACCGTCTTCTATATCTAGACTAACGAGATACGTCGTTGGACAAACGTCTTCTATATCTAGACTAACGAGATCCGTCGTTGTACAACCGTCTTCTATATCTAGACTAACGAGATCCGTCGTTGTACAACCGTCTTTTATATCTAGACTAACGAGATCCGTCTGTACAACCGTCTTCTATGTCTAGACTAACGAGATCCGTCGTTGTACAACCGTCTTCTATGTCTAGACTAACGAGATCCGTCGTTGTACAACCGTCTTCTATATCAAGACTAACGAGATCCGTCGTTGTACAACCGTCTTCTATATCTAGACTAACGAGATCCGTCGTTGTACAACCGTTTTCTATAACTAGACTAACGAGATCCGTCTGTACAACCGTCTTCTACATCTAGACTAACGAGATACGTCGTTGGACAAACGTCTTCTATATCTAAACTAACGAGATCCGTCGTTGTACAACCGTCTTCTATATCTAGACTAACGAGATCCGTCGTTATACAACCGTCTTTTATATCTAGACTAACGAGATACGTCGTTGGAAAATCGTCTTCAATATCTAGACTAACGAGATACGTCGTTGGACAAACGTCTTCAATATCTAGACTAACGAGATCCGTCTGTACAACCGTCTTCTATGTCTAGACTAACGAGATCCGTCGTTGGACAATCGATTTCGATGTTATATTAATCAAAAATCGAAATTATTCGCGATTGCTTCGCGAGCACACTTCTTTTTCGCGATTTTGATAACTAATTGTATTGTGGAGGTGGACAAACGAAATGTTGGGATGGACAAACGTCTTCTATATCGAGACTAACGAGATCCGTCTGTACAACCGTATTCTATATCTAGACTAACGTGATCCGTCGTTGTCCAACCGTCTTCTATATCTAGACTAACGAGATACGTCGTTGGACAAACGTCTTCTATATCTAGACTAACGAGATCCGTCGTTGTACAACCGTCTTCTATATATAGACTAACGAGATCCGAAGTTGTACAACCGTCTTCTATATCTAGACTAACGAGATCCGTCGTTGTACAACCGTCTTTTGTATCTAGACTAACGAGATACGTCGTTGGACAATCGTCTTCAATATCTAGACTAACGAGATCCGTCTGTACAACCGTCTTCTATATCTAGACTAACGAGATCCGTCTGTACAATCGTCTTCTATATCTAGACTAACGAGATCCGTCGTTGTACAACCGTCTTCTATATCTAGACTAACGAGATCCGTCGTTGTACAACCGTCTTCTATATCAAGACTAACGAGATCCGTCGTTGTACAACCGTCTTCTATATCTAGTCTAACGAGATACATCGTTGGACAAACGTCTTCAATATCTAGACTAACGAGATTCGTCTGTACAACCGTCTTCTATATCAAGACTAACGAGATCCGTCGTTGTACAACCGTCTTCTATATCTAGACTAACGAGATCCGTCGTTGTACAACCGTTTTCTATATCTAGACTAACGAGATCCGTCGTTGTACAACCGTTTTCTATATCTAGACTAACGAGATCCGTCTGTACAACCGTCTTCTATATCTAGACTAACGTGATCCGTCGTTGTCCAACCGTCTTCTATATCTAGACTAACGAGATACGTCGTTGGACAAACGTGTTCTATATCTAGACTAACGAGATCCGTCGTTGTACAACCGTCTTCTATATCTAGACTAACGAGATCCGTCGTTGTACAACCGTCTTTTATATCTAGACTAACGAGATACGTCGTTGGAAAATCGTCTTCAATATCTAGACTAACGAGATACGTCGTTGGACAAACGTCTTCAATATCTAGACTAACGAGATCCGTCTGTACAACCGTCTTCTATGTCTAGACTAACGAGATCCGTCGTTGTACAACCGTCTTCTATGTCTAGACTAACGAGATCCGTCGTTGTACAACCGTCTTCTATATCAAGACTAACGAGATCCGTCGTTGTACAACCGTCTTCTATATCTAGACTAACGAGATCCGTCGTTGTACAACCGTTTTCTATATCTAGACTAACGAGATCCGTCTGTACAACCGTCTTCTACATCTAGACTAACGAGATACGTCGTTGGACAAACGTCTTCAATATCTAGACTAACGAGATCCGTCTGTACAACCGTCTTCTATGTCTAGACTAACGAGATCCGTCGTTGTACAACCGTCTTCTATGTCTAGACTAACGAGATCCGTCGTTGTACAACCGTCTTCTATATCAAGACTAACGAGATCCGTCGTTGTACAACCGTCTTCTATATCTAGACTAACGAGATCCGTCGTTGTACAACCGTTTTCTATATCTAGACTAACGAGATCCGTCGTTGTACAACCGTCTTCTATATCTAGACTAACGAGATCCGTCGTTGTACAACCGTCTTTTATATCTAGACTAACGAGATACGTCGTTGGAAAATCGTCTTCAGTATCTAGACTAACGAGATACGTCGTTGGACAAACGTCTTCAATATCTAGACTAACGAGATCCGTCTGTACAACCGTCTTCTATGTCTAGACTAACGAGATCCGTCGTTGGACAATCGATTTCGATGTTATATTAATCAAAAATCGAAATTATTCGCGATTGCTTCGCGAGCACACTTCTTTTTCGCGATTTTGATAACTAATTGTATTGTGGAGGTGGACAAACGAAATGTTGGGATGGACAAACGTCTTCTATATCGAGACTAACGAGATCCGTCTGTACAACCGTATTCTATATCTAGACTAACGTGATCCGTCGTTGTCCAACCGTCTTCTATATCTAGACTAACGAGATACGTCGTTGGACAAACGTCTTCTATATCTAGACTAACGAGATCCGTCGTTGTACAACCGTCTTCTATATATAGACTAACGAGATCCGAAGTTGTACAACCGTCTTCTATATCTAGACTGACGAGATCCGTCGTTGTACAACCGTCTTTTGTATCTAGACTAACGAGATACGTCGTTGGACAATCGTCTTCAATATCTAGACTAACGAGATCCGTCTGTACAACCGTCTTCTATATCAAGACTAACGAGATCCGTCGTTGTACAACCGTCTTCTATATCTAGTCTAACGAGATACGTCGTTGGACAAACGTCTTCAATATCTAGACTAACGAGATCCGTCTGTACAACCGTCTTCTATGTCTAGACTAACGAGATCCGTCGTTGTACAACCGTCTTCTATGTCTAGACTAACGAGATCCGTCGTTGTACAACCGTCTTCTATATCAAGACTAACGAGATCCGTCGTTGTACAACCGTCTTCTATATCTAGACTAACGAGATCCGTCGTTGTACAACCGTTTTCTATATCTAGACTAACGAGATCCGTCTGTACAACCGTCTTCTACATCTAGACTAACGAGATACGTCGTTGGACAAACGTCTTCTATATCTAAACTAACGAGATCCGTCGTTGTACAACCGTCTTCTATATCTAGACTAACGAGATCCGTCGTTGTACAACCGTCTTTTATATCTAGACTAACGAGATACGTCGTTGGAAAATCGTCTTCAATATCTAGACTAACGAGATACGTCGTTGGACAAACGTCTTCAATATCTAGACTAACGAGATCCGTCTGTACAACCGTCTTCTATGTCTAGACTAACGAGATCCGTCGTTGGACAATCGATTTCGATGTTATATTAATCAAAAATCGAAATTATTCGCGATTGCTTCGCGAGCACACTTCTTTTTCGCGATTTTGATAACTAATTATATTGTGGAGGGTGGACAAACGAAATGTTGTGATGGACAAACGTCTTCTATATCGAGACTAACGAGATCCGTCTGTACAACCGTATTCTATATCTAGACTAACGTGATCCGTCGTTGTCCAACCGTCTTCTATATCTAGACTAACGTGATCCGTCGTTGTCCAACCGTCTTCTATATCTAGACTAACGAGATACGTCGTTGGACAAACGTCTTCTATATCTAGACTAACGAGATCCGTCGTTGTACAACCGTCTTCTATATATAGACTAACGAGATCCGAAGTTGTACAACCGTCTTCTATATCTAGACTGACGAGATCCGTCGTTGTACAACCGTCTTTTGTATCTAGACTAACGAGATACGTCGTTGGACAATCGTCTTCAATATCTAGACTAACGAGATCCGTCTGTACAACCGTCTTCTATATCAAGACTAACGAGATCCGTCGTTGTACAACCGTCTTCTATATCTAGTCTAACGAGATACGTCGTTGGACAAACGTCTTCAATATCTAGACTAACGAGATCCGTCTGTACAACCGTCTTCTATGTCTAGACTAACGAGATCCGTCGTTGTACAACCGTCTTCTATGTCTAGACTAACGAGATCCGTCGTTGTACAACCGTCTTCTATATCAAGACTAACGAGATCCGTCGTTGTACAACCGTCTTCTATATCTAGACTAACGAGATCCGTCGTTGTACAACCGTTTTCTATATCTAGACTAACGAGATCCGTCTGTACAACCGTCTTCTACATCTAGACTAACGAGATACGTCGTTGGACAAACGTCTTCTATATCTAAACTAACGAGATCCGTCGTTGTACAACCGTCTTCTATATCTAGACTAACGAGATCCGTCGTTGTACAACCGTCTTTTATATCTAGACTAACGAGGTACGTCGTTGGAAAATCGTCTTCAATATCTAGACTAACGAGATACGTCGTTGGACAAACGTCTTCAATATCTAGACTAACGAGATCCGTCTGTACAACCGTCTTCTATGTCTAGACTAACGAGATCCGTCGTTGGACAATCGATTTCGATGTTATATTAATCAAAAATCGAAATTATTCGCGATTGCTTCGCGAGCACACTTCTTTTTCGCGATTTTGATAACTAATTATATTGTGGAGGGTGGACAAACGAAATGTTGTGATGGACAAACGTCTTCTATATCGAGACTAACGAGATCCGTCTGTACAACCGTATTCTATATCTAGACTAACGTGATCCGTCGTTGTCCAACCGTCTTCTATATCTAGACTAACGAGATCCGTCGTTGTACAACCGTTTTCTATATCTAGACTAACGAGATCCGTCTGTACAACCGTCTTCTACATCTAGACTAACGTGATCCGTCGTTGTCCAACCGTCTTCTATATCTAGACTAACGAGATACGTCGTTGGACAAACGTCTTCTATATCTAGACTAACGAGATCCGTCGTTGTACAACCGTCTTCTATATCTAGACTAACGAGATCCGTCTGTACAACCGTCTTCTATGTCTAGACTAACGAGATCCGTCGTTGTACAACCGTCTTCTATATCAAGACTAACGAGATCCGTCGTTGGACAATCGATTTCGATGTTATATTAATCAAAAATCGAAATTATTCGCGATTGCTTCGCGAGTACACTTCTTTTTCGCGATTTTGATAACTAATTGTATTGTGGAGGGTGGACAAACGAAATGTTGGGATGGACAAACGTCTTCTATATCGAGACTAACGAGATCCGTCTGTACAACCGTATTCTATATCTAGACTAACGTGATCCGTCGTTGTCCAACCGTCTTCTATATCTAGACTAACGAGATACGTCGTTGGACAAACGTCTTCTATATCTAGACTAACGAGATCCGTCGTTGTACAACCGTCTTCTATATATAGACTAACGAGATCCGAAGTTGTACAACCGTCTTCTATATCTAGACTAACGAGATCCGTCGTTGTACAACCGTCTTTTATATCTAGACTAACGAGATACGTCGTTGGACAATCGTCTTCAATATCTAGACTAACGAGATCCGTCTGTACAACCGTCTTCTATATCTAGACTAACGAGATCCGTCTGTACAATCGTCTTCTATATCTAGACTAACGAGATCCGTCGTTGTACAACCGTCTTCTATATCTAGACTAACGAGATCCGTCGTTGTCCAACCGTCTTCTATATCTAGACTAACGAGATACGTCGTTGTACAACCGCCTTCTATATCTAGACTAACGAGATCCGTCGTTTTACAACCGTCTTCAATATCTAGACTAACGAGATCCGTCTGTACAACCGTCTTCTATGTCTAGACTAACGAGATCCGTCGTTGTACAACCGTCTTCTATATCAAGACTAACGAGATCCGTCTGTACAACCGTCTTCTATATCTAGTCTAACGAGATACATCGTTGGACAAACGTCTTCAATATCTAGACTAACGAGATTCGTCTTTACAACCGTCTTCTATATCAAGACTAACGAGATCCGTCTGTACAACCGTCTTCTATATCTAGACTAACGTGATACGTCGTTGGACAATCGTCTTCAATATCTAAACTAACGAGATCCGTCTGTACAACCGTCTGCTATGTCTAGACTAACGAGATCCGTCGTTGTACAACCGTCTTCTATATCAAGACTAACGAGATCCGTCGTTGTACAACCGTCTTCAATATCTAGACTAACGAGATCCGTCGTTGTACAACCGTCTTCTATATCTAGACTAACGAGATCCGTCGTTGTACAACCGTCTTTTATATCTAGACTAACGAGATACGTCGTTGGAAAATCGTCTTCAATATCTAGACTAACGAGATACGTCGTTGGACAAACGTCTTCAATATCTAGACTAACGAGATCCGTCAGTACAACCGTCTTCTATGTCTAGACTAACGAGATCCGTCGTTGTACAACCGTCTTCTATATCAAGACTAACGAGATCCGTCGTTGGACAATCGATTTCGATGTTATATTAATCAAAAATCGAAATTATTCGCGATTGCTTCGCGAGTACACTTCTTTTTCGCGATTTTGATAACTAATTGTATTGTGGAGGGTGGACAAACGAAATGTTGGGATGGACAAACGTCTTCTATATCGAGACTAACGAGATCCGCCTGTACAACCGTATTCTATATCTAGACTAACGTGATCCGTCGTTGTCCAACCGTCTTCTATATCTAGACTAACGAGATCCGTCGTTGTACAACCGTTTTCTATTTCTAGACTAACGAGATCCGTCTGTACAACCGTCTTCTACATCTAGACTAACGTGATCCTTCGTTGTCCAACCGTCTTCTATATCTAGACTAACGAGATACGTCGTTGGACAAACGTCTTCTATATCTAGACTAACGAGATCCGTCGTTGTACAACCGTCTTCTATATCTAGACTAACGAGATCCGTCGTTGTACAACCGTCTTTTATATCTAGACTAACGAGATACGTCGTTGGAAAATCGTCTTCAATATCTAGACTAACGAGATACGTCGTTGGACAAACGTCTTCAATATCTAGACTAACGAGATCCGTCTGTACAACCGTCTTCTATGTCTAGACTAACGAGATCCGTCGTTGTACAACCGTCTTCTATATCAAGACTAACGAGATCCGTCGTTGGACAATCGATTTCGATGTTATATTAATCAAAAATCGAAATTATTCGCGATTGCTTCGCGAGTACACTTCCTTTTCGCGATTTTGATAACTAATTGTATTGTGGAGGGTGGACAAACGAAATGTTGGGATGGACAAACGTCTTCTATATCGAGACTAACGAGATCCGTCTGTACAACCGTATTCTATATCTAGACTAACGTGATCCGTCGTTGTCCAACCGTCTTCTATATCTAGACTAACGAGATACGTCGTTGGACAAACGTCTTCTATATCTAGACTAACGAGATCCGTCGTTGTACAACCGTCTTCTATATATAGACTAACGAGATCCGAAGTTGTACAACCGTCTTCTATATCTAGACTAACGAGATCCGTCGTTGTACAACCGTCTTTTATATCTAGACTAACGAGATACGTCGTTGGACAATCGTCTTCAATATCTAGACTAACGAGATCCGTCTGTACAACCGTCTTCTATATCTAGACTAACGAGATCCGTCTGTACAATCGTCTTCTATATCTGGACTAACGAGATCCGTCGTTGTACAACCGTCTTCTATATCTAGACTAACGAGATCCGTCGTTGTACAACCGTCTTCTATATCTAGTCTAACGAGATACATCGTTGGACAAACGTCTTCAATATCTAGACTAACGAGATTCGTCTGTACAACCGTCTTCTATATCAAGACTAACGAGATCCGTCGTTGTACAACCGTCTTCTATATCTAGACTAACGAGATCCGTCGTTGTACAACCGTTTTCTATATCTAGACTAACGAGATCCGTCTGTACAACCGTCTTCTATATCTAGACTAACGTGATCCGTCGTTGTCCAACCGTCTTCTATATCTAGACTAACGAGATCCGTCGTTGTACAACCGTCTTTTATATCTAGACTAACGAGATCCGTCTGTACAACCGTCTTCTATGTCTAGACTAACGAGATCCGTCGTTGTACAACCGTCTTCTATGTCTAGACTAACGAGATCCGTCGTTGTACAACCGTCTTCTATATCAAGACTAACGAGATCCGTCGTTGTACAACCGTCTTCTATATCTAGACTAACGAGATCCGTCGTTGTACAACCGTTTTCTATATCTAGACTAACGAGATCCGTCTGTACAACCGTCTTCTACATCTAGACTAACGAGATACGTCGTTGGACAAACGTCTTCTATATCTAAACTAACGAGATCCGTCGTTGTACAACCGTCTTCTATATCTAGACTAACGAGATCCGTCGTTATACAACCGTCTTTTATATCTAGACTAACGAGATACGTCGTTGGAAAATCGTCTTCAATATCTAGACTAACGAGATACGTCGTTGGACAAACGTCTTCAATATCTAGACTAACGAGATCCGTCTGTACAACCGTCTTCTATGTCTAGACTAACGAGATCCGTCGTTGGACAATCGATTTCGATGTTATATTAATCAAAAATCGAAATTATTCGCGATTGCTTCGCGAGCACACTTCTTTTTCGCGATTTTGATAACTAATTGTATTGTGGAGGTGGACAAACGAAATGTTGGGATGGACAAACGTCTTCTATATCGAGACTAACGAGATCCGTCTGTACAACCGTATTCTATATCGAGACTAACGAGATCCGTCTGTACAACCGTATTCTATATCTAGACTAACGTGATCCGTCGTTGTCCAACCGTCTTCTATATCTAGACTAACGAGATACGTCGTTGGACAAACGTCTTCTATATCTAGACTAACGAGATCCGTCGTTGTACAACCGTCTTCTATATATAGACTAACGAGATCCGAAGTTGTACAACCGTCTTCTATATCTAGACTAACGAGATCCGTCGTTGTACAACCGTCTTTTGTATCTAGACTAACGAGATACGTCGTTGGACAATCGTCTTCAATATCTAGACTAACGAGATCCGTCTGTACAACCGTCTTCTATATCTAGACTAACGAGATCCGTCTGTACAATCGTCTTCTATATCTAGACTAACGAGATCCGTCGTTGTACAACCGTCTTCTATATCTAGACTAACGAGATCCGTCGTTGTACAACCGTCTTCTATATCAAGACTAACGAGATCCGTCGTTGTACAACCGTCTTCTATATCTAGTCTAACGAGATACATCGTTGGACAAACGTCTTCAATATCTAGACTAACGAGATTCGTCTGTACAACCGTCTTCTATATCAAGACTAACGAGATCCGTCGTTGTACAACCGTCTTCTATATCTAGACTAACGAGATCCGTCGTTGTACAACCGTTTTCTATATCTAGACTAACGAGATCCGTCTGTACAACCGTCTTCTATATCTAGACTAACGTGATCCGTCGTTGTCCAACCGTCTTCTATATCTAGACTAACGAGATACGTCGTTGGACAAACGTCTTCTATATCTAGACTAACGAGATCCGTCGTTGTACAACCGTCTTCTATATCTAGACTAACGAGATCCGTCGTTGTACAACCGTCTTTTATATCTAGACTAACGAGATACGTCGTTGGAAAATCGTCTTCAATATCTAGACTAACGAGATACGTCGTTGGACAAACGTCTTCAATATCTAGACTAACGAGATCCGATTGTACAACCGTCTTCTATGTCTAGACTAACGAGATCCGTCGTTGTACAACCGTCTTCTATATCAAGACTAACGAGATCCGTCGTTGGACAATCGATTTCGATGTTATATTAATCAAAAATCGAAATTATTCGCGATTGCTTCGCGAGTACACTTCTTTTTCGCGATTTTGATAAGTAATTGTATTGTGGAGGGTGGACAAACGAAATGTTGGGATGGACAAACGTCTTCTATATCGAGAGTAACGAGATCCGTCTGTACAACCGTCTTCTATATCTAGTCTAACGAGATACGTCGTTGGACAAACGTCTTCAATATCTAGACTAACGAGATCCGTCTGTACAACCGTCTTCTATATCTAGACTAACGTGATACGTCGTTGGACAATCGTCTTCAATATCTAAACTAACGAGATCCGTCTGTACAACCGTCTGCTATATCTAGACTAACGAGATACGTCGTTGGACAAACGTCTTCAATATCTGGACTAACGAGATCCGTCTGTACAACCGTCTTCTATATCTAGACTAACGAGATACGTCGTTGGACAAACGTCTTCTATATCTAGACTAACGAGATACGTCGTTGGACAATCGTCTTCAATATCTAGACTAACGAGATACGTCGTTGGACAAACGTCTTCAATATCTAGAATAACGAGATCCGTCTGAACAACCGTTTTCTATATCTTGACTAACGGGATCCGTCGTTTTACAACCGTCTTCAATATCTAGACTAACGAGATCCGTCTGTACAACCGTCTTCTATGTCTAGACTAACGAGATCCGTCGTTGTACAACCGTCTTCTATATCAAGACTAACGAGATCCGTCGTTGTACAACCGTCTTCAATATCTAGACTAACGAGATCCGTCGTTGTACAACCGTCTTCTATATCTAGACTAACGAGATCCGTCGTTGTACAACCGTCTTTTATATCTAGACTAACGAGATACGTCGTTGGAAAATCGTCTTCAATATCTAGACTAACGAGATACGTCGTTGGACAAACGTCTTCAATATCTAGACTAACGAGATCCGTCAGTACAACCGTCTTCTATGTCTAGACTAACGAGATCCGTCGTTGTACAACCGTCTTCTATATCAAGACTAACGAGATCCGTCGTTGGACAATCGATTTCGATGTTATATTAATCAAAAATCGAAATTATTCGCGATTGCTTCGCGAGTACACTTCTTTTTCGCGATTTTGATAACTAATTGTATTGTGGAGGGTGGACAAACGAAATGTTGGGATGGACAAACGTCTTCTATATCGAGACTAACGAGATCCGTCTGTACAACCGTATTCTATATCTAGACTAACGTGATCCGTCGTTGTCCAACCGTCTTCTATATCTAGACTAACGAGATCCGTCGTTGTACAACCGTTTTCTATATCTAGACTAACGAGATCCGTCTGTACAACCGTCTTCTACATCTAGACTAACGTGATCCGTCGTTGTCCAACCGTCTTCTATATCTAGACTAACGAGATACGTCGTTGGACAAACGTCTTCTATATCTAGACTAACGAGATCCGTCGTTGTACAACCGTCTTCTATATCTAGACTAACGAGATCCGTCGTTGTACAACCGTCTTTTATATCTAGACTAACGAGATACGTCATTGGAAAATCGTCTTCAATATCTAGACTAACGAGATACGTCGTTGGACAAACGTCTTCAATATCTAGACTAACGAGATCCGTCTGTACAACCGTCTTCTATGTCTAGACTAACGAGATCCGTCGTTGTACAACCGTCTTCTATATCAAGACTAACGAGATCCGTCGTTGGACAATCGATTTCGATGTTATATTAATCAAAAATCGAAATTATTCGCGATTGCTTCGCGAGTACACTTCTTTTTCGCGATTTTGATAACTAATTGTATTGTGGAGGGTGGACAAACGAAATGTTGGGATGGACAAACGTCTTCTATATCGAGACTAACGAGATCCGTCTGTACAACCGTATTCTATATCTAGACTAACGTGATCCGTCGTTGTCCAACCGTCTTCTATATCTAGACTAACGAGATACGTCGTTGGACAAACGTCTTCTATATCTAGACTAACGAGATCCGTCGTTGTACAACCGTCTTCTATATATAGACTAACGAGATCCGAAGTTGTACAACCGTCTTCTATATCTAGACTAACGAGATCCGTCGTTGTACAACCGTCTTTTATATCTAGACTAACGAGATACGTCGTTGGACAATCGTCTTCAATATCTAGACTAACGAGATCCGTCTGTACAACCGTCTTCTATATCTAGACTAACGAGATCCGTCTGTACAATCGTCTTCTATATCTAGACTAACGAGATCCGTCGTTGTACAACCGTCTTCTATATCTAGACTAACGAGATCCGTCGTTGTCCAACCGTCTTCTATATCTAGACTAACGAGATACGTCGTTGTACAACCGCCTTCTATATCTAGACTAACGAGATCCGTCGTTTTACAACCGTCTTCAATATCTAGACTAACGAGATCCGTCTGTACAACCGTCTTCTATGTCTAGACTAACGAGATCCGTCGTTGTACAACCGTCTTCTATATCAAGACTAACGAGATCCGTCGTTGTACAACCGTCTTCTATATCTAGTCTAACGAGATACATCGTTGGACAAACGTCTTCAATATCTAGACTAACGAGATTCGTCTGTACAACCGTCTTCTATATCAAGACTAACGAGATCCGTCGTTTTACAACCGTCTTCAATATCTAGACTAACGAGATCCGTCTGTACAACCGTCTTCTATGTCTAGACTAACGAGATCCGTCTGTACAACCGTCTTCTATATCTAGACTAACGTGATCCGTCGTTGTCCAACCGTCTTCTATATCTAGACTAACGAGATACGTCGTTGGACAAACGTCTTCTATATCTAGACTAACGAGATCCGTCGTTGTACAACCGTCTTCTATATCTAGACTAACGAGATCCGTCGTTGTACAACCGTCTTTTATATCTAGACTAACGAGATACGTCGTTGGAAAATCGTCTTCAATATCTAGACTAACGAGATACGTCGTTGGACAACCGTCTTCTATATCAAGACTAACGAGATCCGTCGTTGGACAATCGATTTCGATGTTATATTAACACGTTGCGGCCGGCACCAAAAATAGTTGACCCGCACCTAAATACAAGAAACAGCTGCACTATGGTGAAAAACGTTGCAAATTTGTAACGACATGCATACACTGATGAACACGTTCGTACTGAATGCGTATGCAAAAGGAAAATTCGGTACCTGAAAAATTCTTCTTCACCTTCCACATTTATTGGGACCGGGCCCAAGAGTTCCATGACGTGACCGTACACGTCACCCGTACGCAACGTGTTAATCAAAAATCGAAATTATTCGCGATTGCTTCGCGAGTACACTTCTTTTTCGCGATTTTGATAACTAATTGTATTGTGGAGGGTGGACAAACGAAATGTTGGGATGGACAAACGTCTTCTATATCGAGACTAACGAGATTCGTCTGTACAACCGTCTTCTATATCAAGACTAACGAGATCCGTCGTTGTACAACCGTCTTCTATATCTACACTAACGTGATCCGTCGTTGTCCAACCGTCTTCTATATCTAGACTAACGAGATACGTCGTTGGACAAACGTCTTCTATATCTAGACTAACGAGATCCGTCGTTGTACAACCGTCTTCTATATCTAGACTAACGAGATCCGTCGTTGTACAACCGTCTTTTATATCTAGACTAACGAGATACGTCGTTGGAAAATCGTCTTCAATATCTAGACTAACGAGATTCGTCGTTGGACAAACGTCTTCAATATCTAGACTAACGAGATCCGTCGTTGTACAACCGTCTTCTATATCTAGTCTAACGAGATACATCGTTGGACAAACGTCTTCAATATCTAGACTAACGAGATTCGTCTGTACAACCGTCTTCTATATCAAGACTAACGAGATCCGTCGTTGTACAACCGTCTTCTATATCTAGACTAACGTGATCCGTCGTTGTCCAACCGTCTTCTATATCTAGACTAACGAGATACGTCGTTGGACAAACGTCTTCTATATCTAGACTAACGAGATCCGTCGTTGTACAACCGTCTTCTATATCTAGACTAACGAGATCCGTCGTTGTACAACCGTCTTTTATATCTAGACTAACGAGATACGTCGTTGGAAAATCGTCTTCAATATCTAGACTAACGAGATTCGTCGTTGGACAAACGTCTTCAATATCTAGACTAACGAGATCCGTCTGTACAACCGTCTTCTATGTCTAGACTAACGAGATCCGTCGTTGTACAACCGTCTTCTATATCAAGACTAACGAGATCCGTCGTTGGACAAACGATTTCGATGTTATATTAATCAAAAATCGAAATTATTCGCGATTGCTTCGCGAGTACACTTCTTTTTCGCGATTTTGATAACTAATTGTATTGTGGAGGGTGGACAAACGAAATGTTGGGATGGACAAACGTCTTCTATATCGAGACTAACGAGATCCGTCTGTACAACCGTTTTCTATATCTAGACTAACGAGATCCGTCTGTACAACCGTCTTCTATGTGTATAATAACGAGATCCGACGTTGTACAACCGTCTTCTATGTATAGACTAACGAGATCCGTCGTTGTACAACCGTCTTCCATATCTAGACTAACGAGAACCGTCGTTGGACAATCGATTTCGATGTTATATTAATAAAAAATCGAAATTATTCGCGATTGCTTCGCGAGTACACTTCTTTTTCGCGATTTTGATAACTAATTGTATTGTGGAGGGTGGACAAACGAAATGTTGTGATAGCCTTAAGCAAGGTTTGGGAATACGCAATCAAGGCCCTCCTCGAGCTGGAACTCGGGAGCGATCCATTTCATCAGATGCAGTTTGGATTTCGGAGGGGAACAGGCACGGTGGATGCCACAATGGAGGTCCGAAGATACGCCGAGCACTGCAGAGCTAAAAATAGGACGTGTGTACTCGTGGCGATTGACGTGAAAAACGCCTTTAACGCGCTAAAATGGTCTCGAGTTCATCTCGAACTTGAAAGGAGAGGCGTATCTATCACATTAAGGGCTATTATACGAGAGTACCTGAAGGACAGAAGGGTGGCCATCCATGCCGATGACGGTGTGGCCGAATTAGAGATAACAGCTGGCGTCCCGCAGGGATCGGTACTTGGCCCTTTCCTATGGAACATAGTCTATGACGGTATCCTGGAAAGGGTCAACACACTGGGCAATACGGAGGCGGTTGCCTACGCTGATGACCTGGCGGTCCTGTTTTCAGCCGGAGCGCTGGATCGACTCCCACCCCTGTTGAATCGGGCCTTGGGGACGATTAGGGACTGGTTTGAGGAAACGGGCCTGGAAATCGCTACAGAAAAAACGGAGGTGATTTTCCTAAGAGGCAATAAGGCAGGCAGTATTAGAGAAATGGAAATTTTAGGGACCACGGTCGAGGTCGGCAAGCGCTTAAAATACCTAGGAGTTATTCTGGATAATGTTCGCAATTTTAAGCCACACCTAGATGGAGTGGTCGATAGGGCCGACAAGGTAATAAGGTTTCTTGGATCGCTCCTACCAAATACGAGAGGCCCTTCGAGACAGTCGCGCAGATTGTATTATACGGTCTGGGAGTCGATCGTCTTGTATGCGTGCCCGACTTGGGCCCCGGCGTTGAAGGTGGCCGTTAGAAAGAAGACCATTAGAAGGGCCCAACGTACGGCCCTCGTCAGAACTACGACGGCCTACAGGACCGTCTCCTTCCTGGCCCTCTGTGTCCTAGCAGGAAGAATGCCCATAGAGCTGAAGGCAAAGATGTGGGAGGAAGTCTTCACTAAAAAGAAATCGGACAGGGAGAACCCTGCCCTGAAGGGCAATAAGAAGATCCTGTATTCAAGAGAGGAAGCGTATAAAAAAGCGGCAATGGCAAATGCCATCATGGAGTGGCAACTAATGTGGGACGCTGTGGTCGAGTCCTGCTGGACCAGGGCTTTGGTTACCTCGGTGGAAACGTTTCTGGGGGTGGGCCCAAAGGCCCTTACAGCAGATTACCATACGGCGCAGCTTCTTACAGGGCATGGGGCCTTCCAGGCATATAAGAAAAGAATCGCTAAGGTCTTGGAAGATAAATGTCTCAACTGCGGAGAGGATAGGGATGACGCGGAACACGTCATCTTCTCCTGCAGTTCGTACGACGAGGAAAGAAGGGACCTGAACCTTGTGATTGGGGAGGACTGTAACAAAGGGAATCTGATCCCCAAAATCGTACGGACAGAGCAGACTTGGAATGCCTTCAAAACCTTTGCTGCCAAGGTCATGAAGGACAAAGAGGCCAAGGATCGCCTAATAGAGAAAAGGGCTCGGGCGGAGAGACTTCGGTTAAGAAGAGAAGAAGCGGACAGGGTCAGGAGGGAAAGGGCCCGTCTAGCAAGGAAGAGGAAGAGAACGGGGACCAATGATGAAGGGCCTGGCAGAAGGGCCAGACGACCCTGCCGGGGCTTATAACCGAAAGCTCGTGCAATAACCTGGACCAAGGCTACACGAGCAAGATTTTATTTACTGGACGATATTTTTACTGTTAGCCCTTTGGATGTCTGTTTGTCTTATTTATTAGCTATGTATTTATTTTACGTACCTGACAACCCATGCGCGCCATAGTTAAGCTCGGCCCCTATATATGAAAGATCTACCCAGTAAGCTAAGAGGGCAAAGACGCTGGTGGCAGGGTGGTGAGAGAAGAGCGAAGAACCTTCAGTTCCACTAGGGAAAGAAGGATGAAGAAGAGGAACACCGCATCTTGCAGGTTGTCGGGAAGTAGTCTCGGCCAGTCCCCTGGCAACCAGGGTGTTATCCCCAAAGGAGAGCCCTAGGAGGGGGTTTTTAGCGGGTATACCCGTTATGGGGAGTCCCGCATAACCCCGGGACTCGCGCTCGGGGTATGCATAAATGCATTTTCCCCCTCCTCTAATAAAAAAAAAAAATAATAATAATAAACGAAATGTTGGGATAGACAAACGTCTTCTATATCTAGACTAACGAGATCCGTCTGTACAACCGTTTTCTATATCTAGACTAACGAGATCCGTCTGTACAACCGTCTTCTATATGTAGACTGACGAGATCTCTCGTTGTACAACCGTCTTCTATATCTAGACTAACGAGATACGTCAGTAGGTAGGTAGGGCCGATTCTGGACCAAGTGTGGGCGAGGGGGTGAGGCGGGGCGGGGGGTACCGCACTCTTCCGCGAGATGGGCGAGGGGGTGAGGCGGGGTGGGGGGTACCGCGCTCTTCCGCGAGATGGACGAGGGGGTGAGACGGGGCGGGGGGGGGGGGGGGTACCGCGCTCGTAGGTGAGGGGGACGACGTCACAGGAGGGGGATTTTCAAAATTTTCAAAATGGCGTCCGCCGCCGCGCAATCTCCGAACACGTGCGGAGATCGGTGCGCAGGCGCGAAAGATAAGGCGCGAAAGAATGTAACGCGGATGCTGTAATTCGACACCGATACCTATTCGAGATTACTTAACCTAAATAGCGCATCCGTCTCGTGAAAGAATGCAACGTCGCCCTCGTATAAACATCCGCCGACGAATTCTGTATTTCGACAACCTCTGACACAGCGCGCAGCGATAACTATTCAAGATTTATTAATTAAATAGCGCAGCTGCCCCATGATCATCATAAAAGAATGTGGCGTTGGGTTTGCGTAAACATCCGCCTACGAAAACATAGAGCAATAATTATTCGAGTATCGCTCTGAATATTTCAAAGATTGGGACCACCGTGACGGTGCGAATGCTCTTATCGCGGCCGGGAGAATCCGATACACGTGATAACGCAACGAGCAAGTTCGTGAGAGAAAGAGAGAGAGAGAAGTCGATGATCATCACCACCACTGCTGCAATATAAATTCACACATTGACGTGTACGTGAATCGACATAAAAGCGACGTTGGTCAGTTCTGCGGACTTCATTACACCACGTACGCTCGAGCGCTAACAAGTATCGTTCGTGTCAATTTTTTTCGTTAACCAGTATAATCCAAGTATCGCTCTTCGTCGATCGGTATATTCGTATATAGTGCAGATCAAAATGTACAAACGCAGCTTCATCGACTCATCCTGCGCGTCCGATAACAATAAATATCAACAACAATATCAACAACAGACCAATATGAGGTACGTACGCGTTACAATACACTTTTCACTTATTTTATTCGTATACTTCATTCACTGTAAACGTAAACGATCAAAGTATTAATTCGCGTATACGTTTCTTACAGTTCTGGATCCGCAACGTCAAAAATAGCGAAAATGTCAAAATCATCGATCGTACGGATCCTGGGACGTGATTACCCGTTGACTACAACAGCTTATAAACGTTTAATTATTGGAATTCGCATTGGCATGGATTCGTGCCACGTCGAGATCGCCATAGCTGACAACAAAGGCTGCGAGGTGTGCTTTTCAATGTCGAGGTGGAAGCTCCTACTGCAAAACGAGGTGGACATACTCGAACGATTACGTAGCAACGCAACATCGCCCCAAACCCACATCGTAATTGATCATTTGCGACTCGAATTCACGCGTATGCATGATGATCAACATATTAAAATCACCGATAATCGCGCTGTCATATACAGTCGGCGACAAAATTATGTGGACACATTTAAAATCGTATTACTTGTTCAAAATTGGTCCGAACAACTTGAGTTTTTTTGAGAAGCTAGAAGGATTAATTTGCTAAGTGACGTGTTTCGTAATTTTGAAAAAAGTTGCAATTGGTCGGAATAGCAAAAAAAATAGGAAAGATCATTTTTTCAACTTTTTTGTCTGTCCTCGGAATGAAAATTCAAAAAACCCGTTTGTAGATTTCAGTAAGTTATATACGTGCCTAAAATTTCATCAAAATCGGTTAACGCTGCTCTGAGCTATAAACGGTTAAATATCGCAGAATAAGGTCGAAAATTGGGAAATTCACAGAAATCAGCGATTTTCGACCTTATTCTGCGATCTTTTATTGTTTATAGCTCAAAGCAACGTTAACCGATTTTGATGAAATTTTAGGCACGTATATAACTTACTGAAATCTACAAACGGGTTTTTTGAATTTTCATTCCGAGGACAGACAAAAAAGTTGAAAAAATGATCTTTCCTATTTTTTTGCTATTCCGACCAATTGCAACTTTTTTCAAAATTACGGAACACGTCACTTAGCAAACTAATCCTTCTAGCTTCTCAAAAAAACTCAAGTTGTTCAGACCAATTTTGAACAAGTAATACGATTTTAAAAGTGTCCACATAATTTTGTCCCCGACTGTATATGACTGAAGCCACGATGCGTAAACTATTCGCGTACGAACATTGCATCGATGATATGTTCACTTGGTTGACTGAAAATATGTACTCGGTAAGCAGTAAATATACCGCCTTCGTGGAAGTTCTACGTACCGCTTCCTCACCAACGAATTATACGAAATTAATTTCCGAAAGCGAGCACTTCGAAAAGCATTCATTGATCGATTGCGAATTGTTAGCGTTAGGATTACAATCCATGCTGCGCGATGTAAACCTCGCCATATAATAAAGGTTAACAATTTTTAAATAAATATATTTTTTTATTCAAAACAGTGTGTATGTTTATTCATACACATCCATGCATGCGTACTTGAATTATAAATCAATATTTGTGTAAACGTTATTCGTATGGGGCGGGATATTCTTGCTTGCGGTGAATGAATCATGTGTAGTCGTCGCCATGATTCTCATCGCTATAGAAACAAAATAAAATAATTCATACATATTCATTCTTGAATAGCAATGCGCGTATAGGATTTACATTAGGTAACGCTACGTATATAATTCCATATTTTATGAACGCCATCGTTGTTGTGAAACGCGCATCGCGGGGCATTCGTTGAAGACATAGACTTCAGGTTAGGAACGTCAGGCATGATCCCGCAATAATCATCGTCAACGTCGTAGCCGCCGTCGTCTTCGACAGTTCGACCGTTGTTGTTGATCTTTCGCTCCTTCAGTTCGTACAAATTGCATACATCCTCGACGATTATGTCCGGTAGTAGTTGCAGCATCCAGGTTTTCTTTTCCGCACCTTTCACGATGGCGAAGTCAATGTTAGCGAGTGCGCTGGCGAGCAGTCCTGGAAGTTTCCAGTATGGAACGCAGCCATCAGACCAACGGAGACCGTGATGATGCTTCGCGAGCCAGGACGCTTGACATTTCTCGAACGAATTCAGATGATTCCAGAAGTATGGCGGCTCGAAGATCCAGTGGCTGATCGTCAGTGTTTCATCGGTATTGCTGCTGCTATCGTTGTTGCTGTTTGTGCGAATCGCGATCTCTTTCACGACGAAGTCGCGTTCGGTTTTGAAACCTTGCATGTCGACAATGGCGAACATCATTACTCTATTAGCGTCAGTAACGAAACAGTAACTGAGGACTTTGACATCGACATCATCATTTTAAAACAGTAGCAGTATCCGTAGTAGTAGTAGTAGTAGTAGTAGTAATAGTAGTAGTAGTATTCGAAATCTATTCGCACGTCCACGGTAGCGCTCTTCAACGATTCGTTTTGCCTAGAACAATCTATGACCACGATAGGCGCGTATTTAAGGAATTCGTTCGCGCTCAGCAACGGTTCTCCGTGACCGTAGTACGATCGGATGAAATTCGCATACATATTGTACATGATTGCGAATTTATATTTTGGAAAATCTATTTGCATGTCGTCGTACGGATACGTCTCGGAATTTAGGTAGAGTCGAAAGTTTGTGAGATTATTCGGGTCGAATATCCACGCGGGTTTATTTGGACGATTCTTTTGATCGGTTTGCATGCCGAATAACACGTACCGGGGTTCTCGATTTGCGACGTAGTTTTCACGGTCCACGTGTGTTTCGTTGTCGCTTGCAGTAACGGATACTCGTGCACGCTCCACGATCGGAAACTCATCGCGATCGGTCGTTCGCTTTCCAAGATACGCAGCATCGATAGTTTATTCACTTCCTCCAAAACGACGTGGGGCATACGCCACTGCACCTTGCGTATCTCAAGTTTCGGGATCGCAGTGGCGGAGGTGCAATGCATCGCGTTCGAATCGTCTCGCGCTCGTATAAGAATCAGCTCGTGCCGCGCGTTCATCACGATGCGTTTGTAATCCTCGCAGAATCCTAATAACACGTTCAGGGGTACGCAGAAATTGAAAGCGCCCGAATGAAAAGTATCATTATCGTAATCGATGTCATAATTCCAACCGGCATTCGCAAGCGCTTTGCTTCTCTCGGCTGACAACGAAACGAAATTTTTCAACGTGGTAGTGATTCCTGGATTTCGACAACGATCGATCTCGACACCGTTCAATTCGTATCGAATCTCATCGAACATGAACGCTACGCAATTATTGTCCAGAACAGAGGTCGCGGACGTTGGCGGACCTTTCGCGTCTTGCGCTGTCAACGTGCCACGACCTTCGATGTAGAGAAAACTTTCGCACGGAAGCGTGTACAGATCTTGCTGCTGTATGGGAATTCTTATCTCGTCGCTATTGTCGAACGTCGTGTTGGCGTACGGATTATACGTGTGTAACTCGATCTTCGTGATACGATTGTCGAAGGTTGGCGTATTCGCCACATCCAAAATAATCGACATCGTGGTTACGTGTCTAATAGGCGACGATGAAACCTAACGATCGTAGGAAACGTGCGTTTCGACGAGTCAATGGCTTTCTTATGCTTCTTACCGGTCCTCTTCTTATCGCTCCTCCCGTCTTTATTCTTCTTCTACTTTCGTCTGTAGATAAAGGGTCGCGCAGATGACGCGAGGTAGAGACGGTAGGAGTATCAGCGGCGATTGATGATTCGTACGTGCGATCTAACACTAACATACTACACACGCGTGCATACACGTACGGTCGCGCTACCTATCGCGCGGACGTCGTTGAACGTGCAAACGAATCGTTATTTCTTCTCCACGGAAATCTATAGGACGATCGTGTTGATCGACGATACACAACGTTAGATCGTGTATTGCTCGTGCGACGATCGGCAGGTAAATGACATGTCGCGGAGTTTCCGATATCTTATATCCCGGCGGCACGCGAGGCGAAAATTCATGGATCGTATGTACCGGTTTATCGTTGCTGTACGCGCCGGTAGTGACGTTGCACGTTACTCTGATCACGTTAACGTTTATAATATTCACGGGTACGTCGGACTCGTGCTAAATTCTGGGTAACAAGACGCGATTCGGGGAAAATCCTAGCATGGAACCCACATTGTTAGGTTTCGTAAAGTTCACAAAGAACGAACAGTGCAGTTCGCTTTTCATGGTATTGTTGTTAGCTCGTAGCATTAGAGGGTACTTGTCGTCATCGTTGTTCTCGTTGTTTTCGCGTCTTCGAGGATATCGCTCGAGTAATTTTTGCTTTAGGTACTCGGCGATAGCGTCTAATTCGTAGGAGCCGTGGGGGATCGTAATACATTCATAAGCGGCGTCGACGATGGAGTCGTTACCGGTGTCATAGTTCACGATGAAATAGAATTTATCATTGCTCGAGTCGATGTTCGGTATCGTGTGAAACGTCTCCAAGTCCGCGAGTCCTAATTCGTATTGACCATCACTCAAATCTATCGGTGGAAAATAGTTTACCGTGAGCGCGCTGCTGCGACCCGTTTACGTGAGCGTGAACGACATATCATAAATTACACTCGCGAGACTGAGAGAGGAGAAGTGACGCGCGCGTACGAATACTCGGCAATTTATCGATATTATGAGTCTTTATTATAGAAGATGTGAATCGTCATTACGCATGGATACATTGTAACATAATCTTAGTACATACCGTTATTATTATTATTATTATTATTATTATTATTATTATTATTATTATTATTATCATTATTATCATTATTATCATTATTATCATTATTATCATTATTATCATTATGTTTGAGATTCCATTAGTTCCCTGCTCTGCCGCACCCAAGCTCACCGCAGCACCTACCGGGCAGCGGTACACGCCGCTGATCGATATTCGATCAGCCGATCGATAGTCCTAGGCGCCTGCTCAGCCAATCACCGATCACCACGCAAAGCGAGCGGCCCAATCACGACGCGTACTTTCTTGATCGATTCTCGAGGATTGTTCGAGAAGACGCTCAACGGTTTTCCGCGTCCCTTTGTTCATTCTCGTTTCATACCGCTTGTCGCGATAACGTACATTGCTTTGTTCATCACGCAACGTGTGAAATCTCTTTTGTGCATTATTTGTGTTCAACTCACGCATTAATTCACGCGAGTGATATTGTCCTTTGTGCTCACCCCACATTCTTTTAATAAACTGACACGGTCAATTTGACTACAAAAGTTCTCGCACCACGTGGCTTTCTTACTGCTTCTCCTCAACCACTTTCCAGCGTGCTCACCCACCTCAATTCCAAACATTTTGGTCCTTCGAGCCGGAGTGCGGTGAAAGTGCGTGTTGTGCGTGTAGTGCTTGTAGTGATCTACGTGTTGTGCGCATCTCAATAATGGCAGACAAGGAGGCCCCCAAGATCGTCAAGGAGGTCATGGCCGCCGACGCCCCCAAGATCGTTAAGGAGGTCAAGGCCGCCGACGCCCCCAAGATCGCCAAGGAGGAAAAGGCGTCCTCACTCACCGTCCCCACGGAGACGAAGACGGCCACCACTGCTCAGGACAAGGGACGGCCACGTTCAGCGTCCCCGACGGCGCTCCCCTCGCAGCTCATCATCAAGGCGAGGGCTCAGGTGGGTCGTTTGAAGTCTCTGGCCACTCTTAAAACACAGCTGCCGTCTCATGCGCACTCAACTTCCATAGACGAAGTGCAATTGCTCGTGGCTCAGGTCGAGGAGATACACCAAGTCTTCTGCCGAGAGGACGAACACCTCGAATCTGTGTGGCCGGCAAAATTCCTCGACCACGAGTATTATGCCACCGACGTGGCTGTACAAGAGCGGCAGCTGGTGTGGGAGATGAAGCTCCACCTGAGCCGCCTTAAGGAGGACGTCAAGGTCATCTCCGACCTCCGTGCTGCTCCCGCCAAGCCAACGCCTGGACGCGCAGGAAAGCTGCCAGAGATTGAGCTGCCAAAGTTCTCTGGCAGCTACGCTGAATGGCCTACGTTCAGCGAGCTGTTCACCTCGCTGATTATCAAAGATACGCAGCTCATGGAGATCGACCGTCTCCATTATTTACGCTCAAGCCTGAGTGGCGAGCCGGCAAGGCGCGTCAACGCCTTTCCGCTCAGGGGCTCTTCGTTCCAGGCGTGCTGGGATATGTTGACGAAGAGGTTCGCCAACAAACGCCTGCTCATCCAAGAGCAACTCGAAAAGCTGCTCAACCTGCCTCCCATCACGACACGCACAGCAACGTCCCTCAAAGACTTGGCAGCGACGGTGGACCAAGTGAACGAGACCTTGGTCTCACTGAGTGCTCACGAGGAGATGCACAATTGCATCCTGGTGCACACTCTCACCAACTCCCTCGACAAAGTGACAAGGGAGGCTTGGGAGACGTCACTAAACAACACCCCAGAATACCCCAGGTATGAGAAGCTCTTGGAGTTTATTGAGGCCAAAAGCTCGGCGTTGGAGCAAACAGAGAGCTCAACGAAGAAGGCCGCCGCCACGCCAGCACGCTCTACGCAAAAGAAGACGACCAGCCACGCCTCGACTAGCAGCAAATCCGAGAGTGCGCAGCCTGCTCAACGGTCGAGGGCCACAGCCTACCCCTGCGACGTCTGCAAGGGAGACCATTTCATGGTGATGTGCCCGGAGTTTAGGGGCATGGCTGTGGAAGCCCGGCGCAAGGTAATCACCAGCAACAACCTGTGCCGGAACTGCTGCGGTCGGCATCAGACTAATGTCTGCAAGTCAGCGATAAGATGCAAGACGTGTGGCGACCAGCACCACACGATGCTGCACCTGCACAAACCACAGCCCCCTGCGCAACCTCGAGCTGCTCAAGACGCAACGCAGTGAAGCGTCGGTGCAGTCGTCACACCAACCATCAGCTCAACAGGTCTTCAACTCATCTCAACAGGTCAGTCAGCATTTGTGCATTTAGCAGCCAAGTCCACCAGCGCTTCAACCACACTGTTGGCAACCGCCAACGCTCAGCTCATCACATCGGTGATGTCCATACCAGTCAGGATGTTAATCGACACAGGCTCCGAAATCACCTTCATCAAGGACGAGCTTGTTACTCAGCTCAAGCTCCAACGTATCCATTCAACAATTTCTGTCTTCGGCATTGGAGGTAACAAAGCTACTCAGACTCGAGGAGTCGCACTAATTTCGCTTCGCTCCAATTACTGCCCAGCAACTGTGCACATACAAGCACACATACTCAGGGCACTGACGTCAAATCTGCCATCGGTGGAATCACCTCATCAAGAATGGCCACACATCACCGGTCTTCAACTGGCCGATCCAGACTTTCTGACGTCAAGACCCATCGACATTGTCATCGGCGCAGATACCTATGGGCAGATCATCAAGCCCAATATTAGGAAGGGCGATTTTTCAATGCCAATTGCTCAGCTGTCAATCTTTGGGTGGCTCGTTCTTGGACCAATCACCGTTGATTCCATTCAACGCCGCTCCTTGCTTCACTCTGCCACAGTGCAGCACAAGGACAACGCACTTCAAGATCTACTGGCCAAGTTTTGGATTCAAGAGGAACTCCCATTGGACACACCGACTCTACTCACCCCTGAAGAACAGGAATGTGAAGATCACTTTCGAGCGACACACACTCGTGATTCTACAGGACGTTACATCGTACGCATCCCCCTCAGATCGTCTCCGAATCTACTTGGTAATTCCTATCAGACTGCACATGCTTGCTTGAAGCGCACACTCAACAAGCTCAACAGGGACAGCGAGTACTGCAATCTGTACCAAGGATTCATGAGGGAATACGTGGAGCTTCAACACATGGTAAGAGCACCATCCATTTCACCTAACACTTACTCTGTTTTCTATTTGCCACACCACGGAGTGATCAAGCTCGACAGCGAGACGACAAAGTTGAGGGTCGTCTTCAATGGATCAAGCCCGACGACATCTGGGCACTCAGTCAATGACCTCATGCACACTGGCGCCAATCTTCTTCTCAACATCACGGATGTGCTACTGTGGATCCGTCAGCACAAGTTCATTTTTGCCACGGACGTGACAAAGATGTATCGTCAAGTCAAGGTGCATGAAGATGATCAAGACCTCCAAAGGGTGCTCTGGATAGATGACAACTACAAGGAAGTGCCTTACAAGCTCACCACAGTCACATATGGTACAAAGGCTGCTCCATTTCTGGCTGTACGAGCTCTCCTGCAATTGGTGGAAGACGAAGGTCATCGCTTTCCACTCGCAGTGCCATGCATCACCCATGCCAGATACGTTGACGACATCTTCGGCAGCGCTGACACAGGTGAGAGACTGATTACAATTGCTCAACAATTAAGAGACCTGTGCAACGCGGGAGGTTTTCCACTTGCCAAATGGCATTCGACATACCCTCCGTTGCTTGAATCAATTTCAAAGACCACACGAGCCCATGGCTCAATCATTTCACTAGACGACTGCGATACCAAAATACTCGGATTACATTGGAATGTGTTCAATGACAACTTTTCATTCTCCTCAAAGGCAACTTCAACCTCAACGCTCTCTAAACGCCTCATCCTTTCAGAAGTAGCAAAGATATTCGATCCGCTAGGATTTTTGTCTCCTGTCATCATTCGAGCGAAGACACTTTTGCAAGAATTGTGGCTGCACAAAATCAGCTGGGATGAGCCTCTGCCATCCCAAGTCACATCCAATTGGCTCACCATCAGAGAAGATCTTACAAGCCTGGCCAGGCTCTCAATTCCAAGGTGGTTTCACACTCTCAGCAATTCAACGGTGGAACTACATGGATTCTCTGACGCTTCTCAACTCGCCATGGCAGCGGTAATTTATCTTACCGTAACCTCACCGTCCACTAATCACAAAGTGTCGACACTAGTGTGCTCCAAGACAAAGGTAGCACCCCTCAAGAAACTCACAATCCCAAGGCTCGAGCTTACTGCAGCATTGATGGTTGCGAAGCTCATGAAGTATGTTCAAGCAACCCTGCAGCTCAACATTGCTACAACACATCTGTGGACGGATTCACAAGTGACATTAATCTGGATCAAAGCACACGCTTCACGCTGGAAGGACTACGTACGGAATCGTGTCTCCCAAATTCAAGAACTCACCCAAGATGCACACTGGAGACATGTTCCAGGGAAGTCGAACCCAGCTGATTGCGCATCAAGAGGCTTAACAACAGCTCAGCTTGAACAGCACGAGCTGTGGTGGATGGGACCATCATGGCTCACTCAACCCAGTGATTCATGGCCACCTCAACCAGTTTTGAAGGACGACTCGAGTGCACTAGAGGCTCGTCCAGGAATTTCAAATCTACTCAACGTTCAACAAATTAAATACCACTGGGACCTCATTTATAAATACTCTTCTCTTAACAAACTTTATCGCATCACTTCAGTTTGTTTCAGAATCCTCAATAGAATGAAGAAGTTGCCATTATCTCTGCCAATCATCTCAATCCTGCCAGAGGACATGGAATGGGCCAGGAACTTTTGGATCAAGGCTACACAAGCAATCTACTTCTCGACTGAGCTCAAGGTCCTCAGCTCCGGAGCTTCGATGCCAACATCCCATGTCTTCAATCGACTCACAGCCTTCATCGATGAAAAGGGAATCATTCGAGTTGGAGGCCGACTCAACAATGCCCACATGGTGTATGAGAGTAAGCATCCAGCAATCTTACCTCGCCATTCACGTCTGTCTACTCTGATTATAGACCATGCACATCGACAAACTCTGCACGGAGGGACCCAGCTCACCCTCGCTCACATCAGAAACAGTTATTGGATCATCGGAGGGCGAGCGCCAGTCAAGACTCATGTGCTACGGTGTGTTGTGTGTGCTCGACAAAGGGGGATCCGTGCCCATCAACTGATGGGCCAACTACCTCTTTCGAGAGTTGCACCCTCACGACCATTCACCCACACTGGCATTGACTACGCGGGTCCCATCACTCTCAAGACGTGGAAAGGGCGAGGTGCAAAAACTCAGAAGGGCTGGATCTGTGTTTTTGTCTGTCTTACGACCTCAGCTGTACACTTGGACATTGTCACAGACTACTCGACAGAAGGATTCATCGCTGCCTACAGGAGATTCACCTCAAGACGAGGAATCCCAACCAGGCTCCACTCAGACTGCGGAACGAACTTCGTCGGAGCAGACACCGTTCTCAAGAGTATGTTCATCCAGGGCACACAGGATCATCGTCAACTCAGTCAGCTGTTTGTCAATGACAACACTGGCTGGTGTTTCAATCCACCAGCAGCTCCTCACATGGGAGGCAAATGGGAAGCCGTCGTGAAGTCAATCAAACACCATCTTCGGCGAACCGTCAGTGAGACGGTACTCACCTACGAAGAATTCTGCACACTTCTGACCCAAATAGAAGCCATGCTAAATTCACGACCGCTCGAGCCTCTCAGTGATGACCCTGAAGACATCTCCACCCTCACACCGGCTCACTTCCTCATCGGGCAGCCTCTTACAACGCTGCCAGAACCATCTGTCGAGCATGAAATCATCTCACCATCAGCCAGGTGGCGGCTTATACAACAACGGACTCAACGTTTTTGGACTCAATGGTCATCACACTATCTCCAACGTCAACTCTCCATCTCGAAGTGGCACCACCGATCGAATGAGATCAAGATTGGATCCTTAGTGCTCATCACTGATGAACGGTTTCCACCAAGCAAGTGGCCACTTGCTCGAGTCGTCACCCTTCACCCAGGAAAGGATGGGCTCACCAGAGTGGTGACGCTCAAGACTGCCACTACGACACTAATCAGGCCAATTGCAAAATTGGCAATTTTGCCTGTTTCAGATTCTACATCAACATCATCCAACAGCTGTTGATGGCGGGAGAATGTTTGAGATTCCATTAGTTCCCTGCTCTGCCGCACCCAAGCTCACCGCAGCACCTACCGGGCAGCGGTACACGCCGCTGATCGATATTCGATCAGCCGATCGATAGTCCTAGGCGCCTGCTCAGCCAATCACCGATCACCACGCAAAGCGAGCGGCCCAATCACGACGCGTACTTTCTTGATCGATTCTCGAGGATTGTTCGAGAAGACGCTCAACGGTTTTCCGCGTCCCTTTGTTCATTCTCGTTTCATACCGCTTGTCGCGATAACGTACATTGCTTTGTTCATCACGCAACGTGTGAAATCTCTTTTGTGCATTATTTGTGTTCAACTCACGCATTAATTCACGCGAGTGATATTGTCCTTTGTGCTCACCCCACATTCTTTTAATAAACTCACACGGTCAATTTGACTACAAAAGTTCTCGCACCACGTGGCTTTCTTACTGCTTCTCCTCAACCACTTTCCAGCGTGCTCACCCACCTCAATTCCAAACACATTATTATCATTATTATCATTATTATCATTATTATCATTATTATCATTATTATCATTATTATCATTATTATCATTATTATCATTATTATCATTATTATCATTATTATCATTATTATCATTATTATCATTATTATCATTATTATCATTATTATCATTATTATCATTATTATCATTATTATCATTATTATCATTATTATCATTATTATCATTATTATCATTATTATCATTATTATCATTATTATCATTATTATCATTATTATCATTATTATCATTATTATCATTATTATCATTATTATCATTATTATCATTATTATCATTATTATCATTATTATCATTATTATCATTATTATCATTATTATCATTATTATCATTATTATCATTATTATCATTATTATCATTATTATCATTATTATCATTATTATCATTATTATCATTATTATCATTATTATCATTATTATC